>SJYT01014400.1:205843-221210 GCA_006410635.1 Cephalophus harveyi
TACTTTGGCCACCTCATGTGAAGAGTTGACTCATTGGAAAAGACTCTGATGCTGGGAGGGATTGGGGGCAGGAGGAGAAGGGGATGACTGAGGATGAGATCGCTGGATGGCATCACAGACTCGACGGACATGAGTCTGAGTGAACTCTAGGAGTTGGTGATGGACAGGGAGGCCTGGTGTGCTGCGATTCATAGGGTCGCAAAGAGTCGGACACGACTGAGCGACTGAACTGAACTGAACTGAAGAGCACATAGCTAAGGGAGTGGCAGACTGGACTAACTCTAAAGCTCATTCCATTGCCTCTCATCTAAACAGCTTTATGGAGTAACTGACAATGATCTGGGTCACCAAGGCATCCGCGTGGCTCTTGGGGATCTGTATCACCTCCCATTTTCTCCCACCTCAGAACCACTAGGTTACCATAGCCACCCTGGGGTCCCCAGCCATTCTACTTCAGCGAGTTGAGCATAATCTCTCTTAGCCTATCTCCTCATCTTCAGATGGAGAAAATAATATCTCCTGTTATGTATACAACTGGGTCCTCACTTCCCACCCACAATCGAAATCCATATGTTGAAGTTCTTAACCCCAGTACCTCAGAATGTGACCTTATCTGAAAATAGGATAATTGCAGATGTAACTGGTGAAGATGAGGTAATGCTTGAATTGGATGCCCCTCCTAAAAATCCAACTGTTCTTATAAAAAGGGGGGATTTGGACATAGACAGACACACAGAGAGAACATCAGGTGAAGATGAAGGCAGATATCTAGAAGTCAAGGAATGCCAAAGACTGCCAGCCAACCACCAGAAGCTATGGAACAAGCTCTCCCTGCCTCCCTCAGAAGGAACCAGCCCTGATGATACCTTGGTCTCAGACTTCTAGCCTCCAAAACCATGAAACAATAAATTTCGGTTATGTAAGCCACCCCGCTTGGGGTGCTTTGTCATGGCAGCCCTGGCAAGCTAACACACTTCCTCATTTGGCTTGTTTTCAGGATCACAAAGGCTAATTCATGTAAAGGAACTGACATAGCACATGGCACACCACACATACCCAGCTGTAATCTCTCACAGGGCAGCTTAGGGCCACTCCTCTGGCTGAGGCCTCAGTGCGGATGGAAAGTGAGTAGCCACCATGTTTGCTGCGAAATCTCAATAGCCCTTTGGACATTCTCCTCAATCTTTTCTTCTCCAGTTCAGACATTTGAAAAAGACAAATAACAATCTCAAAGAATAAGCCACAGATGCCACTGAGAGTGCCTTGAGAGCACTGTGTTAGAAAACATGCTCCTTGTTCCCAAAGTTCATGCTCATCTTAGAGTAAGAAGATGTATATGCATGACATGTTGGCTAAGGAGGAAAATGAATGAATGGCCTACAGACGTGTGCAGCCATACGAATCCATTTCAAAAACATCATGCTAAGAAAGCCTCATAAAATATAAATATGAATCTAATTATATAAATGACAAAAATGGCAAAATGAACAAAATACATAAGCTAAACTGACAAAAACAGATTAACAGGAGAAGAGGCATACAGATTTTATTAATATTTGTATTCCTGGGGAATTCATAAGAAAAAACTTAAAATCTCAAAGAAGTGGTTAGATTGGGGGCTATATACTATTTTAACAAAGAGTGATAAGTTGTGGAGAAGCAACTAGAAGAAGGAAGACCAGACAAAGGAAGGCAAGGAGGTTGGAGCTCCTAGGGGAGGTGAACTGTGAGAGAGAGACTAGGAAATGTATGATAGATATGTGTGTGTGCGTGCTTAGTCACTCAGCTGTGTCCAACTCTCTACAACCCTTTGGACTGTAGCCCACCAGGCTCCTCGGTCTATAGGATTTCTCAGGCAAGAACACTAGAGTGGGTTGCTATTTCCCCCTCCAGGGGATCTTTCCTACCCAGAGATTGAACTGGCATCTCCTGTGTCTCCTGCATTGCAGGCAGATTCTTTATCCGTTGATTGCTTAATAAGATATGCTATGCAGGCTCATCTCATCTCTGGTGATAAAAGTGACCTTCAGTTAATGAAGAGTCATTTTCCTTTTCCTGCTATAGAAGAGGGGAAAACCTTTACAAAGGGAAATGTATGCCCTGTTTTTAGGCAGAATGGGAGAAAGCTCTGCTTTCTGTGTCTGCTATTTCTGAATTGCCTTCAGCTAAAAATATTTTTTTTAGGGTTTCCCAGGTGGTGTTGGGGCTTCCTTGGTGGCTCAGATGGTAGAGTATTGGCCTACAATGCAGGAGACCTGGGCTTGATCTCTGTAAAAAGACTGAGGCTTGCGAAACTTGGTGTTCAGGGCTGGTCAGTTTACTGAGGTGTAGGTTATAGAGAGTGGCTTTGACTAAACAGTGAGAGTTGAGTCTGGAACAACAACCAAAGGACCTTGCATTTCAGTGACTGAGGCAAACGGCTCTGATAATTGGATTTGAGGAAGAGAACGAAAGTGAGGATGAAGCTTACTTTCATAGTGTGAATCCTGTGAGCCAACTATTTTAATCAAGTCTGATTTTTGACAGCCTGGGATTCCCTTGTGGCTCAGATGGTAAAGCGTCTGTCTACAATGTGGGAGACCTAGGTTCAATTCCCGGGTCGGGAAGATCCCCTGGAGAAGGAAATGGCAACCCAATCCAGTATTCTGGCCTAGAAAATCCCATGGATGGAGGAGCCTGGTGGGCTATATAGTCCATGGGGTCACAAAGAGTTGGACGTGACTAAGCAACTTCAGTCATGGGCTAAGTTTAACAAAAGAACTCAGAACACGGCAAAGCTTTTATACTCTGAGCAATTGGTATTTACCTTGTGCTATACCAGGTATGCAAATATCAAGGTCATGTCCTTGCTTTGAGACACTCTACTTGCCCATTTCTGTGTTCATTCATTTACTCCTTCATTCATTAATTCATTCATCCATTTATCTATTTGAAAAACTGATAATGAACATCTACTATATTTTAGGCACAGTGGGAAACATTTAAGTAAATACATAATTGATTATGTGTGTGTTGTGTTGAACATGTGAAAATCAACATGTTATACGATATTATTTTGTAGTATAAGAACTTAAGTTATGATGACTGGCTATTTACTAAACATTTCTGCATGATTTGCTGTTTTAGAAAAAAAATGACCATATGTGAAGTGCTTAAAGGAGGAAGTCACACTGATGGGAAAATGTCATCATCCAATGTGAGCTTTCATTTCAATACAGGATAAGCTTCACTATCTTCTCTCTGTACCCATTTCTGGAGAATTTCCCACTCCTCCAGAAAGTATTTCTGAATATTTAATTTTCAGGTACAAAAACTTCAGAGCAGGGAAGAATCTGAAATAATTAGGCGTCTTAGAAACAGAAAGAAGAACAAAGTATGAGAGAGGAATTGAAACTGTGAGGAGAGTTTGGAATCCAAAAAGAAAAGGAAGGTGAAAAAACCCACAGAGCCAGAAATAATCTTATCTTTGGGTAACTTTGACTGTAAAAATGCACATAAAATGTGCCTAACTGCAGGATGGCTTGGATAAGGAGCTGGGACTAAGGAAACATGATTTTAACAATATTCCTATTTTCATGTTGCAAGAGAGCATACATTGTTGGGTGACACTGGAGTATACACTGTTGGCTGAGTATACGTTGTTGGATGACATTCTTCCCAGAGGCTTCGAAGTCTTCCTGTTCACCTTTCCCAGTTTTAGGGCTATCTCTCAACTGTAGGAGCCACACTCAAGGTTGCTTACTACAGGTGCTGGGAAAGTCTAAAGGACAGGCTGAATGAAATTCTGGATGGATTTGCCTTCCCCAGCTCTGTTGTAGCCTTGAAAACCAAGAGCCTACAATACAGTGAAAACCAGCAAACTGGCAGTCATTGGAGTGACTAGGGAATGGGCTTTGAGCTTCTTTAAATCCCCTTTCTCAGAAAATTGTCATGATTTGACTTGTCTGTTGGGTCCCCGGAAGACCCCATTTACAAGACTGTCTTTATTTAATTTGACTCAGATTTGCCCAGAGTGAACAGCCTCTTTCCTGGGTCTGTTTGTTGAAAACAATCAGAGACAACTGGGGAATAATTAAGCAGCCCAGGGTGATGGAAAGAACTGTGGGAAAACAGTAGGTGAACCAAAATCTTAAGGAAAAAAAAAGCTGAGGAAAGAAATGGCTATAGGGGACTTGAAAAGCTCTGACGTATTCCTGGGAATCCAGAAGACCAAACCTATGTAGGGCTGAATACATGACCAGGCTGTGCACATGCTAAGAAAAGACCTTCAAAGGCCATAAACAGTCACCCCTGTCTTATCTTGAGGCTCTGAAGAAGCAGGAAGGAAATGTTAAGGCAAAGTTATCAGGTGAGAGTTTGAGAGTATGTCCCAGCTTACACCGAGTGACCTGGCAAAAGCTAAGACTAAATTGGTTTCAAGCATTTAAAAAAATCTCTGTCCAACATTAGCTGACTGCTAAGTAACTAAGCAGAGATTTCAGTGTTATTCTTTCAAATAAGAAAGAATACAGACTTTACAGAACTAGTTCAGAAAAGTCATTAAACAACAATAAAACCCTTAGGGGACTTCTCTGGTGGCTAAGACCCTGCTCTCCTAATGAAGAAAGCCCAGGTGCAAGCCCTGGGTCAGGGAACTAGAACTCACATACTGCAACTAAGACCTGGTGCAGCCAAATACATAATTGTTTTCTTTTTTAAATCCTAGGGAAGGGGGAGAATCTGATTTCCAGAGTTCCCAAATAATATTAATTAAATTGTCCAGTTTTCAACAAAAAATTGAGACATGCAAAGAAATAAGAAATTATGAGCCATCCACACAAAACAAAATAAAACCTATCAACAGAAACTGTCCCTGAAGAAGCTCAGGTATTAGACTTCCTAGGACAAAGACTTTAAATCATCTATTCAAAATGCATTTAAAGAACTAAAGGAAATTAAACATGGGAAGAAAGTCTCACAATGGAAAATATCAACAAGAAGCTAGAGATTATCTGAAGAAAACAAAAACATTAACTCAAAAAACACATATGTACCTGCATGTTCATTGCTGTGCTATTTATAATAGTCGAGATATGGGAACAACTTTAATACCCATCAATGGACAAATGGATAAAGAACATGTGGTCTATATACACGATGGAATACTGTTGCTGCTGCCGCCAAGTCGCTTCAGTCATGTTCGACTGTGCGACCCCATAGACGGCAGCCCACCGGGCTCCCCCGTCCCTGGGATTCTCCAGGCAAGAACACTGAAGTGGGTTGCCATTTCCTTCTCCAATGCATGAAAGTGAAGAGTGAAAGTGAAGTTGCTCAGTCATGTCCGACTCTTTGCGACCCCATGGACTGCAGCCTACGAGGCTCCTCCATCCATGGGATTTTCCAGGCAAGAGTACTGGAGTGGGATGCCATTTCCTTCTCCAAATAGAATACTACTCAGCTATAAAGAGAATGAAATCTTGTCATTTTCAAGAACATGAATGAGCCTAGACGGTGTAGTATGTTAAGTGAAAAAAGTCAAGCAGAGAAAGACAATACTGTATGACTTCACTTAAATGAAATCTAAATTTCACTTATATGGAATCTAAAGAACAAAACAAATGAACAAACAAAATAAAACAGAAACAGACTCATAGATACAGGGAAGAAACTAGTGATTGCCAGAGGTGGGCAGTTGGAGTGGGGGCAATGGGCAAAATAGGTAAAGGGGATTAAGAGGCACACACTTCCAATTATAAAAATAAATAATTCATGGAGATGTAATGTACAGAATAGGAAATGCACTCAGTATTATCATAATAACTTATAATGGTGACAGATGATAACTAGATTTATTGTGGTAATCATCTCACAATGTATATAAATGTCGACTATGTTATATACCTGAAATTAACACATCATCATATACCAATTGTTCCTCAATAAAAAAGAAAATATGCGTACACATAGTTTTTCTAACAGAGAAATGTGATAGAATGATCAGAAAAGAATTTCAAGTATAAAAATAATTACATTTTTAAGAAGGGAAATTGTCCCAAACCTGGGCTGAAGTAGAACTTTGTTGTGTGGTAGGAACAGCAGCACCTTCCGGGATGTATGTAACATTTCTAATAAAATGTGCCATCGGTTTCCTGATAGATTTTCATGAGATAAGTATACTTCTGGGACTTCTGTCGTGGCGCAGTTGATAAGACACTTGTCGATGAAGGGGACATGGGTTTGATCTCTGGTCCGGGAAGATCCCATATGTGGCGGAACAACTAACCCCGTGCACACAACTACCCAGCCCGCGCTCTAAAGCCTGTGCTTTAGAAGAGAAGCCAGCGCCGTGAGAAGCCTGTACACTGCAACTAGAGAAAACCCCAGGGGCAGCAACGAAGACCCAGCACTACCATAAAGAAATAAATAATAATTTTAAAGGACTTCTTCTAGAATATTGATTTATCCTACCTGTCTGACTTATATATTGAGCTAAGATACTAATGACCTTAAACTAGAAATTCTTTTTTAAAAAGTCTAATTGGCTATATATCAATACAAAACGTTTTTGGTGTTAAAAAAATAAAAAGTCTAGTATGTTAACGATCATCTAAATTACATGTCTGTATATACTAATACTAAGTCGCTTCAGTCGTGTCCGACTCTGCACGACCCCATAGATGGCAGCCCACCAGGCTGCCCTATCCCTGGGATTCTCCAGGCAAGAACACTGGAGTGGGTTGCCATTTCCTTCTCCAATGCATGAAAGTGAAAAGGGAAAGTGAAGTCGCTCAGTCATGTCTGACTCTTAGCGACCCCATGGACTGCAGCCCATCAGGCTCCTTCATCCATGGGATTTTCCAGGCAAGAGTACTGGAGTGGGGTGCCATTGCCTTCTCCATGTCTGTATATAAATGACATCATTTGTAACTTTTAAAACTAATAACATCTTTTAGATATATGAAGGCATACAGTTTTCTGAAATGTACTTTGGGTTTTCTAGACAGTTAAAGATGCTGGTGCAAGTCCTGCCATGAGTAGAGCAGGCATCGAGGACCCAGAAAGCTATGGAATCTGGAGTGCATGGTGTCTGGGCATCTACAGAGGGAGGGCCCAGGAGCTCCATTCATTTGCATGTATTGTTTTTGTGGGCTATGACCCATTCATCATCTCCTGACTGGTTTCTTTTTAGCCTCAGAATTTCTTCTCCTCTGGGATAACAACAAAAATAAGGAGCTGAAATTTGGGACTTTCTGTATTCTGATTTTGGCTAAATGTGTTTGAAAACTCTTCCCAGTGTGGCTTCCCTTTAATAGATATGTCTCCATGACCCCTGATTATACAGAGGACAGAAAAACAATCTGGGGAAAGAGTTCTTTCAAAAACCACACTGAAGGAAGGAAGGAAGGGGAAAGAAAAGGAAAGCATGACGCTAAGGGAAGAATATTTTTCTTTGGGGAGGAAAGTACCTCCAGATTGTATCCTTTTTTTTTTTTTTTAAAGGTTCTGTGGGAGGATATCCAAAACACTCCTTGATTTGAAATGTCAGCCCTCCTGAATTTCAGAAATCTCGCTCTGGGTGCTATATGAACACTGCAGGGCAGAAGCAGGCCCTGGGTAAGCCCTCGGCACACTGAAACTGACTCACCTTAGATGAGCTTCAGACCTGCTTTGTAAACCACCCAGAAAGACCTAAACGAATTGAACCATTTGGATGGAGAAAATAGAGAATCACAGACGAAAAAAATCACTCCTCCTCCTTTGTTTCCTAGCAGGCTCCTTCCTCCTTTAGTGTTTTGTTTTGAAGTGTAAATCACAATTAAAAGGATCAGTGAAAACAAAGCCTGGTAAAAGGAAAGACAATCAATGCATCCTGTCTACTGAACAAGAGGGCAGTCCTGCGCAGGAGGGACAAACTTCCCATTTTCTCATTCTTTTTCACTGACTATTCTAAAGCCTTTGACTGTGTGGATCACAACAAACTGTGGAAGATTCTTAAAGAGATGGGAATACCAGACCACCTTATGTGCCTCCTGAGAAACCTGTATGCAGGTCAAGAAGCAACAGAACTAACTGGACACGGAACAATGGACTGGTTCCAAATTGGGAAAGGAGTATGTCAAGGCTATATATTGTCAGCTTGCTTAGTTAACATATATGTAGAGTACGTCATGCGAAGTGCTAGGCTGGATGAATCACAAGCTGGAATTAGGACTGCCAGGAGAAATGTCAGTAACCTCAGATAAGCAGATGACACCATCCTAATGGCAGAAACCGATGAGGAACTACAGAGCCTCTTGATGAAGGAGAGTGAAAAAGCTGGCTTAAAACTCAACATTCAAAAAACTAAGATCATGGCATCTGGTCCCATCACTTCATGGCAAATAGATGGGGAAAACAATGGAAATCATGACAGACTTTATTTTCTTGGGCTCCAAAGTCACTGCAGATGGCGACTGCAGCCACAAAATTTAAAGACACTTGCTCCTTGGAAGAAAAAGCAATGAAAAACCTAGACAGTGTATTAAAAAGCAGCGATATCACTTGGTTGACAAAGGTCCGAATAATCAAAGCCATGGTTTTTCCAGTAGTCGTGTATGGATGTGAGAGTTGGACTATAAAGAAGACTGAGCATTGAAGAATTGATGTTTTTGAACTGTGGTGTTGGAGAAGACTCTTGAGCGTCCTTTGGACAGCAAGGAGATCAAACCAGTCAATCCTCAAGGAAATCAATCCTGAATATACATTGGAAGGACTGATGCTGAAGCTGAAGCTCCAATAATTTGGCCATCTGATGCAAACGGCCGACTCATTGGAAAAGACTCTGATGCTGGGAAAGACTGAAGGCAGGAGGAGAAGGAGATGACAGAAGATGAGATGACTGGATGGCGTCACTGACTCAATGGACATGAGTTTGAGCAAGCTCCGGGAGATGGTGAAGGACAGAGAAGCCTGGCGTGCTGCAGGCCGTGGGGTGGCCAAGAGTTGGACACAACCAAGTGACTGAACAATAAGAACTACAAACTCTTTTTCCAGGTCCCCAATCTATCAACCTGACAGTGGTTTCAAAGCTTTTCCCTCTAAAGAAGTGGGGTAGCGCCAGCTGCTTCCCTCCCTGAAAAGAGTGTGCCCAAAAGATACCACTGAGCTGGTAGAGAAAGAGGGTGATCCAATGCTGGCGCTTTATAGTTCACTGAGCCGCTCTGAACTTCAGTGGAAAAGACAGGGCTACGATTTAGTCTCTTGCTTCTAACTAAAAGAAAAAGCTAGCTGAAAGAGAAGGAGAAGATGGAGAGAGAGAGGAAGAGGGAGGATGAGAGGGAGGAAGGGAAGATAGAGAAAAGATAAAAGAAAAGGAAGAGGAGAGGAGGGGGAGGAGGAGACGGAGGAGGGGCAGAAGAAAAAGTCGCGGTGACTCTAAACGCAGTCGGTGACCACGGCCAAAACCTGGAGCAGTGAGGGGATGAGCTGAGCTTCCTCTCTCTGTCTCTCTCAAATTATTGCACACAGGAATTTGTAGTTATTAATCAGTATGCACATTTCCAAAAAAAGTTTCCTCTTTAATCGTGAGTTCAGGTTGCCCATGGAGAAATTTTGTTATGACCGAGGGGCCTTTATTTTGAGGCACTGGGCTCCCCTTTCCTCTCCTCTCCATCCTACTCCCTCTGGTTCCTGTTCTTGGATTTTTTTTCAGCTGAGAGGTGTTAAAAAGCAATCTATGGTTTGTTTCGTCTCTTCACGATTGTGTCAATCCCTCTTACCTACCTATTCAATATGAGACCATTGTTTTTTTCCCCTAGTGCTATATTGGGTGTGACAGCAGGTTGAAAATGCCACCCATCCTCTCTCCGACCACAGAGCTGAATCAGTGAACCTAGACTTATAAACAAGGGCGTAGACCAGAGGAGGAGACCAAGACATGATGCGGCCAGAGGAGGAAAAAGAGAGCAAGAAGAAAAAGGCACGGCAGCTTTCAGTGCGAGGTGAGCAGAAGGCAGCCAGCCCTTCCAAACACAGGGATCAAAAGCGAAAACACGAGCCTCGTGACACTGTCACGAGTGGGGAGGTTTTGAAAGTCATTTTCTACTGCAGGTTTTAGAGACTTCCTCCATTACCTTGAGCTGCCCAAGAGCTATAAACCAAAGTCCCTAAAAGTTCAGCCTCAGTACAGGGGAAGGGTCTCAGTGGAGAGGGTCTCCGTGCTCCTCAGATAACCTTCCAGTCAGGTTTTGTGAAATAGTTCCGTTGGGCCAGCCTTCTAGTCATTCCGTCAGCGAAGAAGCAAGCAAATTTGGAGAAAACGGATCAGGGGTAAATAAATGGATGTGAGTGGGTAGGCTTTGTCCTGTGTAGACGTGGCAGAAACCGTATAAATGTCAACTTCCTGTCTGCTAATATCATGAAAACCTGGAGTGGTGGTGGGGTGGCAGGCAGCTGCTTCCTGAACCACCTTGAGGTGGAAGAAAGGCCCCCAGAGGTTAGCGAGAGTTGAGGAGGACAGTCACCCTTGCCCTCGGTGGGGGCAGGGGGTTGCAGAGCCAGTCCACCCCATGGAAGGGTAGCCACTGGGAAAATTAAAATCTCAGCTGATAGGTGAGATAATTTCTCATAAAATTTCATCATTTTAACAAAGTACAAAAAAAGAAAAAAAAAAAAAAGGAGGTGTCAAGGACTGCATGTGGTTGGGTAGAGGGAGTAGAGGGGGAAATTCTGCCTTTTGACCTAGATGCGACCTGGTGGCAAAACCTGCACATGCAACCAGCTGCCTGGTTGGCACACAGGGCTCGGTTGTTATGTTCAGAATCCTATACTCGTCCCTGACATTCCTACGGATCAGGGTGCTGAGCCAAGCACCAGGTGTTCCTGGAATAGCACCTGGTAGTGTTTCTTTCACTGGACTGTGCAGCTGCTTCCTGAACCACCTTGAGGTGGAAGAAAGGCCCCCAGAGGTTAGCGAGAGTTGAGGAGGACAGTCACCCTTGCCCTCGGTGGGGGCAGGGGGTTGCAGAGCCAGTCCACCCCATGGAAGGGTAGCCACTGGGAAAATTAAAATCTCAGCTGATAGGTGAGATAATTTCTCATAAAATTTCATCATTTTAACAAAGTACAAAAAAAGAAAAAAAAAAAAAAGGAGGTGTCAAGGACTGCATGTGGTTGGGTAGAGGGAGTAGAGGAGGAAGTTCTGCCTCTTGACCTAGATGTGACCTGGTGGCAAAACCTGCACATGCAACCAGCTGCCTGGTTGGCACACAGGGCTCGGTTGTTATGTTCAGAATCCTGTACTTGTCCCTGACGTTCCTATGGATCAGGGTGCTGAGCCAAGCACCAGGTGTTCCTGGAATAGCACCTGGTAGTGTTTCTTTCACTGGACTATCTCTAAGAAAAGCTTTTTGCAAAAGTACAAACTAATATTGATTACAGATATTTGACAATACTAATTCTGTTCAGCTCCTGTTTGGACCAGGTAACTCTGTGAGGGGAGAGAGAACACGTGTTTAAAAGGAAGATTCTTTCTCTTTTCTTCCTCCCTCCCTCCTCACCCACAATCCTTTCCTCGCCCTTGGGAAAATCTGGGCCCTGTTTTAGCTTTTGCACCTCCCTCGGATCTCATGGTCTTCTTTATGATGATAATTCTAATGCCAGTGAATGCATGTTTCTCCTAAGGAATTGAGGAGTGTCTTGTCACTTGTTCTTCCGAGTTTTTGATGAGGTAATTAAGAGAGTTCAGTATGACTGCCCTCAAGTTATTGATGGGAAGATTTAGGACAAAGGATCTAAGTCCTTAGGCAGCAGGGCACACGTGATGGGCAGAGTTGCTAGAGCAAGTCAAAACACTTTCAAAAAACAGGTGAGTCAAGACTGGGGAAGCCATGCCAGAGAAGTTTTCAAGGGATGACTGAACTCTTCCACAAACATGAAAATATATTCGAGTTAAAAAAAAAAAAAGCCCCGTTGTGGAGATATCTCACAGGCAAAGGGGACAGAGTTGGGTGAATAGAGTTTGTTGCATTGGGGCTGATTTCTCAGAAATCTTTCATTTGCTATGCTAACCTCTGATGTGTCATAGTACATAGCACAAGCATACACAACAACGAGCATACACAACTAACTCTACACAACAAGCATAGAAGCTGCAGGATCTAGGTCATATATTCATTTTTAATCTAGTCTGTTCTGCTAGAATGGGAGATTCTCAGAGGGCAAAGGTCAATAAGACCTTGGCATCTTCATTTCAAGCCTAGCAGAAACCAGTGTTCCGCAGACATTTTCTAAATGAATGAGTAAAGGATTCCCCGAAGTTCTCTGATCTCACGGAGATCAGAGATTTTAGAAGGTTCCTATCAATGTGTGGGAGGACCCCGGGAGAGCAGCAGGTGGCCACTGGGTCATGTAGTGTTAGGATGGCTGGGACACAGCTCTGCCCATGAACAAACTTTACCCCATTTCCCAATATCAGGGTGGAGACACACAAGACCTGATCTGGTTTTGAACATTTGGAAGAACCTGTGTTGCAGACCCTGTGCCCTGGTGACAGAGGGACTGATTTTTCTCATGTAAATTAATTAGCTAATCCATGCACTTTACAGTTGAATAGGTGTCTTACACAATGTTACCTGTCAACCAAGGGAGGAGACATCTTCAGATTGTATTGACAAAGGTAAGACTTCCATAAAAGGATCCCCTTCATGGTGTTTAATAAGGAATTCCAGAGCAAGGTGTTTATAATAAATATTCCTCACCACTTTGCCTCAGGCTTATGCCCCTGTAGTTCTTTTTCTTGGTTCCTCTCTTCTTTTTAAACCGTAAAATAAAACTATATAAAAGACTTTTAGTAGAAATATTAAAAACTGGTATAAGAGTAATTTCATGGGAATGTTATGAAATTTTGGTGAGAAAAAGTTCAGACCTTCCTTCCTTCCTTCCTTCCTTCTTGTATTTTCTGGATAAGATTTTCACTGGCCCCAACCTAACACACAGACTATTCTGCTTCAGTAGTAATACTTAGTTCCCTTTTCTTTGTACTCACTGGGATAGATGGCACATGTGAACGGAACTTGTGGTAAAAATAACCTTGCCACAAAGGACTCCACCCTTGCTTACCTTCCGCTGGATCTAGTGGTAAATATGTAGTGAGTGGTAAATGGGGAGTTTCCTGTATTCTGCAGTGTGCATTGCCACACCACTATCTCCAGTGGAATGAGCTAGAATGAAAAACGTATGCCTCTTTTGAAATGTGGTGAAGCAACACTGAGTTCAGAAATAGAATGACTACATTTTCTGTACTATATTGCACTCTTTTGCACAATATGAAAGAACACAACATGAGAAACCAACAAAGAAGGAAATAGAACTGAGGTTGTTGGCTGGGCAGGCTGCAAGGAAAAGAGCAGAAAATTAAATGCCCCACCTAGCTCACATCCTCTCGTGGGTGTTATTTCTGTCTCCAAGGCTCTGAAACTTGCCTCTTGTTTATTATTCTTTCCCATCATCCATGCATTCATCTGTCCACCTATCCATTGATCCATCCACCCAAGATTCGTTGGGCACCCTGCCACTCTAGCTGCTGGGAACACAGACTATCAGTGACATGCTGGTAAAGGTTAAAGAACTAGCTTCTGGGCGGGGTGAGGGGGAGCTGATTGGCAGTATTTGTTGATTTTCATAGTGGAAATACTCCTACTGTGACTGATTTCAAGTTACCAACATGGATGGCATCACTGAACACAAAGCTGGGAAGTGACACACAGTAGCACACCATGATAGTGTGTTTTAATCCTACAGGAACAATGGATGCAAAAGCCTCAAGTGTACAGGTATTCATTAGTTATATGGGGGTAACTAGGAAGTGATACGGAGAGGGTGATGGCACCCCACTCCAGTACTCTTGCCTGGAAAATCCCATGGACNGGCATCACTGAACACAAAGCTGGGAAGTGACACACAGTAGCACACCATGATAGTGTGTTTTAATCCTACAGGAACAATGGATGCAAAAGCCTCAAGTGTATAGGTATTCATTAGTTATATGGGGGTAACTAGGAAGTGATACGGAGAGGGTGATGGCACCCCACTCCAGTACTCTTGCCTGGAAAATCCCATGGACAGAGAAGCCTGGTAGGCTATAGTCCAGGGGGTCGCTAAGAGGTGGACACGTCGGAGCGACTTCACTTTCCCTTTTCACTTTCATGCATTGGAGAAGGAAATGGCAACCCACTCCAGTGTTCTTGCCTGGAGAATCCTGGGGACGGGGGAGCCTGGTGGGCTGCTGTCTATGGAGTCACACAGAGTCGGACACGACTGAAGCGACTTAGCAGCAGCAGCAGCAGGAAGTGATAAGTTTTGGGTAATTGTTAAGTTTGTTGTCAATATATTCAATTGTACATTTACGTAACTTAACTTTATATAACAGCTGTTTGTAACAATCAGCTTACAACATTTCTGAAAATTTAATAATTGACTTTTGCTAGCAAGCATGAGTTGGCTCTAGCATGACACTGGACAGAGAAATGTAATGCTGGCTGTCTGCTTTGTGAGAGCCTTTTTTGGTCTGGGAAAGAAGATGTACACATATGTAAATAATTAGTAACCTTATACCTGATGTGGTGTCACAGCAGGGGAAATGCTGGGTGTTAGAATTAGTGGGGAAGCACACTAAGACACCCCCCGCCACCTGGAATAAAATTACCTTGAGGAGAGGGTGGTGACCTGAATTCAACACAAGCACCAGAATACACAGAGTGGGGTTGGTTTGAACTCAGCATGTGGCTCTTTCTTTTTCAATAATATTTTCTATCTCTACTCAGTGTCTTCAGACCTAAACACCCTGGCACAATTGTTATCCTTGGCAGGGTGTTGACTGGGCAATGGAAAACAAGCCGAGACATCCCAGCAGGGTGGGTGAGTCCGGGGGCGATCAAGGACCCCTTACCGGGTGATCAGGTAAGAGGCGTCATCTGTTGAACTGTGCAGCCCCTGTCTTCAGCAGCATCACATGGCAACAGAATGAACAGCATAAATTGGATTGATGACGTCTTCTAATTCCCATAGTTCCTGGCATTGATAGCAAAATGTATGCCCTTTGGAAGGAGAAAGTCCCTGAGATTTTTAGACAGTTTGGAAGCTGGCCAGAACTTAAGGGGTTTCCTCCTAATGTGGCATATGTGCACTTAAGTAAATAGCTGGAAAAAAAAAATCAACTAGGAGCTGTGACTGTCTATATTCTGATTTAGAGAGCAGGTTATAGGTGACAACCTGCCACGTGTGTGTACGTGCACTTAGAGAAAAAGATGGTGGCCAAAATGTTAACAAGTGATTCCCTCTGGATGACAGGTTCTGCAGAAAGGGTTAATTTTGCTTGCACAATTTAATAATTTCACTTTTTTTTTTTTTT
>SJYT01014400.1:222219-242656 GCA_006410635.1 Cephalophus harveyi
TAAAGCTGAAACTCCAGTACTTTGGCCACCTCATGCGAAGAGTTGACTCATTGGAAAAGACTCTGATGCTGGGAGGGATTGGGGGCAGGAGGAGAAGGGGACGACCGAGGATGAGATGGCTGGATGGCATCACTGACTCAATGGATGTGAGTCTGAGTGAACTCCGAGAGATGGTGATGGACAGGGAGGCCTGGCGTGCTGCGATTCATGGGGTCGCAAAGAGTCGGACACGACTGAGCGACTGAACTGAACTGAACATATTTCTTGCATGACTGCAAATAGTCTCCTACAATGAGGTTTTATAATTTTTGAAAGTTAAAAATTTTTTTTATTATTTTAAAAGCAGTACATGCTCATTGTAGAAAAATTAGAAAGTACAGCTAAAAGGAAAAAAATGAAATACCTATAACCCCATCTCAGATGTAACCAACTGACATAATTTTATATATGTCTATTTTATTAAAATACGTTCAGTCACTACAAGGATATGTTGTACAGCACAGGGAATACAGCCAATATTTTATAACTTTAAATGGAGTATAATCTATAAAAATATTGAATCACTATGTTGTACACCTGAAATTAATATAGTATTGTAAGTCAACTATACTTCAATTAAATATATATATATGTAAAACTGCAAGAAAAAATAGGCTCTGTTAGGCATCACTCTATGTCATTCTTGATATATGAATCTTATCTCATTGAATTCTCATAACACATTGTATAGTTGCTATTATGATGACAGTCTCCATTTGCTAGATGAGGTGACCCAGGTTCTATGAACTAAGTATACTATCCAAATTTACATCACAGTAACCAATAGAATTAGGATTTGGATGGAGGCAGTCTGCCTCTGGAGGCTGAATTCCTAACGACTCATCTACAGAGCTCTAAGCTTATAGAAAACATCTTCCCGTGTTAAATATTTAATGAGAAATATTACTTTAACATTAGCATGGAAGCATATACACTACCATATGTAAAACAGATAGCCAATGGGAATTTCATGTGTGACGCAGGGAGCTCAAACCTGGTGCTCTGTGACAACCGAGAGGGGTGTGGGGACAGGAGGGAGCTTCCAGAGGAAGGGGACATATGTATACCTATGGCTGATTCATTTTGATGTGTGGCAGAAACCAACACAATATTGGGAAGCAATTATCCTTCAATTAAAAATAAATAAATTTTGAAAAAAGAAGTATTACTTTCTATGTCATGCTTATAGAGATCTATCATACCTTACAATCAAATACTGAGTTTTGTTTACACATGGTTGTTTTAAGATTTTCATTTTTCATTCATAGTTATGTGCAGAATTACTTATATGCTGTGGATAAATTCTCAATTCAGCTTCTTCCAAATGGTTAACCAGCCCTCCAAGTTTTATTCATTGAGTAACCTTTCTCCAGTGATTTAACTGCCACTTTTGTTCTTGCTTCTATCTTCTCTTGCTTTCCCTGAAAACCTGTTTTATTTAGTTTTTGCATTCTCTCCTGGATCTTGAAAATCTGAACTAGCTTTGAGTTTTCTGTATATTTACTTGGTGAATTGATTGCTATATTTGTTCGTTCAGTGATAGTTATATGGAATACAACAGTAAAAAAGATTTTAAACATCACTTGAGTCTTAAAGTCTACATTTATTATGTGCCAGGCAATGTTCTTAATGATTTAGAAATATTTCATCTAATCCTTATAACAAGGCAATAAGGTAGGTACTTTTTTTTTTAGTCTCCAGTTTTCATATAAAAACACGAAGAAGTTAAGTAGCTTGCCTAAAGTCTCTTAGCGGTAAGTAGGGGGTTGGAGTAAGTCAATAGTCAATTTCCATTTAATGCAATAAATGTTATTTATTATGGGGAAGTACAGGGTTCTGTGAGAGCTCTTAGCAAGGGCCGTGAGAGTCAGGAAGGACTTTCAGAGAAAGAGACATCCAAATGATTCCTAAAGAATGAGGAGTAGACTGAACAGAGACTCCTGGTGGGAACTGTGAGTGGGGAGAGGGAGGTGGGGGTAGAAATTGTTAAGCTGGAGAGAGCCACAGTATAAAGTCCCAGAAAAGAGAGCAACAGAGAATGTTATGTACTAGAAACTGAAAGAAATGATGTGTGGTTGGGACAGAAGGTGGGGTAGGGTAGGAGGGAGGTGAAAGGTCCTGGGGTTGGAAGGGTCAACAGAAGTACATCATCTTGTGAGTCCCTTTACAGAAATGTAACTGCAGTTAAATATCAGAGGAGGCAGAGAAGGGTTTAAAGCAGGAGAAAGGTTAGCTGCTGGGTAGAGGATGGATGTCAAGGAGGGCAAGAGTGTGGGCAGAGTCAACTGTTTAAGGGGTTCTTGCAACAATCTAGGTGAGAAATGATGTTGCTTGTAGAGCAGTAGAAATGAGATGAAGAGAAACAAACAGGTGGATTCAGATGTTTCCTCTAAAAGAGTCTGACTCCTTGAACTTGTTTCACTGCTTAGAGAAACAGTGAAAAGAAGGGGATTCAGTGATTACAGTCTGGCCCTTGACTTAACCTAGTAATTCTCCCATATTACCATCTATGGCTTTGGTTCAAATGCAGATAATAAACAGACTAGACTTCCCTGGTGGCTCAGCGGTAAAGAATCTGCCTGCCAATACAGGAGACATAGGTTCGATCCCTGGATTGAGAAGATCCCATGGTGAAGGAAATGGCAATCCACTCCAGTATTCTTGCCTGGGAAATTTCATGGTCAGAGGAGCCTGGAGGGCTATAGTACATGGAGTTGCAAAAGAGTCCGACATGACTTAGCAACTAAACAGCAAATAACAACAAGACTTAATATGCAGAGGAGAAAAGATAACTTGTCTAGAGTCTAATCACAACCTGACATCCTCCTTCACCACTCACTAAACCCTTATTGAGGGAGATCTGCAAAGCTTATAGATGTGGCAAATGTTAAGTATGTTATGTCTAGTGGTGGGATTAGGCAAATTAAAAAAAAAATTGCAGCTTTATTGAGATATGTTTTGTGTACCATAAAATGTACCCATTTAGAGTATTTGGTTGAATGGTTTTGGGTATATTCAGAGTTGTGCAACCATTACCACAACTTAATTTTAGAACACATTGAATATCTCAAAAAGAAACCCTGTACCAGTAAGTAGTCACTCCCTATTGAAGTTTTTGCACTTCACCCAGCCCCAGGCAACCATTTAGCTACTTTCTGTAGAAATGGTGGGATTTTTCTATTCTGGACATCTCACAGAAATACCATCATATAGTATGCAGTCTTTTGTGGTCTGCTTCTTTCACTTAATGTAATGTCTTCAAGGTCCATTTTTGTTAAAAAATGTAACAGTACTTCATTCCTTTTAATGGTTGAATGACATTCCATTGTATGAATACACCACGTTTAGTTTGTACATTTATTAGTTAGTAGGTATTTGGGTTTATAAAAAAAAATTGCAGCTTTATTGAGATATGTTTTGTGTACCATAAAATGTACCCATTTAGAGTATTTGGTTGAATGGTTTTGGGTATATTCAGAGTTGTGCAACCATTACCACAACTTAATTTTAGAACACATTCAATATCTCAAAAAGAAACCCTGTACCAGTAAGTAGTCACTCCCTATTGAAGTTTTTGCACTTCACCCAGCCCCAGGCAACCATTTAGCTACTTTCTGTAGAAATGGTGGGATTTTTCTATTCTGGACATCTCACAGAAATACCATCATATAGTATGCAGTCTTTTGTGGTCTGCTTCTTTCACTTAATGTAATGTCTTCAAGGTCCATTTTTGTTAAAAAATGTAACAGTACTTCATTCCTTTTAATGGTTGAATGACATTCCATTGTATGAATACACCACGTTTAGTTTGTACATTTATTAGTTAGTAGGTATTTGGGTTTATTCTACCTTTTGAGAAGACTGCAGCCATGAACACTGACTGTATACCTCTTTGTGTGGAACTGTGTTTTCCAAAGCCACACCATTTTATATTCCCAACGTGTGACAGTTTCAGCATCTTTGTATCTTCTTTAATACTTGCTATTGTCTGTCTTCACATCCCAGTGGGTATAAAGTGGTATCTCACTGTAGTTTTGGTTTGCATTTCCCTAACAGCTAATGATGTTGGGCAATTTTTCATTGGCTATTTGTAGATATTCTTTAGGTAAATGTCTAGACAAATTCTTGGCCTATTTTAAAAACTGGGCTATTTATCTTTGTAAGCATTCTTTACATATTCTAGACACAAGCCCCTTATGAGATGTGTGATTTGCAAGTATTTTCTCCTATTCTGTGGGTTATATTTTCTTGATGGTGTCCTTTGATACAGAAAATTTTATATTTTGATGTAATTAAATTTTTTCATTTGTTTGTTTACCTGTGTTTTATAAGAAACCATTGCCTAATCCTTTAGTCATTAAAGGATTTAAATCCTTTAACGTCGTTAAAATTTGTTCCTATGATTTCTGCTGGGAAATCTGTAGTTTCAGCTTTTACATTTAGGCTACGGTCCAAATTGAGTTAGTTTTTGCATATTGTGTAAGGAAAAAGTCCAACTTCTTTCTTTTGCATGTGGTTATTCAGCACCATTTGTTGAAAAATTCCCCATCTGAATTGTCTTGGCATGCATTAGTTTTATTCTTTATAGTTTCCTTCCCCAAATTACCGAAAGACAGAAAGAAAAAACATCAAATCCACAATTCTCCTCCTTTTAATAGAAAAAGCAGTAGCTCATTAGAAACAGCATATGATCCGAACATTTCAGTTGAGTTGGATTTAGCTGGGGATCCTTTCTTACATAAGATCAAGTCATTCCTTTATCTTTTCCTCCCTGTGAAAACAGCCAGTCTCCTCTCAAGTCCTCCTGTTTTAGAGTTTATGAGAGCAGCACTAAGCAACACTGAATTTCGGTGTAAAAGTAAAGTGAAGCTCCTTAAAAATAGCTAATAATTTCCCTAAGGATGTTATGTGTCAGATACGTGGGAGAAGTTACTCTTGTGCTGGGGTAGGAAATAAATGTAGTTTAGCTCCAAGCGTTATTTGATTATAATGCCAATTTAAAAATCTTGTCAAGGTTTATGGAGAAGCACATAATGTTTGGTATTATACATTTGCCAAATGAAACTTTAAAATGTTTAACTCCCTCAGGGGACATTGCTGGTAGTATTGTCAACTGTATCAGTCTTTGGTGAAAGTATTGTGGTAACAGGTAACACTGCTAATGGTTTCACCCAGTGAGATCTTTTGGGAAAAAACTTAAGGAAATACTCTAGGAGTAGAAAAAGTACATACAAAGATATGTTATTTACTATAGGCAAAAATGGAAAACTATCTCAGTGCCCAAGAAGCTGATGAAGGATAAATAAACTAGGTTCTACAGTGAAATAGAACCCTAAATAATAACTGTGGTCTGGTAGTCACATGAATGCACATACTAAATAATGTTGAAGTGAGCAAAACAGAATTTGCACATACACCTTAATTGAAAATGGTCTAAGGATGGATGGATGCTGACAAAGCTTAAAATTAATATAATATTAAAATCCATTGGATCTTTTTGCACAGAAAAAAGGCTACTTGCATGTAAAATGGAAATAAAATTCTTTCTGAAAGCCAAAATAAGCAACTTTTATAAGCATAAGATAAGTAAAATAAAATAAATCTCTTTTTCTTGGTTATTTCCCAGTTTGTCGAATCCTTATTTTGATAGCTAGGAAAAAAGAATAAAACTTTCGAAAGAAGAAATTAAAGATTTCTCAGAATTTAGCTATTGAGAATTCTCATTCCCAAGAAATGCAATCTATGTCTTAATGGAGCATTATTTCTTTGATGTTGATGAATTATATTAAGAATGTGTCTGCACAGAGTTTGGGGTGAGAAAGAGTTTCAGTTGGGGATACAGGGAGGTATGCTAATTTACTGGGGCTGCTTTAGCAAAATACTAAAGCCACAGAAATGGATTCTCTGCTGGTTCTGGAGGCTAGAAGTCTGAAGTCAAGGTGCCGGCAGGACTGTGAGGGGAGCCCGTTCCACGCTTCCTCCCAGCTTCTGGGGACTCCCGTCAGTCTTGGCGCTCCCTGGCTTGCAGACACATCATTTCAATCTTTGCCTCTGTCGTCACATGGCACTCTCTCCCTGTGTCTCTGTATCTTCTAAAAGGGCATGGATTCCAGGCCCACCCCGCTCCAGTATAACCTCATTTTAACTAATCACACTTATAATAACCCCATTTCCAAATATGGTTTCCTTCCAAAGAAATCCCAGGGCTGATCTCCTTCAGAATGGACTGGTTGGATCTCCTTGCAGTCCAAGGGACTCTAGTCTGTCTCTATTTCCTGACCTGCACTTCTGAGCACTAAGGGCCCAAACAGTTCATACTATTATTGTAAACTTTTTAATACAGTAAGCCTTTCATCTCAGCTCACGCATTGTTTAAAGATATATCTCTACTCAAGAGGGAGGAGATAAACTTATACACATGGCTGATTCACGTGTACAGCAGAAACTAACACAACATTGTAAAGCAATTATATGCCAATTTAAAAGGTAACAAAATAATAAAAAGATACATCTCTAATCAGCCCTTTTTCATTCCCCACAGCTATTTCAAAGTTTAAGTCATTCTTTGTATCTTATTTCTTATTTCAGAGAAAATACAGACCATCTGTACATTCAGTAAGTATTTTTCACACAATGTAAATTATTCTGTAAATACTATTTTATAAATCTTTTTCCTCTTACAATAGATGATGAATATTTCTTGCATGACTGCAAATAGTCTCCTACAATGAGGTTTTATAATTTTTGAAAGTTAAAAATTTTTTTTATTATTTTAAAAGCAGTACATGCTCATTGTAGAAAAATTAGAAAGTACAGCTAAAAGGAAAAAAATGAAATACCTATAACCCCATCTCAGATGTAACCAACTGACATAATTTTATATATGTCTATTTTATTAAAATACGTTCAGTCACTACAAGGATATGTTGTACAGCACAGGGAATACAGCCAATATTTTATAACTTTAAATGGAGTATAATCTATAAAAATATTGAATCACTATGTTGTACACCTGAAATTAATATAGTATTGTAAGTCAACTATACTTCAATTAAATATATATATATGTAAAACTGCAAGAAAAAATAGGCTCTGTTAGGCATCACTCTATGTCATTCTTGATATATGAATCTTATCTCATTGAATTCTCATAACACATTGTATAGTTGCTATTATGATGACAGTCTCCATTTGCTAGATGAGGTGACCCAGGTTCTATGAACTAAGTATACTATCCAAATTTACATCACAGTAACCAATAGAATTAGGATTTGGATGGAGGCAGTCTGCCTCTGGAGGCTGAATTCCTAACGACTCATCTACAGAGCTCTAAGCTTATAGAAAACATCTTCCCGTGTTAAATATTTAATGAGAAATATTACTTTAACATTAGCATGGAAGCATATACACTACCATATGTAAAACAGATAGCCAATGGGAATTTCATGTGTGACGCAGGGAGCTCAAACCTGGTGCTCTGTGACAACCGAGAGGGGTGTGGGGACAGGAGGGAGCTTCCAGAGGAAGGGGACATATGTATACCTATGGCTGATTCATTTTGATGTGTGGCAGAAACCAACACAATATTGGGAAGCAATTATCCTTCAATTAAAAATAAATAAATTTTGAAAAAAGAAGTATTACTTTCTATGTCATGCTTATAGAGATCTATCATACCTTACAATCAAATACTGAGTTTTGTTTACACATGGTTGTTTTAAGATTTTCATTTTTCATTCATAGTTATGTGCAGAATTACTTATATGCTGTGGATAAATTCTCAATTCAGCTTCTTCCAAATGGTTAACCAGCCCTCCAAGTTTTATTCATTGAGTAACCTTTCTCCAGTGATTTAACTGCCACTTTTGTTCTTGCTTCTATCTTCTCTTGCTTTCCCTGAAAACCTGTTTTATTTAGTTTTTGCATTCTCTCCTGGATCTTGAAAATCTGAACTAGCTTTGAGTTTTCTGTATATTTACTTGGTGAATTGATTGCTATATTTGTTCGTTCAGTGATAGTTATATGGAATACAACAGTAAAAAAGATTTTAAACATCACTTGAGTCTTAAAGTCTACATTTATTATGTGCCAGGCAATGTTCTTAATGATTTAGAAATATTTCATCTAATCCTTATAACAAGGCAATAAGGTAGGTACTTTTTTTTTTAGTCTCCAGTTTTCATATAAAAACACGAAGAAGTTAAGTAGCTTGCCTAAAGTCTCTTAGCGGTAAGTAGGGGGTTGGAGTAAGTCAATAGTCAATTTCCATTTAATGCAATAAATGTTATTTATTATGGGGAAGTACAGGGTTCTGTGAGAGCTCTTAGCAAGGGCCGTGAGAGTCAGGAAGGACTTTCAGAGAAAGAGACATCCAAATGATTCCTAAAGAATGAGGAGTAGACTGAACAGAGACTCCTGGTGGGAACTGTGAGTGGGGAGAGGGAGGTGGGGGTAGAAATTGTTAAGCTGGAGAGAGCCACAGTATAAAGTCCCAGAAAAGAGAGCAACAGAGAATGTTATGTACTAGAAACTGAAAGAAATGATGTGTGGTTGGGACAGAAGGTGGGGTAGGGTAGGAGGGAGGTGAAAGGTCCTGGGGTTGGAAGGGTCAACAGAAGTACATCATCTTGTGAGTCCCTTTACAGAAATGTAACTGCAGTTAAATATCAGAGGAGGCAGAGAAGGGTTTAAAGCAGGAGAAAGGTTAGCTGCTGGGTAGAGGATGGATGTCAAGGAGGGCAAGAGTGTGGGCAGAGTCAACTGTTTAAGGGGTTCTTGCAACAATCTAGGTGAGAAATGATGTTGCTTGTAGAGCAGTAGAAATGAGATGAAGAGAAACAAACAGGTGGATTCAGATGTTTCCTCTAAAAGAGTCTGACTCCTTGAACTTGTTTCACTGCTTAGAGAAACAGTGAAAAGAAGGGGATTCAGTGATTACAGTCTGGCCCTTGACTTAACCTAGTAATTCTCCCATATTACCATCTATGGCTTTGGTTCAAATGCAGATAATAAACAGACTAGACTTCCCTGGTGGCTCAGCGGTAAAGAATCTGCCTGCCAATACAGGAGACATAGGTTCGATCCCTGGATTGAGAAGATCCCATGGTGAAGGAAATGGCAATCCACTCCAGTATTCTTGCCTGGGAAATTTCATGGTCAGAGGAGCCTGGAGGGCTATAGTACATGGAGTTGCAAAAGAGTCCGACATGACTTAGCAACTAAACAGCAAATAACAACAAGACTTAATATGCAGAGGAGAAAAGATAACTTGTCTAGAGTCTAATCACAACCTGACATCCTCCTTCACCACTCACTAAACCCTTATTGAGGGAGATCTGCAAAGCTTATAGATGTGGCAAATGTTAAGTATGTTATGTCTAGTGGTGGGATTAGGCAAATTAAAAAAAAAATTGCAGCTTTATTGAGATATGTTTTGTGTACCATAAAATGTACCCATTTAGAGTATTTGGTTGAATGGTTTTGGGTATATTCAGAGTTGTGCAACCATTACCACAACTTAATTTTAGAACACATTCAATATCTCAAAAAGAAACCCTGTACCAGTAAGTAGTCACTCCCTATTGAAGTTTTTGCACTTCACCCAGCCCCAGGCAACCATTTAGCTACTTTCTGTAGAAATGGTGGGATTTTTCTATTCTGGACATCTCACAGAAATACCATCATATAGTATGCAGTCTTTTGTGGTCTGCTTCTTTCACTTAATGTAATGTCTTCAAGGTCCATTTTTGTTAAAAAATGTAACAGTACTTCATTCCTTTTAATGGTTGAATGACATTCCATTGTATGAATACACCACGTTTAGTTTGTACATTTATTAGTTAGTAGGTATTTGGGTTTAGTCTACCTTTTGAGAAGACTGCAGCCATGAACACTGACTGTATACCTCTTTGTGTGGAACTGTGTTTTCCAAAGCCACACCATTTTATATTCCCAACGTGTGACAGTTTCAGCATCTTTGCATCTTCTTTAATACTTGCTATTGTCTGTCTTCACATCCCAGTGGGTATAAAGTGGTATCTCACTGTAGTTTTGGTTTGCATTTCCCTAACAGCTAATGATGTTGGGCAATTTTTCATTGGCTATTTGTAGATATTCTTTAGGTAAATGTCTAGACAAATTCTTGGCCTATTTTAAAAACTGGGCTATTTATCTTTGTAAGCATTCTTTACATATTCTAGACACAAGCCCCTTATGAGATGTGTGATTTGCAAGTATTTTCTCCTATTCTGTGGGTTATATTTTCTTGATGGTGTCCTTTGATACAGAAAATTTTATATTTTGATGTAATTAAATTTTTTCATTTGTTTGTTTACCTGTGTTTTATAAGAAACCATTGCCTAATCCTTTAGTCATTAAAGGATTTAAATCCTTTAACGTCGTTAAAATTTGTTCCTATGATTTCTGCTGGGAAATCTGTAGTTTCAGCTTTTACATTTAGGCTACGGTCCAAATTGAGTTAGTTTTTGCATATTGTGTAAGGAAAAAGTCCAACTTCTTTCTTTTGCATGTGGTTATTCAGCACCATTTGTTGAAAAATTCCCCATCTGAATTGTCTTGGCATGCATTAGTTTTATTCTTTATAGTTTCCTTCCCCAAATTACCGAAAGACAGAAAGAAAAAACATCAAATCCACAATTCTCCTCCTTTTAATAGAAAAAGCAGTAGCTCATTAGAAACAGCATATGATCCGAACATTTCAGTTGAGTTGGATTTAGCTGGGGATCCTTTCTTACATAAGATCAAGTCATTCCTTTATCTTTTCCTCCCTGTGAAAACAGCCAGTCTCCTCTCAAGTCCTCCTGTTTTAGAGTTTATGAGAGCAGCACTAAGCAACACTGAATTTCGGTGTAAAAGTAAAGTGAAGCTCCTTAAAAATAGCTAATAATTTCCCTAAGGATGTTATGTGTCAGATACGTGGGAGAAGTTACTCTTGTGCTGGGGTAGGAAATAAATGTAGTTTAGCTCCAAGCGTTATTTGATTATAATGCCAATTTAAAAATCTTGTCAAGGTTTATGGAGAAGCACATAATGTTTGGTATTATACATTTGCCAAATGAAACTTTAAAATGTTTAACTCCCTCAGGGGACATTGCTGGTAGTATTGTCAACTGTATCAGTCTTTGGTGAAAGTATTGTGGTAACAGGTAACACTGCTAATGGTTTCACCCAGTGAGATCTTTTGGGAAAAAACTTAAGGAAATACTCTAGGAGTAGAAAAAGTACATACAAAGATATGTTATTTACTATAGGCAAAAATGGAAAACTATCTCAGTGCCCAAGAAGCTGATGAAGGATAAATAAACTAGGTTCTACAGTGAAATAGAACCCTAAATAATAACTGTGGTCTGGTAGTCACATGAATGCACATACTAAATAATGTTGAAGTGAGCAAAACAGAATTTGCACATACACCTTAATTGAAAATGGTCTAAGGATGGATGGATGCTGACAAAGCTTAAAATTAATATAATATTAAAATCCATTGGATCTTTTTGCACAGAAAAAAGGCTACTTGCATGTAAAATGGAAATAAAATTCTTTCTGAAAGCCAAAATAAGCAACTTTTATAAGCATAAGATAAGTAAAATAAAATAAATCTCTTTTTCTTGGTTATTTCCCAGTTTGTCGAATCCTTATTTTGATAGCTAGGAAAAAAGAATAAAACTTTCGAAAGAAGAAATTAAAGATTTCTCAGAATTTAGCTATTGAGAATTCTCATTCCCAAGAAATGCAATCTATGTCTTAATGGAGCATTATTTCTTTGATGTTGATGAATTATATTAAGAATGTGTCTGCACAGAGTTTGGGGTGAGAAAGAGTTTCAGTTGGGGATACAGGGAGGTATGCTAATTTACTGGGGCTGCTTTAGCAAAATACTAAAGCCACAGAAATGGATTCTCTGCTGGTTCTGGAGGCTAGAAGTCTGAAGTCAAGGTGCCGGCAGGACTGTGAGGGGAGCCCGTTCCACGCTTCCTCCCAGCTTCTGGGGACTCCCGTCAGTCCTTGGCGCTCCCTGGCTTGCAGACACATCATTTCAATCTTTGCCTCTGTCGTCACATGGCACTCTCTCCCTGTGTCTCTGTATCTTCTAAAAGGGCATGGATTCCAGGCCCACCCCGCTCCAGTATAACCTCATTTTAACTAATCACACTTATAATAACCCCATTTCCAAATATGGTTACCATCTGAGGTACTGTGTTAGGACTTCAGTCTTTTGGGGAAGACAAAGTGAGTGATAGTTGTTCAGTCATGCCTGACTCTGTGCAACCCCATGGACTGCAGCCTGCCAGGCTCCTCTGTCCATGGCATTCTCCAGGCAAGATTACTGCAGTGGGTTGCCGTTTCCTTCCCCAGGGGATCTTCCCGACCCAGGGATCCTGCATAGCAGGAGAGTCTTTACCATCTGAGCCACCAGGGAAGTCTACTATTAAGAGACATTTCTAAGTATGAAGACAGGTCAACTTAAAAAGTATCAGCAGAAACATGCTTGACTTTATCTTATAATCTATAGACAATACAGTAGAATATGTAATGAATCCATACACCTTTTCCAAAGGAATATCCAAGACGGAAGGGAGGACAAAATTCAATGCTTAACAGATGGCCGTGGAAATAATTAAACTAATATATTATTCTGATTTATTTCAGAATGTTCTCAGAACAAAATCTAGGCCCATGACAGGTCCTAGGAGTATCCACTCAGGAAAAGTAGTTGGTAATGGGGGATTAACTCAACATTCAGAAAACTAAGATCATGGCATCCGGTCCCATCACTTCATGGCAAATAGATGTGGAAACAATGGAAGCAGTGACAGACTTTATTTCTGGGGCCTTCAAAATCACTGCAGATGGTGACTGCAGCCATGAAATTAAAAGACGCTTACTCCTTGGAAGAAAAGCTATGACCAACTTGGACAGCATATTAAAAAGCAGAGACATTACTTTACCAAAAAGGTCCATCTAGTCAAAGCTATGGTTTTTCCAGTGGTCATGTATGGATGTGAGAGTTGGACCATAAAGAAAGCAAAGCACCGAAGAATTGATGCTTTTGAACTGTGGTGCTGGAGAAGACTCTTGAGAGTCCCTTGGACTGCAAGGAGATCTAGCCAGTCCATCTTAAAGGAAATCAGTCCTGAATATTCACGGACTGATGTTGAAGCTGAAACTCCAATACTTTGGCTACCTGATGCAAAGAACCGACTCATTTGAAAAGACCCTGATGCTGGGAAAGATTGAAGGTGGGAGAAGGGGATGACAGAGGATGAGATGGTTGGATGGCCTCACTGACTCAATGGACATGAGTTTGAATAAGCTCTGGGAGTTGGTGAGAGACACAGAAGCCTGGCGTGCTGCAGTCCATGGGGTCGCAAAGAGTCGGACACGACTGAACAACTGAACTAAACTGAATGGGAGATTGGTCCTACGAGAGTAGGATGGATTGCTCTAATAGGCTGCTGACTATTCTTCCTGAGAGGGTGGCCTCACTTCTGGCTGACCAAGGAAATAATGGTTAAGCCTGATGCGTGAAGACAGATGGAGGCTATCGCAGGGGAGCTTCTCTTTCAGTAGAGAAATGCCCCGTCCTCATCCCGCCCTCATTCAGCCTTCTCAGTGGAGGAGGAGTGACTGAGCTGATGGGTGAATTTGGAAGATGGCTCTGAGCATGCTCCAACCATCCTCTGTCTCCTCTTTAGAGCCAGCTGCCTCTATGTCCTCTGTTCTTCCACACACTAAACTGTCCTAGGGCAGTGTCCCATGGGGGAGGCTAGCAGTTGTCCAGTGCTGCTTATGACTGGGCGGGTAAGTCTGCCCAGTTCTGGGGAGAAGGGCGGATGGAGATTAACCCATCACTTGGCCAAGAGATCTAAGCCACACTGTCCAACCTGGTCTTTATCTACATTGGAAATGTGTCTGCATTTCCTGTAATACAGGTGTTATTTTGATTTTCTTCTGCCTATTTTCTCTAAGTTTCATATGGTTCCAAATTCAGAGGGGAAAAAAAAAAGATGCCTCTCTAGGTTTCTTGCACCTCCAGAAAAGGATGTACTTAGCTCATCTGCAGATGCTCCCTCTGCACCAAGATACCAGATGTGACAGACATAAAGGAAGAATATGGAGGATGCCTGTTATTAACCTCCATCTCCCAAGCCGTTCCTCCTTTCACAGTCATGAGTGAGGGGCAGGATGTGCTAAAGCCCTGAAAGGGGCAGTGGTGAGAATAAGAGGATGCTTTGTCCATTTCTAGCTGCTTTTGTGCCCATTTATCAATCAGCAAACATTTAAGGAGAGTCTGCTCTGGGCAAGGTGCCATCCTAGTCCCCACTGGGAACACAAAGAACCATAAGGCAAACGAGTCCATCCTCAATAGGTTTACAGTCTTGTTGGAGAAACAAGGCACATAAAAAAGACAAGTTACAAAACAAGACAGGATGTGGTCAGTGCCAGTGAGTTTTACAGGCAGTGAAAGAGCCATGAAAATTCAGAGGAAGAAGAACACTGTGGAACACTTTGAACTGATAAGAAACTTGGGAGACTTGGAGGAGAAGGGAGTATTCCAGGCCAGGCGAACTGTGTGTGAGAAGTTAGAATGTTCAAGATATTTTAGTAAGCAATTGGAGCAAGGTTTAAGGAGTCCCTGCTCTGTGAAGCCAGGGGATGAGGTGGATACAGGATAATGGGGTTGTCAAGAGAGTGGGCTCTGAAGCCAAATGTGTAGACTGGAACTCCAGCTTGGACTCATCGGGCAGCTCTAGGGCAAGTCATTAAAGTCTGCAAGCTTCAGTTCCCCATCTGTGTGCTAAGTCCTGAGGTTACAACATTAAATAACAAAAGTCCTATTTAATATTTTGTGCTTACTGTACAGCAGGGGTGCTATTTTAAGAACTTTATGTATTAATTTATTCAACCCACAGAGTAACCCAGGAAAGTGGGTGCTTTTATTAGCCTTGTTTTATAAATGAAGAGGGCTTCCTTGGTGGCTTATAAAGAATCTGCCTGCAATGCAGGAGACCAGGTTCAATCCCTGGGTCGGGAAGATTCCTGGAGAAGAGAAAGGCTACCCACTCCAGATTTCTTGCCTGGAGAATTCCGTGGACAGAGGAGTCTGGCAGGTTACAGTCCATACGGTTGCAAAGAGTCGGACACAATTGAGCAACTAACACTACCACTATAAATGAAGAAAGTGTGGTCCAGAGAGGTGAATCTCCTTGCTCTAGGTCTTACAGCCCACAAGGAACAGAGGCTGGATGCCCACCCAAGCAGTCTGGTGCCAGAACCCATGCTCGTAACTCATTGTATGAACTGGCCTTTGAGGTGGAGGGTTCTCAAAGAGTGTGGCAGGGCAATATGCAATGGCATAGTGCGGTAATGACCTTGAGCACCGGATTAGGAAAATAAGAATATCTTGCAACTGGAGTTCTTTTCCATCTACTGTTTTGCTGGTTAAATAAGTTGCTTTGGACTTATAATTATAGGTTCCATGTGGCCACTGAAGGCCTTGCAGGAGAGACAAATAAAAAAACTATTTTAGGATTGTTCTTTTTGTGACATAAATTGTGGTTTGGCGAGGAGAGAGTTTGGAGGTAGCGGGCACTAATTATAAGGGATGATAAGGCCTGTATCTAGGGCAGGGGCTGTGGGAATAAAAACTAAGGGACCTATTTGAAAGATGCTAAAAGGAAGAATATTAGCATCATTTAACAATGCTTAATATACTAGTCTGTCATAATATTTATGACAGATACAGAGTTGCAGTTTTTAAAGGACTGCAATCTCTAATTAATCTATTCAACATGCCAAGAGACATCATTAATTTTTCAAGGAGGCAGTTGATCTCAAGAAAGCATACTTTTCTTTCATAGTCCATCTTTTTATTTGGTTTTCATGGTATTATACATTGCCTGAGAGAGGTAAGAGAAAAGAGACTTCATGTTTGTTTACTGTGCTAAGTTTTGAGGCTACTTAAAGAATAACATTTGAGAAAGGGTAACCTAGAGCTAAAACAGGATATTGTCGATGGGTGGATGTAAAAATGTGACAATTCTGGCCACATTAGTTCTATGAAAATCTCACAATTTAGAGAATGAAGTATATCCGTTAATCTTCAAGAGCAATATTAGAAGTCAATAGCTGCATTTGCTTGATGTTTTAGGATTCAGTGGTCTGGAAATGGAAGAATGGTTCATAATACCTTTGTTCTGTTTGAGGCCAAGTGGGAGAGAATTTGAGCTCCAAATTCCATTGGGGCAGGAATATCTAGTCCTCCAACATTTAACCCCTTCCTTGGTTGGCTTCCCTGGTGGCTCAGATGGTAAAGCGTCTGTCTACAATGCGGGAGACCCTGGTTCAATCCCTGGGTGGGGAAGATCTGCTGGAGAAGGAAATGGCAATCCACTCCAGTACTATTGCCTGGAAAATCCCATGGACAGAGGAACCTGGTAGGCTACAGTCCGTGGGGTCGCAAAGAGTCGGACACGACTGAGCAACTTCACTTGGTTGGCTATGGAGACCTCAGCAGAGGAGGCCGGAAGGTTTTGTGGGTTAAGACACGAACATCTTTGCGGGGGAACCATCATTCTGCCTACCTTGGAGGGAGAAATCTTTAGGTCATTCAGTCCAATTAAGACAGGGAATGGTTTTACAAATTATCTGCAGATCAGTGATTTTTCAAGATTGCTTTATTGTAAAATAAAACATAAAGAAAAATATGCAAAACAAATATAGAGCTAATGAATTAGTATAAGGCAAATACCACCATAACTTCTACCGAGGTCTAGAAGTTCAACTTTGATGGCCACTGCCCAAACCCCTTCCTCCATATGCCCCTTCCCTACTCTAATCAGTAACCTTCAAAATTACTCATCACAATTCTGGATAAATTAATTTTCCTCTGTCTTGCAAGAGTTTCAAACTCTAGAAATTTGTAGGATCTCTGATGATCACAACTGAATAAACTCAGTACTTGGAAACTTTCACACAATCAACTGCAGCATGAAGCAAAATGATTGCCTCATGTAGAGAAACAGAATGGGATTAGGGGAAAGGCACGATAAGCAGTATATAATCTTTCTTTTTCCTCGCTTGGCTCTGGTACAATTTCTTCTCTGGAGAAGAAATAGAGCCTGTGAAGTCATGCTTCCCATCTCAAGTTCTCCATGCTTTAAAGAAATCCTGATGCTCAAGATCTTAGCCTGGGACCCCTGAGGCATCAATCAGTACATAAATTCAGATGGACAGATTGCCATCAAGCTTTCTGCACAACCCACGCTAAGGCATCTTACAAAGCTCCTTATATAATGGTAACAATAGTAATATAATTAAAGTATACATATGACTGACTGAATGATTCTTTCTGGGAATAAAGCACTCAGCAGGGCAATTTCTTGGGGGAGTGGGAGTGTTTTTCACACTTGAGCTACAGAAGTAAGTCACCACTGGGGAAATCACAAACCAGATAGTTCATTATCATTATATAAAATCTGCATGGAGTTTTATTGTCTTATCACCCTTATTAATATGGCATTAAGTTTACCAAATTACCTAACTCTAGCCCCAAGTGTTTTGTTTAATACTGTGTTTTTGATTCCTGTATCAGACAGCTGGGATGCCATGTGCTGGGGCCCTGTCGAGTTGGGAAATTATACATTTGATGATTATGAAATTGGGCTTGATTGATTTAATCACTGTAATCACTGGCATTGTGCAAATATGCAACCAGGAGGTTTTCATTCTGACAATTATGTACGATGAAGTCATGTTACATGGGAGGCTCATCCCTGTGTTTATTTCTGCCTAAATGGGAAGGAGGATGGAGAACTAGGCATGATCCAGGGTACAGCACCGTTGGATGAGTCCACAGCCCACAGCCCAGGAAAGGTAAGTTCAAGTAACCAGCTTGATGAAGTCACTGTGCTGTACCTGGCTCCCTCTGGATTTGGGATGCAAAGATTTTGTATTTAATTCAGTATGTGATTATGCCGTTACCTCTCAAGGAGGATTAAAGTGCAGAGTATCTGGCACATGGTGGGAGCTCCCTGAGGTCTGCTTCTTTTCTCATGATGAGTCCTTTGGGGGAGTCTAGGGGTGGAGCTACTCTAGACCATCACCCTCCCCTGTAACCACCTGTTACCCTGAACACCCTGGGGAGAAGCCGGCTGGAGGGCCGTGAGTGCTTTCCTCCCTCCTGGCACTACAGATGGTTCAAGTTATTGACCAAAGGAGTCACTGGGAAGTGGTATAAAATCAGGGGAGCCAGTCAGTCTTTGAGAAAGGCTTTGAGGAAAGCCAGCAAAGCCTAAGCCAGTCTCATCATTATCAATTTCAGAACTCTGGCTGGGAAAGAAGCATGCTGCGGCTCAGGAAATTGGCTCATTTTCACCGTGTTCTGGGGAGTGATTTGGAAGGAGGCTGTGTGTGGGAGGGTGGAAGTAGGCACTGAGAAGAGAGAAGGATGCGGGGGGAATCCTGGGACTAAGATATTGCCCAAAGGCAGTGTAAGGGACAAAGACACCTGGTCCACTGCCACCACGCACAGAATCACAGTGGAAGGGAGGAGGACTCTGAAGACCACCTGCTCCAACCCCTTCATCTTGCTGCCGAGGGACTGAGCCCTGGCGAGAGTGATGAGGATCACACAGCCGACAGGAAGTCAAGTGGTCCTTACAACAAAGTCTCCCAACATGTCTTGTACACGTTGCCCAGGTGACTTGCTACACTTACAAATTCGTTTACAACATCTAATTGTCCCCTCGTCGCAACAAAAGATCCTGCATGCTGCACCAAAGACCTGAGGCAGCCAAATAAATGAATAAATAAATACTAAAAACACACATAATTGGTCCCTCTTAACTGGCAGAAAGCTTCCATTAGGGCAAAACTTTGCTGCATGAATTAAAGAATATACTAGTTATTTTCCTGTGAGCTAATAAGGGATCTAATTTAATCCTCAAGGGAACTCTGTAGGTAGGTATTTTCATTATTTTCTTTTATGGATGAAGATAATTGAAGATTCAGAGAAGGTACATGATTCAGAGATTAAATGCCAGGCCCTTGAATTGGAACCCAGGTCCTCAGAGTCCCCCAAGCCCCACATCTCAGCTGCAAGACCCCAGCCCTGTGACACACAGTGAACTTTCATACTTCACACCTTGACCCTGCACATCCAAGGTTGACTTCAATTGCCATTCCTATATCAAGGATTTGTATTCAGCTATCAAACAGTAGCTTAAGGATTCTGAGCTACTACTGGCGTTAAGATGGAAAGCGAGCTCTCTCTTGCTTGGGGGGAGCTTCTCTGGGGTATTTTCAGTGTCTGCTCCTGATAAGGTCACTCCTTGCTGAGCAGAAGCACTTTTTATACCTAACCTCCAGCCAGACAACCTGTGGATTAGAACCTCAGTCTGTAACAAATCATTGTGCCTGCGGCTATATCAGTGGTTCTCAGCTAGGGCGATGATGCTCCCCCAGTGTCTGGAGACATTTTTCATGGTCAAAAACAGCAGGTGGGGAATGGAAGGTTGCTACCGGCCTTTAATGAGAAGAGGGTAAGGATGCTGGACTGAGGTGAGGCAAGTGAAGCACCTAGGATGCACGATTTAAGGAGGCACTTACTCTCAGAGTCATGCAAATGATGGACCAATACTTGCAGGTCCCTGAAAGCAAGTGCCTCCTTAAACTGAGTGCCCCAGATGTCCCACTTCCTGCACCCCAGTCCCTGGCCTGCCATAAATAATAGGCTGTCTTGATGCACAAGACAGCCTCCAGCAACACAGAGCTGCCAGCTAACCTGCCATAGAGTCCAGGGTAAGAAACCTGAACTACATCAAGGTATCAATTGCCTGAACAATACTGAATAGGGTTACACCTTTCAGAGACAGTGTCTTTGACTCCTGGCTGCTTCTGCAGGTGGCCAGTTACATCAGCTCATTGCTTTTCTTTCTCTTCAACCAGTTTCCCATCATTCAGTTCAGTTCAGTCACTCAGTTGTGTCCAACTCTTTGCGACCCCATGAATCGCAGCACGCCAGGCCTCCCTGTCCATCACCAACTCCCGGAGTTCACCCAAACCCACGTCCATCAAGTCGGTGATGCTATCCAACCATCTCATCCTCTGTCGTCCCCTCCTCCTCCTGCCCTCAATCTTTCCCAGCATCAGGGTCTTTTCCAATGAGTCAACTCTTCGCATCAGGTGGCCACAGTACTGGAGTTTCAGCAACAACATCAGTCCTTCCAATGAACACCCAGGACTGATCTCCTTTAGGATGGACTAGTTGAATCTCCTTGCAGTCCAAGGAACTCTCAAGAATCTTCTCCAACACCACAGTTCAAAAGGATTAATTCTTCGGTGCTCAGCTTTCTTCACAGTCCAACTTTCACATCCA
>SJYT01014405.1:0-19995 GCA_006410635.1 Cephalophus harveyi
TTACTCCCAAATTGAGGAACAAGACAAGGATGCCCACTCTCACCACTTCTATTCAACATAATGTTGCAAGTGCTAGCCACAGCAATCAGACAAGAAAAAGAAATAAAAGTATCCAAATTGGAAGGGAAGTGGTTAAACTGTCACTATCTGCAGTTGTCATAATACTCTATGTAGAGATCCCTAAAGACTCCAAACAAAAACTATTAGAAACAATAAATGAATTCAGCAAGGAAGCAGGATACAAGATTAATATACAGAAAACTGCTGCATTTCTTTACACTACTAATATAACTTTATCATTTAAAAAATTCTATTTAACAACACATCAAAAAGTATCTAGGAATAAATTTATCCAAGGGGGTAAAAGATCTGTATGCTGACAACTGTAAAATATTGATAAAAGAAATCAGAGATGATTCTAAGAAATGGAAAAATATACCATGCTCTTAGATTGGAAGCATATTGTTAAAATGGTCATACCACCCAAAGCAGTCTATGGATTTAAGGCAATCCCTATCAAAATATCCATGTTATTTTTCACAGAACTAAAATAATAGGACTGGTTAGCTCAGTTGGTTAGAGTACAGTGTGAATGACACCAAAGTCATTAGTTCAATGCCTGTATGGGCCAGAGAAATTTTTTTGGCAGAAGAAAAGACAACCCACTCCAGTATTCTTGCCTAAAAAAGTCCCACAGACAGAGGAGTCTAGTGGGAAACTGCCCATGATTTGCAAAGAGTCAGACATGATGTACCAACCAAACAAAATAAATAATCCTAAAATGTATATGGAATTACAAAAGACCCAAAATTATCATAGCAATCCTGATGAAAAAGAACAAAGCTGGAAGCAGAATCCTCCTAGACTCAGACAACATTACACAACTACTGTAATCAAAATAGCATGATACCAGCATGGAAACAGACATACACTTCAGTGGAAGAGAATGGAGTGCCTAAAAATAAACCCACACAACTCTGGTCGATTGATCTATGAGAAAGGAGGCAAGAACATACAATTAAAAAAATGTAGTCTCTTCAACAAATGGTTCTGGGAAAGCTGGACAGCTATATATTTTTCAATGAAATTGGAACACTCCCGTCACACTATATATAAAAATAAACTCAGAATGGTTTTAAGACTTAAATATGATGTGACACCATAAAACTCCTAGAAGAGAACATAGGCAAAACATTATTGGACATAAATCATAGCAATATTTTCTTAGATCGGCTTCCCAAGGCAAAAGAAAACCAAAGATAAACAAATGGGACCTAATCAGAGTGAACACTTTTTGCACAGGAAAGGAAACCATAAAAAAAAAAAAAAAAAAAAACAGAAAAACTACTCACAGAATAAAATAAAATATTTGCAAACAATGCACCTGAAAAGGAGTTAATATTAAATTATATAAACATGCCATACAACTCAGTATCAGAAAAAACAACCTAATCAAAATTAGGCAGACACCAAAGGAGACATGCAGATAGACAATAGACACATGAAAAGATGCTCAATATTCTTAATCATTAAAGAAATGCAAGTCAAAACCACAATGAGATATCTCACACTGGTCAGAATGGCTAATATCAAAAATCTATAAATAATAAATGCTGGAGTGGTTATAGAGAAATACAGATGCTGAAAGAACTATCAACAGTGCAATTACACAAGTATAGTACAATGAACCTATCTATGTAGAAAAAGTATTCTTTGACCTTTAGAATTCTCACTGATAGATTTTGTGGCACACAGAAAGAGAATAAAATAAAAATGTTCTCCAAAAGCTTTATAGATGCCATAATCCACCTTATTTCAATATAGCCTAAAAAATTTAAAAACCATTCATGATAATCAAAGGAAAATTCAGCATCCTTTAATTTTGTTTTGACTACAAGTAGCTTAACTTAAAAGCAAGCTAGAATGTTACTATTCCAGCCCACAGTAAGAAGGAAGTCTTGCCTGAACCTAAAGAAATTGAGAAGACTGAAGGGCTGACTCTTGCTGATAGCTAGCATTCAGCAATGTAAGTCCAATGGTATGGCAACAAGAAGAGTTTCAGATTTGTTCNATGTTACTATTCCAGCCCACAGTAAGAAGGAAGTCTTGCCTGAACCTAAAGAAATTGAGAAGACTGAAGGGCTGACTCTTGCTGATAGCTAGCATTCAGCAATGTAAGTCCAATGGTATGGCAACAAGAAGAGTTTCAGATTTGTTCCAATACTCATGTAGATCTATTTCAGAAATTTCAAGAGGAAGGTTTTTCTCTAAAGGAGATGCATGGAATTACTGTGGCTCTGGGTCATTAGTCCATTTACTACAATAAGCTTGATTATGGATGATGATATAGGGGAGGAAATTCATCTTTGCAGGAGAAGTCGATAGCAAGATCAGGGTAGACAGAATGTCAAGGGCCTTGAGAGAGTTAACTTAGGCAGATTGATAAGGAATCCAAGCCCAAGGCTTTTTTAAGGAGGAGGTGAACATTCTTTCTTTTTCACATTCTTTTGCCTTAGCCAAGGAGGCCTCGTAGGCAGCAGTATCCCTTGCCCAAAGACATGACTTTTTGAGCTATGTTATGGGAGAAGGTCTGGGTAAAACTTCCATATCCTTGAACTCTGGGTTAACCTGTTCCTTCTGACTAATCTCATGCTGATGTCATCCCAGGATGTATGCGACGGGAAAGGGTCTGGGCAAAATTTTCACAACCTTGAGTTTTTTTTTTTTTTCTCTGCAGCTAACAGAAAAAGTATATAATGCCCTGCTTAAAACTAGCAAGGCGGGTAATCTTTTATCCCCTTCTGAGGTCTACACCAGAAGCTTTTGTTCTATCACTATCACTTTAATAAAATTTCTACTACACAAAGCTCTGAGTGACTGTCTTTGGTCCTTAAGTTAAATCTTCTTCTTCAGAGCCACAAATCTGGCTTTCATTGTTCACTGAACACCATAAGCTTTCATCTACCAGCCTTGCCAAGTAGGCCAGGATTCAGAAATTCAGTCATGAAAATTGAGTACAGTGTAAAGATGCCATCAGTTGTATGGGCCGAACCAAGGGTGCAAAAAGATGAGGTTGAGAAAACAGTCATTTATGAATACATCTATACCCGACCACACAAATGACACAACAACACACATGCCCTATGAACTGGCATACCAGAAGTGATCATTAAATTCAAGCTGCTCAGAGAAGTCTCAGAAATTAGTTAAGGCCAGGCAGAAACTAGAAAGGCTCAATGTCATTTGAAAGGGGCCAAATGAAGTAGGAGCTGAGTTGATATTCTTTTTGACAAAAAGATTATATTGGTGGAGTTACTCTCAGTCTCTCTTGAGTGATTCTGTGATTTAATTCTCCCACTTGGTCCAATCCATAGATACCATAATGGCCCAATCTGTATGAGAGGAGTGAAAAACAGAGAAGTTAATTAAGCTATTTAAGATCAGATAACTAAGATAATCACAGAACCATGATTCAAAGACGTGCTGCTACATTCTAGAGCCTATATAGTTAGCCACTATATTTTAGTGACCTGTCTACTTCCTAGGACACCTTTAGCTGGGGACAGGAAAACATCCCATGCTCACCACCTCAAAGGGCACAGACATCCCTCTTCCCATTATTTTAAAACAGGTAAGTATTTATTTTTTTCTCTCAAAACCCCCAAAGGCCTTCAAGTTTTATAAATAGTAAGTACTGTCTTTTCCCTTTGTACAAGAGAGTGTTTCATTTATGAACTAGACCTAATAATGCCTCAAGTACTGAAGTTCAAAGACCAAAGAAAAAAGCAAATTCCTTGTCTTTAGCACATGAGATTAGTAATTTTTCCCCATTTCATAGAAGAAAAGAGGCATGAGTAGGTAGAAACACATGAAGAAGTGAGGAATATCAAGCATTTTGAAATCAACAGTAATTTGTAACATATATTAAATTGAATTTATTTTGTCTACTTTGCAATACATCACCAACCTCTCATCTATTGAAATCAGCATAATGATACTGTAATACAGTGATAAGCTGTATGTTTCACCCAATATACAATTCCTAGGTAAAGAAAAGTTTGTTTAATTTTATTAAGGACTTTGTATTATATTTCAAATCAGAGTTTGATAAATTATTTAGTGACAGCTAGATATGAATCCAGAACCTCCTGCACGCAAAGTAAATTTGATTCAAGTAAATGTATTTTTGACAAATGACTTGTGCCTGCATGATTTATCAATGTAATGTGAAATGGCCCTAAACCAGCATGGTATCAGCTTGTTTTGCATTTGGTCCTTCAGTGGCAAACTGAAAATTGAGTATAAGAAAATATAATTCATTTCTATGAGGAAAGTAGGGGACAGTTGGGTTTGTGTTCAACTGACAGTATGTCTCAAACAACAGAGATTAAAGCTAAAGCAATAAAGAAGCATAAAATTTACTTGACTCTACAACCATGGAAATTAGCTTTGATTGCTAAAGGAAGAAGATATATCATCAGAACTATTGAGCTTATTAAACTGTAATACAAAGTACTTTCTTCTTGATAAATTTTAAAAGGCCACAACCGGCTTACCGGGCACCGCCACTGTACCATTAACTAGTGTTAAAAAAGATTCTCATATGAGGTTTGGAATCACAGGAACTACTATATTTCAAAAGTTTGCAGTTATTTACTTGAGCAACACAACCAAGAGATATTTAGATAGAATTGCCAGGAATTGATGATAATACCAGATACAGGGAGAAAGACATACAAAGGTTATCAAAGATGGCTTCTAAGTTTGGTCATCATAATAAGGATTCAGAACACTGTATATGTAACACTGGAAACAAATCAGTTTGGAGCAGTATAGACTAAGATAGTAGTTTTGATTTGTTGTAAGTAATGTGCTTTTTAGACATCACATTGCAAAAATGAATTGGAAGTGCAATGTAAATACAAAATCAGAGCTCATAAGGGAGGTAAGTGAAAAATAAAATCCTCAAAGCACCCTGTATTTGAGGTCATTTGAAAGTATATACACACAGACATGGATGTATATGTATATGATTATGTGTGTGAGTGTGTGAGTGTGTGTGTGTGTATATGTGTGTGTGTATGGGCTTCCCTTGTGGCTCAGCTGGTAAAGAATCTGCCTGCAATGCAGGAGACCTGGGTTCAATCCCTGGGTATGTGTATATACATATCCCTGGGTGTGTGTATATACATATCCCTGGGTGTGTGTATATATACAAACACATGTACAGTATATATATATATAACATATATATATATATATATATATAGCATATACATATATAAATATATATTGTTGTTGTTCACTCAGTCATGTCCAAGTCTTTGCAACCCCAAGGACTGCAGCACGCCAGGCTCCCCTGTCTTTCACCATCTACCGGAGTATGCTCAAACTCATGTCCATTGAGTTGGTGATGCCATTCAACCATCTCATTCTCTGTCGTCCCCTTCTCTTCCTACCATCAATCCTTCCCAGCAACAGGGTCTTTTCTAATGAGTCAGCTCTTTGCATCAGGTGGCCAAAGTATTGAAGCTTCAACATCAGTCTTTCCAATGAATATTCAGGACTGATTTCCTTTAGGATGGACTGGTTGGATTGCCTTACAGTTCAAGGAACTCTCAAGAGTCTTCTTCAATACCACAGTTCAAAAGCATTGATTCTTCAGCACTCAGCTTTCTTAGTGGTCCAACTCTCACATCCATACTTGACTACTGGGAAAACAGTAGCTTTGACTAGACAGAGTTTTGTTGGCAAAGTAATGTGTCTGCTTTTTAATAAGCTGTCTAGGTTTGTCACAGTTTTTCTTCCAAGGAGCAAGTGTCTTTTTAATTTCGTGGCTGCAGTCACCATCTGCACTGATTTTGGAGCCCAAGAAAATTAAGTCTGTCACTGTTTCCACTGTTTCCCCATCTATTTGCCATGTAGTGATGGGACCAGATGCCATGATCATAGTCTTCTGAATGTTGAGTTTTAAAACCAGCTTTTTCACTTTCTTTCCCTTTCATCAAGGGGCTCTTTAGTTCTTCCTTGCTCTCTGCCATAAGAGTGGTGTCATGTGCATATCTGAGGTTATTGATATTTCTCCTGGCAATCTTGATTCCAGCTTGTGTTTCATCCAGTCCAGCATTTCTCATGATGTGCTCTGCAAATAAGTTAACAAATTCCTTGTCTTTAGCACATGAGATTAGTAATTTTTCCCCATTTCATAGAAGAAAAGAGGCATGAGTAGGTAGAAACACATGAAGAAGTGAGGAATATCAAGCATTTTGAAATCAACAGTAATTTGCAACATATATTAAATTGAATTTATTTTGTCTACTTTGCAATACATCACCAACCTCTCATCTATTGAAATCAGCATAATGATACTGTAATACAGTGATAAGCTGTATGTTTCACCCAATATACAATTCCTAGGTAAAGAAAAGTTTGTTTAATTTTATTAAGGACTTTGTATTATATTTCAAATCAGAGTTTGATAAATTATTTAGTGACAGCTAGATATGAATCCAGAACCTCCTGCACGCAAAGTAAATTTGATTCAAGTAAATGTATTTTTGACAAATGACTTGTGCCTGCATGATTTATCAATGTAATGTGAAATGGCCCTAAACCAGCATGGTATCAGCTTGTTTTGCATTTGGTCCTTCAGTGGCAAACTGAAAATTGAGTATAAGAAAATATAATTCATTTCTATGAGGAAAGTAGGGGACAATTGGGTTTGTGTTCAACTGACAGTATGTCTCAAACAACAGAGATTAAAGCTAAAGCAATAAAGAAGCATAAAATTTACTTGACTCTACAACCATGGAAATTAGCTTTGATTGCTAAAGGAAGAAGATATATCATCAGAACTATTGAGCTTATTAAACTGTAATACAAAGTACTTTCTTCTTGATACATTTTAAAAGGCCACAACCGGCTTACTGGGCACCGCCACTGTACCATTAACTAGTGTTAAAAAAGATTCTCATATGAGGTTTGGAATCACAGGAACTACTATATTTCAAAAGTTTGCAGTTATTTACTTGAGCAACACAACCAAGAGATATTTAGATAGAATTGCCAGGAATTGATGATAATACCAGATACAGGGAGAAAGACATACAAAGGTTATCAAAGATGGCTTCTAAGTTTGGTCATCATAATAAGGATTCAGAACACTGTATATGTAACACTGGAAACAAATCAGTTTGGAGCAGTATAGACTAAGATAGTAGTTTTGATTTGTTGTAAGTAATGTGCTTTTTAGACATCACATTGCAAAAATGAATTGGAAGTGCAATGTAAATACAAAATCAGAGCTCATAAGGGAGGTAAGTGAAAAATAAAATCCTCAAAGCACCCTGTATTTGAGGTCATTTGAAAGTATATACACACAGACATGGATGTATATGTATATGATTATGTGTGTGAGTGTGTGAGTGTGTGTGTGTGTATATGTGTGTGTGTATGGGCTTCCCTTGTGGCTCAGCTGGTAAAGAATCTGCCTGCAATGCAGGAGACCTGGGTTCAATCCCTGGGTATGTGTATATACATATCCCTGGGTGTGTGTATATATACAAACACATGTATAGTATATATATATATAACATATATATATATATATATATATAGCATATACATATATAAATATATATTGTTGTTGTTCACTCAGTCATGTCCAAGTCTTTGCAACCCCAAGGACTGCAGCACGCCAGGCTCCCCTGTCTTTCACCATCTACCGGAGTATGCTCAAACTCATGTCCATTGAGTTGGTGATGCCATTCAACCATCTCATTCTCTGTCGTCCCCTTCTCTTCCTACCATCAATCCTTCCCAGCAACAGGGTCTTTTCTAATGAGTCAGCTCTTTGCATCAGGTGGCCAAAGTATTGAAGCTTCAACATCAGTCTTTCCAATGAATATTCAGGACTGATTTCCTTTAGGATGGACTGGTTGGATTGCCTTACAGTTCAAGGAACTCTCAAGAGTCTTCTTCAATACCACAGTTCAAAAGCATTGATTCTTCAGCACTCAGCTTTCTTAGTGGTCCAACTCTCACATCCATACTTGACTACTGGGAAAACAGTAGCTTTGACTAGACAGAGTTTTGTTGGCAAAGTAATGTGTCTGCTTTTTAATAAGCTGTCTAGGTTTGTCACAGTTTTTCTTCCAAGGAGCAAGTGTCTTTTTAATTTCGTGGCTGCAGTCACCATCTGCACTGATTTTGGAGCCCAAGAAAATTAAGTCTGTCACTGTTTCCACTGTTTCCCCATCTATTTGCCATGTAGTGATGGGACCAGATGCCATGATCATAGTCTTCTGAATGTTGAGTTTTAAAACCAGCTTTTTCACTTTCTTTCCCTTTCATCAAGGGGCTCTTTAGTTCTTCCTTGCTCTCTGCCATAAGAGTGGTGTCATGTGCATATCTGAGGTTACTGATATTTCTCCTGGCAATCTTGATTCCAGCTTGTGTTTCATCCAGTCCAGCATTTCTCATGATGTGCTCTGCAAATAAGTTAAATAGGCAAGCTAACAATATATACCCTTGACATACTCCTTTCTCAATTTGGAATAACTCCATTTCTCCATGTCTGGTTCTAACTGTTGCTTTTTGACCTGCATACAGGGTTTGCAGGAGGCAGGTAAAGTGGTGTGGTATTCCCATTTAAGAATTTTCCACAGTTTGTTGCAATGCACATAGTCAAAGCCTTTAGCATAGTCAATAACCAGATGTATTTTTTTTTTTTTGGAACTCTTGCTTTTTATATGATTTAACAGATGTTGGCAACTTTATATTACCATCAGAAATGCATGAGGATTCCAATTCCTCCACACCATTGTCAACTTGTTTTCTATTATTTTATTTATCCTGATAGATGTGAAGTGGTCTTATTTATTTTATGCTGCATGTCTCTAATCGGTGTTTTTTTTCATGTGCATATTGGTTATATTTACATCTATTTTGAGGAAATGTCTATTCAAATCCTCTGCTCATTTTTTAAATTGGATTGTCTTTGTTCTGTGTTTATTATTTTTTATACAATCTGGCTGCTACTCTGATAATAGATGCAGGTCTCTCATTCTGTGGCTTCTCTTTCATTTCCTTGAGCATGTACTTTGTAGAACAATATATTTTATTTCTGATGAAGTTCAGCTTATTTTTTACTCTGTTTGCTTTTGTTTTGGGGGTCATATCTAAGAATATCTTGCCTAATACAAGGTCACAAAGACTTCTACCTATCTTTTCTTCTAAGAGTTTTATAGTTTTAGTGATTACATTTAGGTCAAGTCATTTTGAGTTAATTTTGTTATTTGGGGTGAGATAAGGGTCAGACTTTATGAAGACATCTACTTTTTCCGATTATTGTTGTTGTTTAGTTGCTCAGTCATGTCCAATTCTTTGTGACCCCATCGACTGTAGCCCACCAGGCTCCCCTGTCGATAGGATTCTCCAGGCAAGAATACAGAAACAGGCTGCCATTTCCTTCTCTCCTTTGTTCCAATATTACTTATTGAAAAGTCTCTACTTTTCTCATTAAATTGTCTTAACAGTCTTCCTACTACACCTATTGTAATGATCAGTTTGTGTTCTTTTTTCTAGTAATCTTTTTTTTTTTTTAATTTTATTTTTACTTTATTTTACTTTACAATACCGTATTGGTTTTGCCATACATTGACATGAATCCACCATGGGTGTATATTAGCTCCCGATCCCGAATCCCCCTCCCACCTTCCACCCCACATCATCTCTCTGGATCATCCCCGTGCACCAGCCCCAAGCATCCTGTATCCTGTATTGAACATAGGCTTGTGCTTCGTTCTTACATGATAGTATACATGTTTCAATGCCATTCTCCCAAATCATCCCACCCTCTCCCTCTCCCACAATGTTCATTGCAGCACTGTTTATAATAGCCAGAACATGGAAACAACCTAGATGTCCATCAGCAGATGAATGGATAAGAAAGCTGTGGTACATATACACAATGGAGTATTACTCAGCCATTAAAAAGAATTCATTTGAATCAGTTCTAATGAGATGGATGAAACTGGAACCTATTATACAGAGTGAAGTAAGCCAGAAAGAAAAACACCAATACAGTATACTGACACATATATATGGAATTTAGAAAGATGGCAGTGATGACCCTGTATGTGAGACAGCAAAAGAGACACAAATGTATAGAAAGGACTTTTGGACTCTAGTAATCTTGTATGTTGAATCAACCTTACATTTCTGGGATAAATGTCACTGGGCCACTATATATAATGTTTTCTATATGTTGCTGGATTTAATATAAGTATAATTCACTCAAAATATTATATAAGTTTCAGATGTACTGCATAATAATTTGATATGTTATATGCAACACTTCATGAAAAATTGTTAAAATATTGACTATATTCCCTGGGCTGTATATTACATCAGGCAAACAAAACTCAAAACCACAGTGAGATATCACATATGTTAGAATGCCTATAGTCAAAGAGAAAAGATATAACAAGTATTGGTAAGGATGTGGAGAAATGAAAACTCTTATGCACAGTTGGTAAGTATGTAAATAGGTATAGCCAATATGGGAAATAATATGAGTGCTCTCAAAAAATTTAAAAATAGAGCAACATAAAATCAAGCAATCTCACTGTTGGATATTTATCTGAATAGAATATAACACTACTTTAAAAAGACACATGAACTCCAATGTTCACAGCAGCATTATTTATAATAGCCCAAATATCTAAGCAACCTCAGTGTCCAAAAAAAGAATGAATGGATAAAAAGATTGTGAAATATACACACAGACACATGCATATGCACATGCCCAACAGAATATTAAACATAAAGAAGAATCTAATTTTGCCATTTGTAACAACATGGATGGACCTGGAATGAATTATACTTAGCTAAATAAGCCAACAGATGCTTTTGAACTGTGGTGTTGGAGAAGACTATTGAGAGTCCCTTGGACTGCAAGGAGACCAACCAGGCCATCTTAAAGGAAATCAGTTCTGGGTATTCATTGGAAGGACTGATGTTGAGGCAGAAACTCCAATACTTTGGCCACCTCATGTGAAGAGTTGACTCATTGGAAAAGACCCTGATGCTGGGAGGGATTGGGGGCAGGAGGAGAAGGGGACAACAGAGGATAAGATGGCTGGATGGCATCACTGACTCGAGGACATGAGTTTGGGTAAACTCTAGGAGTTGGTGATGGACAGGAAGGCCTGCTGTGCTGCAGTTCATGGGGTCACAAAGAGTCGGACATGACTGAATGACTGAACTGAACTAAAATGAAATAGGCCAAGTCTTTTTGTTTTTCTTTAATATAGGCATTTACAACTTTAAATTTCCAAGTACTGTTCTCACTAAATATCCTAAGTTTTGATATGCTTTTGCATTTATTTCAAAGTATTTTTAATTTCTCTTATAATTTTAATCAATTCATTACATGTATACTGTTTAATTTTCACAAATTTGTGAGATCCTTAAATTTCCTTGCATTATTTCTAATTTCATTATTTTAAAATTTACTGAGATTAATTTTATGGCCTAAGACATAGTCTATTCTGGATAATATTCCATAAATTTCCAAGTACTGTTCTCACTAAATATCCTAAGTTTTGATATGCTTTTGCATTTATTTCAAAGTATTTTTAATTTCTCTTATAATTTTAATCAATTCATTACATGTATACTGTTTAATTTTCACAAATTTGTGAGATCCTTAAATTTCCTTGCATTATTTCTAATTTCATTATTTTAAAATTTACTGAGATTTATTTTATGGCCTAAGACATAGTCTATTCTGGATAATATTCCATGCACACCTAACATGAATGTATTTTCTGCTGTTGCTGAGTAGCATGTTATATAGATGCTATATAGATGTTATGTAGATGTCGAGTTAGTTAACAGAGTTGTCTAGGTGTTCTGTTTCCTTGCTGGTCTTCTGTCTAGCTGTTCTGAAAATACTTTTATGATTTTCTGATTTTGCTTTTATTTTAAACCAGTTTCTATTAATCCAATATCTTCAAATGGCCTGGTATCCTTTACAATTACCAAAGATTATGTCATTGATATTACTGTGAAAAGAGAGGATTATGGTATTGTGATACTAACAGTAAGTAATATTGATATTCATTGCTTTTTAATCATGACTTACCATGTGCCAGTACTTATGATAAGAACTTTCTTAGAACAATGAAGAATACAAGAGAAAATATTAACACTGAAACATGACTTCATGGCCCATGAGGTCTATAACCACAAATATGTTTTTTTGTCTGTTTGTTTTTAAATAACCTTAAAAGCCTTACAGAGGAGTTGAATCAATAATTACTAGAAATTAAATTACCTTGTATGATAGGAAGTTGAGGTGAATACTGACTAATTAAACAATATGAGCCTATTATCAATAAGACAACATATATCCACACAACAGATGGCTCCTTTTCCATTAATTTCTCTAATAAACCCAACTACTGCTTTTCACACACAATATGCTTCTGCTGCTGCTGTTGCTGCTGATACTAAGTCACTTCAGTCATGTCTGACTTTGTGCGACCCCATAGACGGCAGCCCACCAGGCTCCCCTGTCCCTGGGATTCTCCAGGCAACAACACTGGAGTGGGTTGCCATTTCCTTCTCCAATGCATGAAAGTGAAAAGTGAAAGTGAAGTTGCTCAGTCGTGTCCAACTCTTCGCGACCCCATGGACTGAGGCCTAGCAGGCTCCTCCACCCATGGGATTTTCCAGGCTAGAGTACTAGCGTGGGTTGCCATTACCTTCTCCACACACAATATAGGAGACAGAAAATTATAGTCTGTAATGATGATTCCCTAGAGAGCTCAAGAGGGAAAATAAGCCATTGGCCCTTAAAACTGCACAAGGACTTTCCAATAAAAAACATACCTAATTTCAGTTTATAACATTAGTTAAAAGATTCAAAATATACTAAGTTGGTCAAAAAGATTATTTGAGTTTTTCTATTACATCTGATGGAAAAGCCTGAACTAACTTTTTGGCCAACCCAATATTTACAAGAGAGAATTGATGTCTTTTTGCCTCTGTCTTTTAGTAAATATTTTGTATAACTGAAAGAATTTTTGTCTCTTTCATATCAAGTTTCACATTTTAGATCCTTCTCTGTTTAAAAGGAGAAGGAAAAGATTAATCAAAAATTCACAGAGAATATTATCCCAAAGCTAATCAAGAGAGAAGGAGTGAATTATAGGAGGTTAGGAATTTACTTAACATCTGAAGAGCCTGGTTAGGGGACTGGGAGCTCAGGGGACCCAGGGTAACTAATTCTGCTTGCATCTTCTGACAGCACCAATCGAAAACTCTATTTGAGATAAGTGCGAAGGCCTCCAAATTGTTCCACACCCTTCCACTCATGGCACCTTCAATAAGCCATCTATACAGTGTTCCATGGCATGGGCTCTGACCAATTCATGAGGTAAAACACATCAGAGACTCCAAAACTTTTTTGAAGTATTTTCGACAAAACAAGGTCTTGTTAAACAGGAGTTTTGTTTGGGAAAGAGAGTCAGTCCCTTTTATTATCTTATGGTTTCATGAGGCATAACTCTGACTCAACCTGACTTAACTTGAAAGTAAAGTTATAGGAACAATACCAGTTTATTAAAGGGCCTTCTGTCATGGCTCAGCAGGTAAAAATTCACCTGCAATGCAGGGGACACAGGAGATGAGGGGTCAATTCCTAGGTGAGGAAGATCCCTGGGAGGAGGAAATGACAGCTCACTCCAGGATTCTTACCTGAAAAATCCCATGGACAGAGGAGCCTGGCAAGCTACCATCCAAAGGGTCGCAAAGAGTTGGACATGACTGAACATACACACACACACACAGACCAATTTATTAGCTTGCCTGGAGAATCTCATAGAGAGAGGAGCCTGATGGAATATAGTCCATAGGGTCACAAAGAGTCAGACACAACTGAAGTGACTTAGCATGCATGTGAAATTCTAACCCCTTCATGGAACACAGTCTTGTCCTGGAGAAGAGGCTTGTGTAACACAACAAAGCTGTGAGACATACCATGCAGGGCAACCCAAGACAGATGGGTCATAGTGGAGCATTATGACAAAACATGGTCCACTGGGGGATGAAATAGCAACCTACTCCAGTATTCTTACAAGAGAAACCCATGAACAGTATGAAAAGGCAAAAACATGATATTGGAAGATGAGCCCCCAGGTAAGAAGGTGCCCAATATGCTATTGGGAAAGAGTAGAGGGCAATAACAAATAGCTCCATAAAGAATGAAGCAGCTGGGCCAAAGCAGAAAGGATACCCAGTTGGGGCCAAAGCTGAATGGATACCCAGTTGTGTCTGTTTCTGGCAGTGAAAGTAAATTCTGATGCTGTAAAGAACAATATTGCATATGAACATGGAATGTGAGATCAATGAATCAAAGTAAATTGGCCCTGGTAAAGCAGGAGATGGCAAAGAGTGAACATTTGACATTTTGAACTAACAGTGAATGAAAATGAATGGGAATAGGCAAATTTAACACAGATGACCATTTTATTTTCTACAGTAGGCAAGAATCCCTTAGAAGAAATGAATTCCTTAGGAGAAATAGTCAGCAAAAGAGTCTGAAATACAGTACACGGGTACAATCTCAAAAGCAGCAGAATGATCTTGGTTCATTTCCAAGGCAAATCATTCAATATCACAGCAATCCAATCCTGTGCCCCAACCACCAATAACAAGGAAGTTAAACTGACAAGTTGTATGAAGACTTACAATATCTTCTAGAACTAGTATCAAAAAATATACCCTTTGAATCACAGGGAATTGGAATGCAAAAGTAGGAAATCAAGAGATATCCAGAATAAGAAGCAAGTTTGGCCTTGGAGTACAAACTGAGGCAGGGCAATAGCTAACAGAATTTGTTAAGAGAACATGCTGGTCACACCCTTTTCCAACAATGCAAAAGATGGCTACACATGGATATCACCAGATGGTCAGTACCAAAATGATATTTATCATGCCTGTTGCAGCCGAAAATGGGGAAGCTTTATATAGTCAACAAAAACAAGACGTGGACCTGACTGTGGCTCAAATGATGAGCTCCTTATTGCAAAATTCATACTTGAATTGAAAATAAGTAGGGAAAACCACTAGACCACTCAGGTATGACCTAAATAAAATCTTTTATGATTATATAGTGGAGGTGACAAATAGATTCAAAAGATAAATCTGGTAGGCAGATTTATCTACCAGATTTATTTGTTTATTTAATTCATTTATTTATGCTTGAAAAACCATGAATGGAAGTTTGTAACATGCACAGTAAGCAGTGACCAAAACCATCACAAAGAAAAAGAAATGCAAGAAGGCAAAATGGTTGTCTGAGGAGGCTTTACAAATAGCTGAGGAAAGGAGAGAAGCAAAAGGTAACTGATAAAGTGAAACATATACCCAGCTGAATGCAGAGTACTAGAGAATAACAAGGAAATATAAGAAAGCCATTTTAAGTGAACAATGCAAAGAAACAGAAGAAAATAATAGAATGGGAAAGATTAGAGATCTCCTCAAGAAAACTGGAGATATCAAGGGAACATCTCATGCAAGGATGTGCACAATAAAGGACAGAAAAGGTAAGTACCTAACAGAAGCAAAAGAGATTAAGAGGTGGCAAAAATACACAGAACTGTAGAAAAATGTCTTACTGACCCAGATAACCATGACAGTGTTGTCACTCACCTAGAGCCAGACATCCTGGAGTGTGACGTCAGTTAGGAAGCATTACTACAAACAAAACTACTGAAGGTGATGGAATTCCTGTTGAGCTATTTAGAATCCTAAAAGATGAAGTTGCTAAAGTACTACATTTAATATATAAAGAAATTTGGAAAATTCAGCAGTGACCACAGAACAGGAAAAGGTCAGTTTTCATTTCAATCCCAAAGAAGGGTAGTGCCAAAGAATGTACAATCTACCATACAGTTGTGCTCATTTCACATGCTAGAAAAATTATGCTCAAAATCCTTTAAGCTAGGCTTTAGCAGTACATAAATCGAGAACTTCTAGATGTACAAGCTGGGCTTAGAAAAGGCAGAGCAACCAGAGATCAAACTGCCAACATTACTTGGATCATGGGGAAAGCAAGGAATTTCCAGAAAAAAAAAATCTACTTCTGCTTTATTAGCCATGTTAAAGTCTTTAACTATATGGATAACAACAATCAATGGGAAAATCTTACAGAGAAGGGAGTATCAGACCACCGTACTTGTCTCCTGAGAAACCCGCAAGCAGGTCAAGAAGCAAGAGTTAGAACCTTACATGGAACAACTGGCTAATTAAAAATTGGGAAAAGTACATCAAGGCTGTATATTTTCATCCTGCTTATTTAACTTCTATGCAGTGTACATCTTGCAAAATGCCAGACTGGACAAATCAAAAGCTGGAATCAAGATTGTCAGGAGAAATATCAACAGCCTCTTATATACAGATGATACCACCCTAATGGCAGAAATTGAAGAGGAACTGAAGAACCTCTTGGTGAGGGTGAAAAAGGAGTGAAAACGCTGGCTTAAAACTCAATATTCAAAACACCAATACCATGACAATTAGTCCCATCACTTCATGGCAAATTGAGGGGGGAAATTGGAAACAGAGACAGATTTTATTTTCTCTGGCTGCCTAATCACTGTGGGCTGTGACTCTAGCCATGAAATTAAGACACATACTCCTTTCAAGGAAAGCTATGACAAACCTAGACAGTTTATTAAAAAGCAGAGATGTGACCTTGCTGACAGACTTAGTCAAAACTATGGATTTTCCAGTAGTTAGGTATGGATGTGAGAGTTGGACCATAGAGAAGGCTGAGCAGTAAAGAACTGATACTTCCAAATTGTGGTGCTGGAGAAGACTCTTGAGAATGCTGTCATCTACAAGGAAATAATACCAGTCAATCCTAAAGGAAATTAACCCTGCTATTCTTTGGAAAGACTGCTGTTGAAGCTCCAATACTTTGGTCACCTGATACGAAGAACTGACCCTTTGGAAAAGACTCTGATGCTGAGAAAGATTGAAAGTAAAAGGAGAAATGGGCAGCAGAGGATGAGACATTAGATAACATCACCAATTCAATGGACATGATTTTGATCAAATTCCAGGAGATAAAAGGTGACTGAGGAGCCTTTCAGGCTGCAGTCCATGGGATTGTAGAGTCAGACATGACTTAGTGACTGAATGACAACAGTGCCACACCAAATACTTGAATATTTAAGATCAATGGAATGTTTCGTTCCACTGATTTTATTATTGACTTACTGTGTTATTACTTCAACGGTAATCTCTTTATTGAATATAAAATGGATCACAAGCTACACTTGATTTATGATGAGATTAGCAATCCTAGTGTAAGTGCCAGGTATGGTGCCATGTATAGACCTTACTGTGTCCTTTTCATTGCCACAAAAGACAGTTAAATTTTAAAGCTTAGCAAGCACTTAGTTCAGGGTTACAATTATTTCTGGCTACTGAAATGTAGTTAGAAGTAATGAGACCAAGCCCAGTCTTAAGAGCTTGCTGGATTAATCAGCTCTTTATATCCAATGCTGTGGTATCCTTGGGGATATATATATTCCAGTAATATAGCAACAAGATATATGAGTGTAATCCAATCCTTTGCATTATTGAAAAATAAACCTTCAGCATTCAATGCCACTGAAATTTCAGGGTTTACTTGTTACTTAGACATAGGTTAGCCAGATCTGATTAATACAAAACCCTTTTACCAATGATTTTAGCCTAAGTTCCAAAATTGATTGGATGATGTGACCATATCTGAAATAAACTGTGACCAGGGTATATCAACATTCAGAAAACGAAGATCATGGCATCCGGTCCCATCACTCCATGGGAAATAGATGGGGAAACAGTGGAAACAGTGTCAGACTTTATTTTTTTGGGCTCCAAAATCACTGCAGATGGTGACTACAGCCATGAAATTAAAAGACGCTTACTCCTTGGAAGGAAAGTTATGACCAACCTAGTTAGCATATTCAAAAGCAGAGACATTACTTTGCTGACTAATGTCCGTCTAGTCAAGGCTGTGGTTTTTCCAGTAGTCATGTATGGATGTGAGAGTTGGACTGTGGAGAAAGCTGAGCACCGAAGAATTAATGCTTTTGAACTGTGGTGTTGGAGAAGACTCTTGAGAGTCCCTTGGACTGCAAGGAGATCCAACCAGTCCATTCTGAAGGAGATAAACCCTGGGATTTCTTTGGAAGGAATGATGCTAAAGCTGAAACTCCAGTACTTTGGCCCCCTCATGAGAAGAGTTGACTCATTGGAAAAGACTTTGATGCTGGGAGGGATTGGGGGCAGGAGAAGAAGGGGATGACCGAGGATGAGATGGCTGGATGGCATCACTGACTCGATGGATGTGAGTCTGAGTGAACTCCAGAAGTTGGTGATGGACAGGGAGGCCTGGAGTGCCGCGATTCATGGGGTCACAAAGAGTCGGACATGACTGAGCGACTGAACTGAACTGAATTTAGCCTAATTTCCAAAATTGATTGGATGATGTGACCATATCTGAAATAAACTGTGACCAGGGTATAATAAAATCTCTTGGGCCAAAACAGGATTCATACCCCATTTGGACAAGCCAGAAACAAATCATGTACAGTTTCTGGAACAATCATTCCCTTAAAGAACAGTAATTAGATACTGAGCATTTTCTCGATGTTCTATGGCTATATCTGATCTTGTGGTAAGTGAACTCTTTCATGTTTAAGTGGAAATTGGTGGGAGTAGTTGGTGGCACAAGCCCACAACTCTAAGAACAATTATTCTGAGGTAAGATTTTTATTTGGTCTATTTCTTTCACATAGATTAGTTTTACAAATCAACAACTTGAAATTTTCACCTCACAGTTTTCCTTTAACCCATCCTTCTTTTATGACTAGAATGTAATACTACTCAATTTAGTGGAGATTTTTCCCTCAAATATAGGAGTGCATTATGCAAAATCCTTTTTTCCTACCAACATTCTTATCTGGATTGGTTTTTATTAAAATGAACACATCTGCTAAGGGAAAAATAAATGTATTTCCTTGGAAATCCTATGAATGTAGAAAGTTAAACTTCAGGGTTTATCATTGATATCCTATTTGGAGGATTCTCATTAACTTTAATCTCATTCTGGGGCCAAATTTCATTACAGAAAATCTTGCTTCCATTTAAGAAACAGTTCAGGGAATATACGTATTCAAGAGCACAGCATTTAAAAAAAAAAGTTTCTCTATACTAGGAATTAGGTAGCATAATCATAGAGATCATTATATACAGATAGTTTCTCTCATTTTGATTTTAAGATTTCTTGGGAAAATTCATCTTGTATAATTTCTCAAAGGAAAGCCCCTATTTGATTGTGTTGATTAACCCCCTCAATTGCAGATACACTATCTTGGTCTTTTTAATTTATATGTGAATGCCTATCATGATACAATGCTATAATGGAGTCAAGTCAAGCAGAAGACACCAAAAACAAAATATTATCAGTTAAATAAATCAGTTTACAATTTAAAAGAATTTGTTTTGTGTAACACCACCCTTATGGCAGAAAGTGAAAAGGAGCTAAAAAGCCTCTTGATGAAAGTGAAAGAGGAGAGTTGAAAAGTTGGCTTAAAGCTCAACATTCAGAAAACGAAGATCATGGCATCTGGTCCCATCACTTCATGGGAAATAGATGGGGAAACAGTGGAAACAATGTCAGACTTTATTTTTTTGGGGCTCCAAAATCACTGCAGATGGTGACTGCAGCCATGAAATTACAAGACGCTTACTCCTTGGAAGAAAAGTTATGACCACCCTAGATAGTAGATTCAAAAGCAGAGACATTACTTTGCCGACTAAGGTCCATCTAGTCAAGGCTATGGTTTTTCCTGTGGTCATGTATGGATGTGAGAGTTGGACTGTGAAGAAGGCTGAATGCCAAAGAATTGATGCTTTTGAACTGTGGTGTTG
>SJYT01014405.1:26876-83495 GCA_006410635.1 Cephalophus harveyi
AGACAATAAAAATATTTGTAGAAATAAAAAGCACTTTTAAATTTTTATGTAGGGAAAAAAACATTTTTTAAAGTTATATCTTTACTATAAACTGGGAGTTGTCAAACTATTCTTTGAAGACCAAATTCAGCATGTGGTCTGCTTTCTATGACCCCTTTATCTAAATTCAACTTTACATTTTTAAAAGGTTGAAGAAAAAGAATATGTGACAGAGATACAGGGAAATAAAACCTAAAACAGTAACTATTTGATCCTTTACAGAAAGTTTGTTAATCACCAAGATAAACTCTCAACCAAATAGCAAAGTGAAGCACAGGCCAACTTAATACAAAGAAACAATGCCAAGTGCACTTATAATCAAACTATTTAATATATATATATATATATAATATAAAAGAAATGGTCTTCAGAAAAGCAAAACAAAAATTAGTAACATGTACCAAAGACTAAAGGTAAGAGTGATAGCAGAATGTTTTCCAAAAATGGTACAAGAAAAAAAGAAATATTTTTAGTATACTGCTGATGGAAAAACAAAACAAAATCTTTCAAACTGTCAAGCTAGCATTCCATATCTAATAAAAGTTCTTTCAAAGATTAAAAAAAAGTAAAATGCTGTAAAGAAAAAAAAAATGCAAGATTTTATTACCAGCATGTCTGCACTACAAGAAATGTTAAAAGAAGTTCTTGAAAGAGAAATGAACAAGAACAGAAAGAAAATATAGATCTACACAAACACATGAAGAATACTGGAAATGCTCAATGTATATATAAAATATTTTTTCTCATTTTATTATCAGGCTCTTTAAAAGGTAGTTGAATATTAGAAAAAAATTATGTTACAGAATTTAGAGCAAGTGTAATATAATGTATGATAATGTTAAAAAATATGGAAGTATAAATGTAAATGTTATAAATTTCTTACATTCAGTTCAGTTCAGTTCAGTCGCTCAGTCATGTCCGACTCTTTGTGACCCCATGAATCGCAGCACGGTGAATGAAAATATATAGTATTTTTGACCATAGACTATGATATGTTAAATTGTATGTTAATTATGTAAACCACAGAATCACTGCTAATGTGTGTGTGTTTGGAGATGGGATTCGATAAAATGTTACAAATTTCTTACATTCAGTTCAGTTCAGTTCAGTCGCTCAGTCATGTCCGACTCTTTGTGACCCCATGAATGGCAGCACGGTGAATGAAAATATATAGTATTTTTGACCATAGACTATGATATGTTAAATTGTATGTTAATTATGTAAACCACAGAATCACTGCTAATGTGTGTGTGTTTGGAGATGGGATTCGATAATTGTTTAAAAAAGCACTTTAATACAACAGAAAATAGTAAAAGAGGAGAAAAGGGAAAGACTACATGGGACAAAAAAGTAAAATTTAGATATACCCATTATATGCTGACTAGAATAAGGTAAATAGAAAAATTACCAGTATCAGGAGTAAAACAGAGGTAAAACTACAGACCCTACAAGTGCTTATAGGATAATGTGCTGTGGTATACTCACTCACTCAGTCATGTCCAACTTTTTCTCATCCCATGGACTGGAGCCAAGCAGGCTCCTCTGTCCGTGGGGATTCTCTAGACAAGAATACTGGAATGGGTTGCCATGCCCTCCCCCAGGGGATCTTCCCAACTCAGGGATTGAACTCAGGTCTCCCACATTGCAGGTGGATTCTTTATCATCTGAACCACCAGAGGAGCCCAATAAGATAATAAGGAAATATTAAAAACTATTTAAGTCTCCTTAAGAAGTACTGAAGATCTGAATAGTGTTGTATCCATATCCAGCACACAGATTCAGATATTAAATAAACTGAATTTGAATGTGTATCTCAGTACTTCCAGCAAAGAAAAGTCCAGGCATATGGCCTCTCTTATAAATACTAATCTTATATAAATTCTTCCTTAAATTGGAAGAGAGAAAAATTTCCAATTCATTGTGTGAGGCCAGCCTCCCTTGATACCGAACAAGACATTATTACAAGAAAGAAAACTACACAACAATGTCCCCCATAAATATAAAAGCAACAATTCTCAGTGAATGTTATCAAATTAAATTCAGCATATAAAAATAATATATCATGATTATACTATATATTCTGAAAGTACAGGTTTGGTTTAATATACTAAACATAATGTAATTCACCATACCACATTATGAAAAGGAAAAAAAAAAAAAAAAGATGATCATTTAAAACAATGACGTAAAACATTTGAAAAAAGTTAACATCCATTTATATGACAAAATGTTTCAGCAAACTGAGTAGGACACTTCCTCTAACTGATAAAGAGAATCAACAAAACAGCTAAAGCTACAGCTTACTTAACTGCGAAAAATTGTTTTTCCCAAAGATCCAGAACAAGGAAAGTATATTCATTCTCAGACATTCACCATCATTCAGGAAGACCTATCATCTCAATAATGCAAGAAAAATAATTTAAAAATCAGTAGATGGGTAAGCAAGAAATATAACTTGAAGATAATACGATGGTGTAGAAAATCCCCAAGTATCCTACAAAATATTAGATTCTAATAAGTCAATTTAAAGGGAACAAGAGCAAGAGAAACAAATAGATTGTATATCTATGTATTGCTGCTGCCTCTGCTAAGTCACGTCAGTTGTGTCCGACTCTGTGAGACCCCATAGATGGCAGCCCAGGAGGCTCCTCTGTCCCTGGGATTCTCCAGGCAAGAATACTGGAATGGGTTGCCATTTCCTTCTCCAATGCATGAAAGTGAAAAGTGAAAGTGAAGTCGCTCAGTCGTGTCCAACTCTTAGCGACCCCATGGACTATATATAGCCTACCAGGCTCCTCCGTCCATGGGATTCTCAAGGCAAGAGTATTGGAATGGGTTGCCATTGCCTTCTCCGCATGGGGTCGCTAGAGTCGGACATGACTTAGCGACTAAACCACTATATTGTAGTAACATTATGTTGCAATATAATCTATGATGTTACTACAATATAGTGGTTTAGTCGCTAAGTCATGTCTGACTCTCGCGACCCCATGGACTGTAGCCTGCCAAACTCCTCTCTCCATAGTATTCTCCAGGCAAGAATACTGGAGTGGGTTGCCATTTTCTTCTCCAGTGGGTCATCCTGACCCAAGAATCAAATCCAAGTCTTCTGCACTGCGGGGAGATTCTTTACCAACATATCTAAGCAAGCATGTGCAAAATTTGTATGCTGAAAACATAAAACACTTGTCAAAAAAATAAGACCCAAATAAATAAATCTATATTCCATGATCCTATCTTGTAAAACTCAATACTATCACAGTGTCAGGTCTCCAAAATCTGATCCACAGATTGAATGCAATCATAATTAAAATTCCAGCAGAATTTTGGTAGATATAGAAAAGCAACTTCTAAAATTTATATGGAAAGGCAAACGATATTGAATAGCTGGAATAACTGTGCATAGAAAGAACAGTCAATGAATTCAATTTATAATTTATGTGATTTCTGAGATGGCTCCAAATGATCTCAGCATTGAGGACCTTGAAATTTTAGAAGATTCTAATTCTCAGTCACGGTAAGGATCTGCATGGTAAAACTGAGGTGCTTAGGTTAAAGGGCCACATTCACTGGAGGTGCATCACTGACCTTGCTGACTGTGTGCATTTGCAATGGCCCCAGATAAATTCAGAGTTTACTTGTGTCCTTCTGGTACCCAGGGATTTCACTCTTATTTGAACAAAGATCCTTGGCTCTGAGTTCAGACCCTGCAACCCCACTGATACTTTCCAGCTAAGTTACATTTATTTGGGTTATTCCTTTTGCCTTTCCACATACTTCTAACAAGGGACAGATTTCTACCATCCTTCAAGAGACAGCTCCAATACTATTTTCTTTGTGAAGCCATTCATAAGTCTCATAACCACATAAGTTCTATTTACTTTATCCCTCTGTGCTTCTACCCCACGTGTCACATGGAATTCTTTCTCTTTTCATCTCCTCTCTCTTTTCTCTTTTGCTATTATTTAAAATGTCAAATTCTCACTTATTCTCAAGACAAAATTATTTATTCGTGTTATTCCAGCATTTAGCATAGGGCCTAACACATTTGACATCCATTAAAAATAATTATTACAACAGTTAATAATCTTCAAACATTTACATGCTCTGTTAACTTCTTTACCAGCATATATTTAAAAAAAATACCACACACTTTTATGATAGGAAAAAAATAATAAAACTTATTTCACAAATGAGGAAACTGAGGCATAAAATAAAGTAATCTATCCCAATTAACACCACTAGTAAGCATCATAGATGATTCTGAGTCTATTAAACTCAAGAATTCTCAACAATTAAACCACATTATTTTACATATAATTCTGAAACCTTCCACCACTCTTAGTTCATAGTAGGTACTCAGCAGATAAGTGCTAGTGGATTAACCAAATGAGCACAGAGCAGAGCTATATGATAACAATCACAAATAGGAATGCCACTAGTAGAAATTATTTGCTATTACAATAGTGCAAGCTCCAGCTTCTGTAGCTATTATTTAAGAGGCAGTGATGGACACAGATAGGTGATTTTTTATTTCTTTCTCATTTACAGCAAACTTGCCTGCCCTCTGACTTTAACATTCTCTCTAGCTTCTGGTGAGGTCCTAGGACTGGAACTCAGTTAATGAGTTTCAGAGCAGTACAGCTATGAAGTTCAGGGGACAAAAGGTGAAAACAATTGCAAAAGAAACTTATCCTCCCTGTGTGTCCTAGATCTGGATCTATATACCTTATTAGCAGCTAATGAGCATTTCATGTTCTCCAATTTCCCTGTACTAATGGTCTGCTTCAGGGACAATTCAGACAATTAGAAAGAACTGCAATGCAGAATATTCTCACTCTTCAACAGCTTTTGAATCACCAGGGAAATTTAGCTTCATCATTAGGAAGAAACTTGAGATAATACAACAATCTCAGAGGATCTGGGATACAAAAATCTCAGATATTTTTCTCATCTTACTTTTTGACGAACATAAATACATTCCCAGGTTACCAGGTCTAAGGCATCTAGAAAGTGAAGTCGCTCAGTCGTGTCTGACTCTTTGTGACCCCATGGACTGTAGCCTACCAGGCTCCTCCATCGGATTTTCCAGGCAAGAGTACTGGAGTGGGTTGCCATTTCCTTCTCCAGGGGATCTTCCTGATCCAGAGATTGAACCCAGGTCTCCCGCATTATAGGCAGGCTCTTTACCATCTGAGGCACCAGGGAAGTCCAAGACATCTAGACAAGATGTTTAATCATTTCCCTTGAGTATGTCAAGTGTCGTGAGCCATTTAAGAACATGGGAAGGAAGAATTACCAATTTTTAAAAATCAGTCTCTGATTTTCCCATAACAGCTTTGCTTTCTACTCTTAGATATATAAGACTAAAAAAAATTACTAAAACACCCTCTTTCATTTTATAAAGAGTGATCAGCTCGAGGACTTAAATATAAAACAATAACTACCTTTGCTATCAAGCAACAACTGGCAATTTATTTATGTTACATCACTTATTACACTTAATAGCAATGCTATTGGTTGTGGTATAACTGGAATTTAGCAAAATATGGTAAAAAAATGGATACTGGTCTTTGAAATGGATTACTTACTCAGGCTTACATATTAGCAGCATAAACTCTGCTGAACATACGCTGAAAAACCATAATTGTGCTGTTAACATGATGTACCAAAGAATCACCTTATTGTCTCCTTTCTACTTTTATTCCTTCTTAATACTTAAACTCTCCATGAGCACCACCTATTATTCTTATATACTTTACAACACACTTTTAGTTATATTAATACAATAATTTTGACTTTGCAGTTGGTCTTCAGTTAGTGAAGAAGTCCGTTACTGTACTTGTGTTAAGTTTGGGATACCCTTGGGGATTTTTAAACACTGAGATAGCATGAAGATTTCCTTCAAAGAACTTGCAACATGTTTGCGGAACTAGACACATTCACATTAAACAATAGAAGGATAATTACAAAACAACTCTCAATGAAACAAAATAAGGCACTCTAAATTGAATACATAAGAGGGTCAATTAATTGTGCTTCTATGTTATCCTTGCAGGTTTTATGCTATCCTTGTAGGTTTTTTCCCTATCATTATGTTAACTCCATTCAAGCAGAGTGGGTAACAACCTGCAGAGACACATATGACTTATTTCAATGCTAATTATTTCATTGTTTCTTTTATTCTATCTGTTCAATAAATGATTATTAAAATGAAATTTTAATAAGTTAAAACTCAGAGTAATTCATCTCAGGGTACATCTTACTCATAGCTCTAGAGATATATGAATAGTGATGAGGCTAATGTTTTTGTCATGCTTAGTGATTCTTTGGAAAGGTGTTATTTTTAATAGAAGATCACAATAATGAACTTGAAGTCAACCTCTGGATATCAACAGACATTCACAGACTCATAGGCAAGGATAATGAAGGGACTGTTTCCTTAATGAATATTCTGTACTAGGGATTACCTAATTACCTAATTACCAAAGCAGGAAACTGGGCTTTGATGTTTTTTTAATAGAGGGTAGAATACTTTTCTAATTTAGCATTTTTCATTTTAAATGCTCATTAGCTACAACATTCCACAGTGTAAAGGATCGTCCAAGTTAGTAAAGTGGTAGAGCTATCCTAACTACATTTTCAATAGAAGTCCTTCTCAGAATTTGCTTCATTTTTTCTTGCCTATATTTCCCCTACCCAATAGCTGGTGCTGGATGTCCATTTGTTCTGTTCTCACTATGCAGTAATATACTAGCCTGCAATCCCTCCCTCAGATAGAGAACTCTATCACTTTACTTGGTACTGGGACTATTTTAGTTGCTGCCAACTCTGAGATATCAAATCAGCAGAGAAAGAACATAAGCTGAGTCTATTGCCTCAAGGATTCAGAGATTTCATTTCTTTGCTTACAAATCTTTAGACTTTGGGATTTGACAAGATGCCCAAAGACAAAATGATACAACATTCTCCAAAATAAGTTTTCAATATTCCATGTCCTAGAGAGAGAGAGAGAGAGTCTCTTTCTGATTTCACAAAAGAATACTCAATATAAACACATGGGTTACTATCAACATTGAATAAATGAAGGAAGAGGGAGGAAGAGAGGGAAGAAAAGGAGAGAAGGAAGAGGAACAGGAGGAGGAAGACTAAGAAAAATTACTTATCAGGAGGAGACATTCATCACTAAAGTCTCAGTTAAAGTACTACCCAAGTGTCTTTGCTATCTGAACTCTGCTCATATTAGTTCTTCAGGTAAAATTTACATGAAACACTTCATTAGTGTGATTTTCATTCTTTCTACTTCATTCACTTTTTCATTAATTTTACTAAAGTTGTAATGATATATACATACATATTATTTGAATATTTGCTTATAAAAATGAATAAGTGCTGCCTGGAAAGATTTCTTCAAAAAAAAAAAAAAAGGCATGGGTATATTTATAATTATAGAATCATGCAAAATATATCTTAAATACCCAAGATAGGTATAATTTCATGATGTTTTTGTGATAAAGAGTTAATGGGAATAATTGTCCCTTTAATATTAATAATCACAAGCTCTTTAATGGAGATAGATAACAAAATTTATCTGGAAATATATTTTTAAATGGCCAGATTCAAAATAGCTATAAAATGACTTTGAAAATTTGATTCAACTGGAGCTCATGCAACCAATTCATTTCTCTTATTATGGTATTTTGCACATGAATGGTGGAGGAGACCTGTTACAGAGAGTACATATTCCTGCAATAGTCTATAGTCAGTTCAGTTTGGTTGCTCAGTCGTGTCCAACTCTTTGCAACCCCATGGACTGCAGCATACCAAGCCTCTCTGTCCATCACCAACTTCACTCCCAGAGTTTAATTAAACTCATGTCCACTGAGTCGGTGATGCCATCCAGCCATCTCATCCTCTGTCATCCCCTTCTCCACATACCTTCAATCTTTCCCAGCAACAGATTCTTTTCAAATGAGAAAATTCTTTGCATTAGATGGCCAAAGTGCTGGAGTTTCAGTTTCAACATCAGTCCTTCCAATGAATATTCAGGACTGATTTCCCTTAGGATGGATTGGTTGGGTCTCTTTGCAGCCCAAGGGACTCTCAAGAGTCATCTCCAACACAGTTCAAAAGCATCAATTCTTCAGCGCTCAGCTTTCTTTATAGTCCAACTCTCACATCCATACACGACTACTGGAAAAACAATAGCTTTGGCTAGACAGAACTTTGTTGGCAAGTAATGTCTCTGCCTAGATCTGATAGAAAGAGTGCCTGATGAACTATGGAATGAGGTTCGTGACATTGTATGGGAGACAGGGATCAAGACCATCCCCATGGAAAAGAAATGCAAAAAAGCAAAATGGCTGTCTGGGGAGGCCTTACAAATAGCTGTGGAAAGAAGAGAGGCAAAAAGCAAAGGAGACAAGGAAAGATATAAGCACGTGAATGCAGAGTTCCAAAGAATAGCAAGAAGAGATAAGAAAGCCTTCTTCAGCGATCAATGCAAAGAAATAGAGGAAAAGAACAGAATGGGAAAGACTAGAGATCTCTTCAAGAAAATCAAAGATACCAAGGGAACATTTCATGCAAGGATGGGCTTGATAAAGGACAGAAATGGTCTGGACCTAACAGAAGCAGAAGATATTAAGAAGAGGTGGCAAGAATACACGGAAGAACTGTACAAAAAAGATCTTCACGACCCAGATAATCATGATGATGTGATTACTAATCTAGAGCCAGACATCTTGGAATGTGAAGTCAAGTGGGCCTTAGAAAGCATCACTACGAACAAAGCTAGTGGAGGTGATGGAATNTTCAAGAAAATTAGAGATACCAAGGGAACATTTCATGCAAGGATGGGCTTGATAAAGGACAGAAATGGTCTGGACCTAACAGAAGCAGAAGATATTAAGAAGAGGTGGCAAGAATACACGGAAGAACTGTACAAGAAAGATCTTCACGACCCAGATAATCATGATGATGTGATCACTAATCTAGAGCCAGACATCTTGGAATGTGAAGTCAAGTGGGCCTTAGAAAGCATCACTACGAACAAAGCTAGTGGAGGTGATGGAATTCCAGTTGAACTGTTTCAAATCCTGAAAGATGATGCTGTGAAAGGGCTGCACTCAATCTGCCAGCAAATTTGGAAAACTCAGCAGTGGCCACAGGACTGGAAAAGGTCAGTTTTCATTCCAATTCCAAGGAAAGGCAATGCCAAAGAATGCTCCAACTACCGCACAATTGCACTCATCTCACACTGTCCATTAGAAGTAAGAAAAAGGAAAGAAAATTATCTGAATGTAAACATGAAGCATTTAGAAGATTTTTATTAATAATTTAACACTTATTAATAGTAAATAACAATTAGAACTTCATTGGCAGTCCAGTAGTTAAGACTCCACACTCCCAATGCAGCAGGTCTGGGTTTGATCCCTGGGCAGGCACCCAAGATCCCACATGTTGCACAATATGGCCAAAATAATAAATAAGAATAAAACATCATCAATTTCTAAAAAGCCCAATAAACTAAAATAAAATAGTTAAAGTATTACATATTAATTGATAAAAAGATGGAATATAAGTTTTTTGTATGAAGCATGGTTCTAGGCACTGGATAATTCTGTGATGAAATCAAGTCTTTCTCTTTAACTCTCCAGATCTTTCTACCTTCCTCGTCATTAATACAAATATATCATTCAGCTTAATGATGCTTATGTGGAGCCTTGAACAGGTGTCAGATTAATTTTGCTTTAAATCAGTGGTTCTAAACTGGGGCAGTTTTGCTCCCCGGGGGACATTTGGCAATGCCTGGAGAACCAAACTTGATGCTACTGGTATCTAGTGGTAGAAGCTAGGGAGACTGCAAGATGTTTTATAAAGCACAGGACAGCCCCTTATCCCCACCCAACGAAGAATTACCCACACTGACTGTCAGAAGTGCTGAGGTTGAGAACCCTTGCCCTAAATCATGAATTCTTCACTGTTGGGAGCTAATGTTGGGAGCTCACTGGTATGAGTGCACTGAGTTTGGGCCCCAGAGATAAAAATATTTGAAAGTTTGTACTGCGGCTTATACCTACAAGATCAAACCCTATAATACCGCCCTGTCTTTGTAGATGGTACTCATGTTATTTGCTGAAAAAAATTCATCTTGATTCCTCTTGACTTGCTGTGTGACCTTGGGTAGATCACCTAACCTCTCTGGGCTTTAATTTCCTCATATAAAATGCGAAGTTTGCCATATATGATCTTGATGGTGCTTTTCCGTTTTCACGTTCTTTGCCCATAACTGTGAAGGAAGCATGTAAAAGTTGCCCTTCCTGTCTGCTGGGTGCTTCTCGTCTAAGCTCCCTGCTCTGCCACTCCTTCAAATCAGGGTGACCTTCCCTCTTCCTCCTCCCATTACCTGATCAATTTCTGGGCCTCTGTTTATGAAAATGATACAATCCTAAGGCCCTGGGGTTTCAAATAGCTCTTGGTAAGTTAGAACTTGAATAAATATTTCATAGTTAAACCCAGAATAGCAACCTGGCTCCTCCCTCATATTAAACAGATTGACAATTTCTCCACAGTGGGAAGTGATGGGAAAAGAATATCTCAGCAATTGAAGACATATGTGGATGTGGCGGTTTTACCCTCCGGCTATATCAAAGGAACAGGCTCCCAAAGTGGATTCAAAGATGACCTGCCAAAATCAACGCTTTGGTCCAGATAAATAGACTCAGAGGTAAAGCACGTGTACGTGTTTGCATTTTGGGAAGGAGTGGCTTTAGCTTTCCAATTCTTGTTATGACTGCATCTAAACAAGCATGTTAATAAATCAGAACTCAGTTAATAAGCACAGTGTCTACATCAGTTTAATAATCTTGGCTTCTGACTTGAAGCCAAGTATGAGGATTGGAAAGAGTTGGTTGAAGCTGGTCCCTTCGTGAAAGATAAAATTGGTGAAATAGAAATATCTTTCTGAGAAGTTAAAAAGCCTTCTCGTTTACAACTAGCCTCTGGAGACATTAATAAAGACAGAACTCCAAAAGTCGAACAATTACTAACCTTGTCCATAGAAATTTGTTCTTCTATTAATACAATGGATTTGCTAATAGTTGTTTAGTCTTGGCCCCTAATAGTGATCACAGGTGGACAGAGAAGCACTGAGCCATGAACTCGGAGAAGATTTGGAAAGCCCTGACCTGGGGCTGCTCCCATTGGCCACTGACCATTCAGGAGCCCATTCTCCTGCCCATCAGATTATTCTGGGCAGCTTTTCCCAAATCTGCCCTGTTGTGCAGAACCTGAAGGCAAAGCTGGCACTTAGAAACCCCAGTTTTATGAATGTCTCAGTTACAGATTTCTGGTCTTAATTATGGGGTTGGAGAAGTAATGTGTGTTTTATAAGATTAGCTTTTATACCAGCTACTGTAACTGGCAGGGCTCTAGCTCTTTCAGAAGCAGCCTGGCAGCTGGGAAGAACTGACTTTATGTGATGGGGCAAGGAGTCGTCAGCGTGCTTGGGAAAAGGCTTTTACAGAAACCTCTTTTTACTGTGTGTTATATGTGCTAGCTGAGGATTTTGACTTAGAAAGGAAAAAAGGTAAGTAAATGATAGAAGTGGGTCAGCTGTATTTTTAAAAGTTTGGAAGTTAATGATTTTATGACCAGTCTGAGAACTGTTCCAGCATAGGGTCTGTTAAAACCAGATGTTCGCCTCATCCAGCGCATGTTATCGAGTCTCTGTAACTGTCCCTGGGCCATGCAAAGGGGATGCAGTGGTGAATCACCCAACATAGTCCCTGCACCCATGGGTCTTGCTGCCTCGTCTTTGCCCGTTTGCTTTCACTTAAATTATTGCTATACAGTCTTTAGCATAGCAATTGTATCATTTATTGATTGCCACAATAATATGTGAAACAAAGCAACCTGAAACCCAGTGACTGAAAATCATTGTTTTTTTTTTTTTAATTAAGTCAGTTGGTTTGTAAGATGGCGGTTTAGGCTGGACTTGTTTGGGCAGTTCTTCTGGTCTTGGTTGGGCTCACTGGTATAATGGTTTCTAGTGGTGTTTAGCGGTTTCATTGCTAAGTCATGTCTGACTCTTTGCGACCCCATGCACTGCAGCCCACCAGGCTCCTCTGTCCTTGGGATTTCCCAGGCAAGAATACTGGAGTGGGTTGCCATTTCCTTCTCCAGGGGGTCTTCCCTACCCAGGGATTGTACCTGCATTGCAGGCGGATTCCTTACCAAATGAGCCACCAGGGAAGCCTCTATGTTCTCAAGAGTTGGCTGATTTAGGATGGACTCAGCTGGGAGGTTCTTCTGGTCTCAGCTGAGTTCACTCACATACCAGTCTGGCAGTTGATTGGCTGTTGGCTGGGGCAGTTGGAGCCACTGGGTCATATGTTTGGCATCCTCCAATGGGCTAGCTCTGGCATGTTTTCCAAGCAATCACAGATGAGCAGAAGCAAAAGTAGAAATACTTGAGCACTTCTGTTTAAGCTTTGGCTTATGTCAGGTCTGTCCAATGTTCAAAGCAAGTCTCAAACTGATAATAAGGAGTGGAAAAATGCATGCCACCTTTTGGTTGGTAGAGCAGCCAAGTCACGTTGCAAAGGCCAAGGATCCAGAGAGGGGTGAAGTGCTGGAGCCATCAGAGTGATGAGTCTATCCCTGTGCTTGTCAATGGTATGATCAACATTGTCTTTTTATTAGTAGTGAAGACAAATAGATGTATCTATGGTTATTTAAATACGTTCTTGCTTCAGTTTAAGATGAAACACTATTATCTTCAGTAGGGGAAAAATTTAGTCAAAAAACATTTTAATGAAGGTAAAAGTACATGGAAGGAAAAAAGGTGACTTTAGAAAGTTTGGGCTAGTGAGAGGACTTACTAGCTATGAAAGTGAAAGTGAAAGTTAAGTCGCTCAGTCGTGTCCGACTCTTTGCTACCCCGTGGACTGTAGCCCACCAGGCTTCTCCGTCCATGGGATTCTCCAGGCAAGAATACTGAAGTGGGTTGCCATTTCCTTCTCCAGGGGATCTTCCTGACCCAGGGGTTGAACCCAGGTCTCCTGCATTGCGGGCAGACGCTTTAATCTCTGAGCCGCTGAGGTTTACTATGAAAGGAAGGAGGTAAAGGTCGAAAGTTAGGTTGGAAATAGATTGTGAAGGACCTTGACTTTCAAGCAGAGGAATCTGGACCTTTTCTTATAATGTGAGTAATGCACACATGCTAAGCTGCTTCAGTCGTGTCTGACTCTTTGCAACCCTATGGACTGGAGCCCACCAGGCTCCTCTGTCAATAGGATTCCCCAGGCAAGAATACTGGAGTGGGTTGCTGTGCCCTTCTCCAAGGGATCTTCCTGACCCAGGGATTGAACCCACGTCTTTTATGTCTCCTGCATTGGCAGGCGGGTTCTTCCCATTAGTACTACCGGGGAATCCCCAGTGTGCGTAATGGGAAATGTTAATATTAAAACAAAAGGGATGGAAATTGAAAATAACTTTGGAATTAAATACTGTCAAAGTCTAGACTCATCTCACTACCTGTTTTCAGCTTTTATTAAAATGCTGACATCAGTGGGTGGATGGAAATGCTGTAGCGTGGGGGTTTGGTTCCATAGAGTTTACATGAAACCAACTACCCCAGTTCACTCACCTGGTTGGTCTAATGGCTTTGCTCTTTTTTAAAACCTTCATGTGAATGTGTGTGTTTTTTTGCAAGGGGAACAAGGTTAAGTATAGATAAGTTGAACTGATGATTGTCTTCTCCGAATGCAGGAAAAACATTTTTAAATAAACAATAAGTTCTACCACTAGCACAGCAAGATAGATCAATCTCAATCTCTATACTTAAACCTAGTAAATGATGGGATGCTGAAATGTCATTAGTATGTTGATAATTTTTACAAGTTACTTTACAGGGTTGAAATTCATGCTCAGCCAAGCTTTTCCAAAGTTGACATTTGTGACTGAGACAAAACATTTTTTCTTTTTCTTTTTGTCAAACTGAAGCAGCAAGATCATTGCAGTCGAGCTATGATTCTCAACTTGGGCTGTACATTAAAATCATCCAGGGAACTTAAAAAAAAAATCCAGTGTCTAGAGTCTCTGAGATTAGGGCCCGGGCGATTCTAGTATACAAGCAGGAGTAAGAAACAGAATGATGGGCAAATAAACAGAATCTTGGTTTGTGAGCATCCCTGGGTTGGGCTTCTCTCTGCTGGGGCTTTTAACTTTCACAGTATGTTTTCTGCCAGTGCCTTTGCACTGGAGGAACCACCCCATCCCTGACTCTAATCTTCCCTGTAGCTGTGGTTTTCCCAGGAAGCCACTACAAAGCAAAACAAATTCCCCACAACTGTGCTTTGCATTATTCCCTATCGGTTTCTGCTGCCTACCTACCGGCTTGCCTGTTGGTGTCTGCTCCCTGGTTACCCACGTGTGAGGTGATGGTGCAGATCAATGCCAGGGGCTCCCGGAAGGCTGGCACACTGGATACTGTGACTGGTACCCATAAGCCTGCACTTAGTCCCTTTCAGTCAGGCTTGCTCCTAGGGTGTCATGAGGACACAACAAGATAATGCATATGTAATGGCGGATTGAATGGGCTAGACTCGCTGGGGAGAAGCCGAGTCACGTTATTCTTACTCATCACTGCCTTTCGCATGAGTTCATTTGGCTTTTCCTTCCCTGTCCCTGGGAGATTCCATAGATGTTTGGTTACTCTCAAATATTTTAGTCTTGCTTTCCAGTATTGAAATATTACAATTCAACTAAAAATTTCAAGTTTTTTATTTTTTCCTCTAATTCAGAACTCTAGGTCTGAGCAAGCCTTGGGGACTTGCAGTGGGGAAGGGTAGGGTGTATTTTGTTCTATGTTTTCTCTTATTGTTCCTTTCCTTTTCTGCCACTTATGGTACTGCTGCTTGTTCTTCGGGGTTTTAGTCCAGTATTGATATAGTTGAATTCTGGGGCTGAGGCCCTCTAGGTGTCAATTCTCAAATATTAGCACTCTCTCTTGGAGTACTTTCATAGGTCTTAAGAGATCTCCTTTCCCTCAAGTGGTATCAGGCACTGCCGACTGACTGTCTTATTCTCTAACTTGGGGGCTTACTCTCCTATTGACCAGGTATGGTTCTCCTCTTTTACTACCAATCTCCCCTTCCCTTTGAGCTTCTGATTGTGCAATCACCTTACCTCTGGGGTTGGATCCTTTCAAGATGGCTCAAGGATAGCTCTCCTCCATGGTGTCAACTGCTCCCGAGAGATATTTTTGTATTCTTTGCCCACCCAATTCTGGAAGGGCGGGCTGCACTCAAGTTTTTTCATGTCCTTCTCTGGTTGTGGTGCTCCATGGGTCCATTTGTACAGCTTCTTGATTATCACGCAGTTGGGGCAAGAGTTAATCTCTCTTTCAGTCCACCTCTAAGGTGTGGTGGCAGTGGAGAATGTCTATCCCTGCTTCTCAACTGCAATGAACAGGATTCTCTAAATATAAGGTCACAGCTCTGTTCCAAGAAATCCATGCTCCCTAATCTTCCTTTGATTACATTTTATTTCCTCTTGTGTACTGGCTAAAGCTAAATGATGGTCACAGAAACAACCTTTCCTCCTCTTTTTGTATTTTGAAACAACCCCAGACTTTCAAAAATGATTGAGAGTATGCTACAAAGAACATTTTTTTTTTTCCTCTGAACTTTTTAAGAGTAAATTTCCAACTTGTATCCTATCACCCTGGAATATTTGAGAAGATGTTTCCTAAGAAAAAAACCATTTTCCTCTGTGAGCATCAAAATCAGGAAATGAATACCGATACCTTGCTATCATCTCGTCCTCAGACCCCATTTAAGTTTGCCAATTGTCCTAATAATGTCCTCACAACAAAGAGGTGGAATTCAGAATCACAGACTGCATTTGGTTGTCATGTCTCAGGCCTCCTTCAGTCTGGAACACACCTTGACACTTTGAAGTTCAAAGGTTAGCTTTCTGTAGCATACCCCTCAGTTTCAATGTCTGATGTTTCCTTGTGGTTATATCCAGATTAGGCATTTTGGCAGGAATACTGCCGCAGTTAGGTTATGTGCTTTTCACTGCATCTTACCAAGTGGTACAGATACCTCTTTATGCTATGACTGGTGTTGCTACCTTTGATTACTAGATTAAGTTGGTGTCTTCTAGGTTTTCCCACTGTAAAGTTACTCTTTTCCCCTGTGTAACTGATATGTATTTTGTGGGAAGGTGTCTTGAAACTATATAAATGTCTCATTTCTCATCAAACATTCAACTGTTTCATCTCTTTATTTATATCTGTATAGACTCATGATTTTTTGTCATATTAAACACGTTCGAATTCTTCCTAATTATTCTGATGTGTAAATGGTCCCTGTTTTGGCCCCTGGGATCAGATTCAAGCTGCCTTTGGCATTCCTTTCACATAAACCTTCCTTTCACAAAGAATGGGAACTCATTCTTTCATCGCTCCAGGCTCATCCCTACTTTCTGCCCCCAATCATGTAATCAACCATTTCTCCAAGGAACCTTGTTCTCTTTTAGAAGAAAATAGTATTTAGAAGACAAGATCTGAGTTCTAGGTGTGCTTATTGTTATTGGGGGGTATTGCTACTCCCCAGACTTCTCTATGGCCAGAGCTAGAGTGTATGTATACATACATGCATTCACACAGATGTCTTCAACTGGAATCCAACACCAAGGGTTATTCTAGCTTTCTCCTTCTCTGTATTTCTGTCTTTTCTAACAATGGGAAACCTTGCTTCCATGAGTAATATATTTACTGATTTGATGAACGCCCTGTGATATCTCCTATGTCTGCTACTATCCCATCCCTGACAGGGGCCACCCTCTTCAGTCTGTTCAAGTTCTGATACCCTCCTCTGAACCCCTGTGGTTCCCTGCATCTCTGCTATGGAACCACATTGTTCTGCCCTAACTCATGGCTTTAGGACTGAATTGTTCAGAGTGCATGCTAAGTCACTTCAGTTGTGTTCAACTCCTTGTGACCCCATGGACTGTAGACCACCAGGCTCCTTGGTCCTTGGGATTCTCCAGGCAAGAATACTGGAATGGATTGCTGTGCCCTCCTCCAGGGAATCTTCTTGACCCAGGGAATGGAAATTCAAGGGGCCATTGAACCAGTTTTGAGTCACCAGTTAGCTAGTCACATAGATATTCCTGCACAGTGTTCCTAACCTATCTGGTGTTCATAGACACCCAGAGGATCCATGTAGAGATTTCAGAGAGAGGGAAACATTTTAACTTTGATGGGAACTAATTATACCTTTATTCATTAATTTCTGACTGGATGTTACCATTTACTCCAATTATGAATGTAGGCAACACTACGATGTCAGCAGTTCCTGCGACTTTGTCAACAACAGAAATCACACATGTTTTCATGTCACATTACAGCTGGTGCAGCAACTATTATTTATGTTCATCACTACTCTCAAATTATCTTCATTATTAGATTCTCCTTTCGATCTTATTTGTTGTGATAAAATAAAGACATCTGCATGTTATGATATTCCAAAGCTATTTAAAAATTATTTTGAAAATTGTTTTTTTAGCATATTTAGTGTCCTTTACGGAGAAGACAATGGCACCCCACTCTGGTACTCTTGCCTGGAAAATCCCATGAACAGGGGAGCCTGATAGGTTGTAGTCCATGGGGTCGCTAAGAGTCGGATACGACTCAGTGACTTCACTTTCACTTTTCACTTTCATGCATTGGAGAAGGAAATGGCAACCCACTCCAGTGTTCTTGCTTGGAGAATCCCAGGGACAGAGGAGCCTAGTGGGCTGCCGTCTATGGGGTTACACACAGTCAGACATGACTGAAGTGACTTAGCAGCAGCAGCAGCAGTAGCAATGTCCTTTATAATCCTATATATTTTGTGCATCAAAAATAATTGTCCTGAAGAGAGGTCCACAGTCTCCACCATATTGACAAAGGGATCCAAAGGAACAAAAATGTTTAGAACTTTCAGCTTAGTACTTCTTGCTTGAATATGAAAGTATTTTCGCTGAATGAACAGGATGAGAAAATGTCCCTCCAAGAACCTGTGTGGCCTGACTTGAAATTATTCCCTGGTAGGTGGAAGCTTGGCCTTTTCTTGTGGCTCAGCACTAATGAACCTGCCTGCCAGTGCAGAAGACACAGGTTCAACTCCTGGGTCAGGAAAATGCCCTGCAGAAGGAAATGGCAACCCACTCCAGTATTCTTGCCTGGAAAAATCCCATGGACAGCGGAGCCTGGCAGGCTATAGGCTCTGGGGTCACAAAAGAGTCATGCATGACTTAGCGACTAAACAACAGCAACAGGTGGAGTGTCCCTTCTAAGCAGTAACAGTAGTAACCTCCTGGCCATCTGGCCTGTTCTGCCTGCTGGCTGAGTGTGTTCCTGAGGCCAGAGGCTGCCCACAGGCAGGGAGATGTAGGAAGCCACTGCTGGGAAGGAGGCTGTCCGCAGGTGACCTTGGGGATAAGCTGAGGAATATAGAGGGGCCACCAGCTACGTTGGCCACCCCCACATCCTTCTCTCTGAGCCTCAGTTTCTGCCTCTGTAAAATGAGAAGGGACAGTCTGCAAGGTCCCTCCTTGAGTCCCGAATACAATTTGAAGCATATGCTTGGCCTTGGAGAAGGACGGAGGGCACAGCTGGGGTGGAAGAGCCAGGCACTTTGCATCTTCACAGGTGGTAGAGTTGAGTGTGCCTCTCTGGGCTCCTCTATCTCCTCACCCCCTTCTCCCTGAAGTACCAGAGTTGAGAGGAGGAGGAAGGTCTCAGAGCTGTAACAGGGTGGCTGGCAATCAGCCCCATGGGGGTGAGACGGCCCCTCCTCCCCTTCCTCGGGGACCCAGAAAGATTATTCTGCAAATGAGCTATCCCATCTCTGATCACTCTTCCCAGATTGGGTTTCTAGACCTTCCCAACACTCAGGTTACTGCCTGGTCTGGTTCAGGGTATCATTTTCTGTGACATCCTCTCCATAAAGCCTCTTGGGCACTCTCTCCCTAGAGGTTCTTGACCCACATATTCAGGGAGCAATTGAACCTCCTGGGCAGAGAAGCAACATAAAGTGATGTGTGAAGCAGGAGGTAAGGCAGAGGACCTCTAAGGCCTCCGTGTCTACTGTTTCTTCTGTTGGGACTCTGTGGGACTAGCAAATATGAATATGTTAGAACTGATGAAGCCAAATGGGTGTTGTCCTTCCAAGTGGCCATACTGGGAGTACCATTGCTGAAAACATGAGTTGCTTTTTTTTTTTTTCCCTTTCCCAGAATTGTTTTACAGAGCCAGTTTATTAACCACAAAAGAGAACTGCTCATATTGCATTATCTTCCCATCTTGCTTGAGCAGAGACACTGTGACTTTATTTACCAGGCTTCAGTCCAGGTAGCTTTTTGATTATTTCCAAAAGTCTAATTCACCCACTAGGGCTAAAGATAATAAATACCATCCACAGAGTTCTTACGGTATTTCAGACACCATGCTAAACATACTTCATGAGTTTTCTCATTGACGATCCTGGGGCCGACCAAAAAGTCCATTCGGGTTTTTCCATAACGTGTTAAGGAACTTCTGGGTTAACCCAATAGTTGAAATGTCGTTTTCATTTTTGTACATCAATAAGCTGAGGTATAAAATAGTTAAGAAACTTGCTTGAAGTCACACAGCTATTAAAAGTAGAAAATCTGAGACTCAAACCTGGCAGGAAGACCAGATTTGGGATTCTAAAATACTGATGAACTTCTTACTAATGAGTTATTAATCCATTCCATAATATTATGTGCCAGGCAATATTCAGGGCACTGAGGATTCATCACTGAATAAGACAGATGAAAATCCCTGCCCTTTGGAAGCTTAAATTCTAGTGCAAGGGACAAAATTAAAGAATTATATACCAAGGCTTCCCTGGTGGCTCAGATGGTAAAGAATCTGCCTGCAATGCAGGAGAACTGGGTTCGATCCCTGGGTTGGGAAGATCCCTGGAGGAAAGCATGGCAACCCACTCCAATATTCTTGCCTGGAGAATCCCCATGGACAGAGGAGCCTGGTGGGCCACAGTCCATTGGGTCGCAAAGAGTCGGACATGACTGAGGGACTAAGCACACACAGACACAAGTGAATTACATGCTATAATAGAATATAATTTAGAAAAATAAAAGAAAGGTGAGGGGGATGGGATGACTAGGTAGGAGCTGATATTGTGAATGAGGTGGCCTGCATATGTCATTTAAGAAAAGATTTGAAGTAGTAGAAGGAATGGGTGAGCTGTGCTTTCCAGATTAAACAGTTTCAGGCAGAGGAACAGGGGCATGCCTGGTATCTTTTTGGAACAATTGGTTACACCTCCAGTTTGAGAGGGCTTCTAGACCACTGTGAAGACATTGACTTTTATCCTGAAATGGGAGGGAAACTGTAGGATTTTGAGCACAAGTGTGACATGATCAGAGTTCTACTTAAACAGGACACAGTTCAGAGAATAAGCATAGAAGGACAAGGGCAGTACCTGTTATTACAGATAGACATAACCAGGCCCTGAAGCAGATAAGGCCAACAGATGTTGGTGGTTCAGATGGGACCTGGAAAGCATCTCTTTGCAGTCAGAAGTTTGCTACCAGGTGTGTTAATTTTTCTTCAAATTGAGTGAAGCCTGAGTAATGAGAATTTGGAGGCCTGGCCGTGTCTCATTATAATAAAAAAATTAGAAGTAGAGGACTTCCCTGGTGGCTCAGACGGTAAAGCATCTGCCAGCAATGTGGGAGACCTAGGTTCAATCCCTGGGTCAGGAAGATCCCCTGGAGAAGGAAATGGCAACCCACTCCAGTACTGTTGCTTGGAAAATCCCATGGACAGAGGAGTCTGGTAGGCTACGATCCATGGGGTCGCAGTGTTGGGCACGACTGAGTGACTTCACTTTAGCAGCAGAAGGATAAACAAGAGAGTGTGGCAGAGAAAACAATCTTCAGTGTGGCTGCTCACAGGGTTCCCAGTGGAACCTTGGAACGGGAGTTCCATAGGAGGAGGCTCTAGCCTAAGAAGAGATGCAGGCAAGAGAGAACCTGAAACAGGTTATAAGCTACAAATTAGGAAGATGGAGAAAAAAGAAAAGTAGGACAGCTGGCAGATCTGTGAAGATCTGGATCCTTTGATTCCCAAGGACACTAGGGTCAGTGTTAGCACAGAGCAGACAAGGGCCCGTGTAAGGCACAGGGCATAGGCAGAGCGTGGCCAGAGATCGGTGCCTAAAGGCCCATTTAGGGTAGGAAGGTGGAGCAGCAGAGGAGTCCTCATTGTTGAACACGGGCAGGACTTAGGATCTACGGTTTGGAAAATCAGGCCGAGAGGAGCCACCAGCGGTACATCCGGGCTGTGATAATTGAGCTCAGGACTCTGGCCTCTGCCCTGGTGTTCTGGAGCTTTCCTCTGGGCCTGGGCTAGCTGTTGGCATGAGGCATGATTGTTCAGACCTGCAGCACACAGTATTGCAACTTGACACCAACCTAGCCTGAATGCAGAGGTTTTGAAATATTCCTGGGGTGAGTTCTGGTTCTTGTTAGTGGCTCAGGAAGTTTTAACTAATGACTAACATGGGGTTTTGGGTTATCTGTCAGTTTCTTTTATCCACACACTCTCCTTCCTGTTGGCAAGGAGAGAGAGAGAGAAGGTCAGAGGGAAGCCGTTGGGTTCGGGAATGCCAAACGTGGAATCAGGAGACCCAGGGGTCGTCACAGTGCTGTTGGCAGAACAACAACCTTCATGGGGCTCATTCCAAAGTTCCCTCTTGGACATGAGGCTGGAAAAAGGAAGGAGGAAATGAGAAAATAAAACCGTGCCTTGTATTATCAGAGGATAGCAGACTTAGTCACATTTAGTACAAAGATGATCTGGCTTATTGCATGTAAACCACATACCAAACTTTGACTAATGGGAACAGTCGTGAAGGAAGAAAAAGAAAGGTGCTGCTGATGGCTGATAGAGTGGTAGGACCCCAATCAGCAGCCTTGGAGAAATGAGGACCTGGAATACCTGCTCAGTGCTGGTCATGGGGTGATGGGCCACCTGCCTCCTTGAGGACCAGGGAGGTGAGTCCAGCCTGTTCTCCCTGATGCGTTGCTTCTCTGTGATGTTGATATATCTCCATGTATTTCTGTGAGGGCCTGACCACTGGGACAACCTCCCTTCTCAGCTCTAGGTCAGCAATATTTCCTCATTTCAGAGGACTTCGGACACTATCTTCTGGTTTTGCTTATTCCAGCTCACCTGTGAGCATCAAAGAACATAATTATGGTTCCTTAATGTTTGAGCTGGAAGGGACCTTGGCAGGCACCTCATGCAAACTGTTGTGGTAATGATGAGAGTCAAGAACCAGAGAGGCCCAATGGCTTGACCAAGGCTCTGCAGCTTGCTGGTCCCAGAATATGTACTAGAACTCAAGTTTAGCTTTAAAAAAACTTAGCTTGGTTTTCTTTCCAGCAGATATTTATTGGGCACATATTAGATGCTAGGCATATTGGAGAGCAAGACAAAGTCCCTTACAATCTGGCAGGGGAGATGATCATTAACCTAGTAAACCCATACATAAAACAAGTATAAATAGTGAAAAGAGCCAAGGAAGATAAACAGTAGGGAGACCCCTGCGGGTTTCAGAGTAACTCATTTTCAGGCAAAGGTCAATGAAGTCCTTGCAAGGCTACTGACCTCCCCTGGCCTTCCCAGGTAGACCAGGACATCATCATCTACCCAGCTGGTGGCTCAGCTTATAAATTTGAGTCATTTTTTGTGCCTCTCATTTTTTAAAAAATTAATTGTATGGGGTATGGTTGATTTACAATATTGTGTTTCAGGCATACAGCAAATTACTTCAGTCATAAATACATATATATTCATTCTTTTTTAGATTATTTTCTCATATAGGTTATTCCAAAATATTGAGAAGACTTTCCTTAGCTATATAGTAGGTCCTGGTTGGTTATCTATCTTATATACCCAGCATCAGAGTCTTTTCCTATGAGTCAACTCTTCGCATGAGGTGGCCAAAGTACTGGAGTTTCAGCTTTAGCATCAATCAGTTCAGTTCAGTTCAGTTCAGTCGCTCAGTCGTGTCCGACTCTTTGCGACCCCATGAATCGCAGCACGCCAGGCCTCCGCATCCATCACCAGCTCCTGGAGTTCACTTAAACTCGTGTCCATTGAGTTGGTGATCCCATCCAGGCATCTCATCCTCTGTCGTCCCCTTCTCCTCCTGCCCCCAATCCCTCCCAGCATCAGAGTCTTTTCCAATGAGTCAACTCTTCTCATGAGGTGGCCAAAGTACTGGAGTTTCAGCTTTAGCATCATTCCCTCCAAAGAAATCCCAGGACTGATCTCCTTTAGGATGGACTGGTTGGATCTCCTTGCAGTCCAAGGGACTCTCAAGAGTCTTCTCCAACACCACAGTTCAAAAGCATCAATTCTTCAGTGCTCAGCTTTCTTCACAGTCCAACTCTCACATCCATACATGACCACAGGAAAAACCATAGCCTTGACTATCCAGGTTTATTTAAAGGTATTTACTCTCACAGAAGTAATGGCACTTGAGACGCTGGTCAGAAAACTTGAGCTCTAATCTGACTCTGGCAATTAACCCCCATATTTGAGGGGTTTTTTAAATTAATTAATTTGGCCGCGTTGGGTCTTAATTGTGGCACACATGATCTTCAGTGCATCACGTGGTATCTTCCATTGTGGTGAACAGGCTCTCTCTAGTTGTGGCCGACGGGCTTATTTGCTCCATGTCATGTGGGACATTAGATCCCCTGACTAGGAATTGAACCCATGTCCCCTGCATTGCAAGGCAAATTCTTAATCACTGAAGTGGGGAGTCCTGCCAGAGAAATTCCACCATCATCTTTGTTGTCTCTGGTTTTCACATCACAAATGAAGGGCTTGGACAAGAGATTGTTTTTCTTATCTGATTCCTTCAGTACCAGTTGAGCCCATTTAAGGAAGAATACAGTGTTATTGTGACAACTTGACTGTTTTTAAGTAGTAGCTTTATATGAAAATTAGTAAGGAGTTGAATGCATTTCAAAAAGCAGCACAGCATGCTCCCAATTGCACTTTTCCTCACATGGTAGACTAACTAGGGGGCACCATTGTAATCTGTAGAAAACAACCACAGTGAAACAGCAAGATGCAAATTTATCTACAAATAATCTAGAAATTTCAGTCTTCTATAAAGTATTAGAGATCATGCATTTATTTCTCAGTTCTCATCAAAGGTAACTCATGTTGGCAGATACTATCCTGAACTTGTTTCAGGAGAAATAATGAACTGCAGAATTATGGGTATGGGTCTCCAGAGAAATAGAAACTTCCCTAGGATGTCACCTTCAGCTCTCCCCATCCCCCTAAATGTAGTGCTAGGGTGCCACTTCCTCTCCTAACCTTTTCTTTAGTATTTGATAAGGCTAAAATGTTTCATTTTTTCCTGATTTTAAATTTTCTCTCCTGTGAATGTACTCTCCCCTAACTTCTCCTCATCTTGTCATGCTTTTTCACTCATTTTTCTCCTTCCATGTTGAAAGTGAAGCCACAAGGCGAGCTGAGTTTCTCACATATGCACTTGTCTATGGATCAGCAGCCTAGAGTTGGGGTGGGGCTGTGTTCTTCCAGCTCTGCCATTGTATCTTCTCTGGGGCCCTGAACTGGTTACTCAGACTCTCCAGGGAGGCTAATTTCCTCTTCTAAAAAAGAGAACAACTATCCATGTTTTCCCTTACATAAGACTGTAGAGAGAATTAAAGGTGATGTTGAATTAAGAAACATGAAGGACATAAGATACAACATAGGTACAGCCCCTTCCAGCTAAGGACAGGAGAGATGTACATTTCCTCTCCCTCCAACCAGCCTGGAAGCTCCCTCCATACAGGGCGCCTTGCCTCATTCATCTTTGTTTCTCCTTTCACTGGCTCTGCAATGCTGACTACATAGTAATTGCCCAGTGATAGCTGTTGAGTTACACTTTAATGTCGCTGTTGTTCATTCTCTCCAGAAAGTCATTTTCTAGCCTTTATGTTTCCCAAGTCAACCAAGGCAGAGACTACAACCACTAACGGAAATCAAGGCTGTGTGTATAGAAAGTCTGAGTAGAGAAAGTGTTTTCAACTGGGTGTCCACACCCTCCTTGGGGGCGTCATGCTGTGCAGCCTTATGTGTCATCACAATTCCTGATTACAAGGTGTCTGCAGGTTCCTGGACTGCAGAGCTTTAAAAAAATTGTTTTAATTGAAATATAGTTGATATACAATATTTTGTAACTTACAGGTATACAATAGAGTGATTCACAATTTTTAAAGGTTAAACTCTAAGGTTATCATAAAATATTGGCTATATTCCCCATATTGTACAATATATCCTTGTAGCATATTTTATGCATAATAGTTTGCACCTCTTAACCCCTCACTCCTATATCGCCCGTCCCTCCTTTCCTCTCCCCACCGGTAACTACTAGTTTGTTCTCTATGTCTGTGAGTCTACTCTACTGTGTTGTAGATCTAGGGTTGTATTACTAGTTTGTTGCATTTTTTAGATTCCACATTTAAGTGATATCATAGAGTGTTTGTCTTTCTCTGTCTGACTTATTTCATTTAACATAATACTTTCCAGGTTCATCCATCTTGCTGCAAATGGCAAAATTTCGTTCTTTTTATCGGCTGAGTAGTAGTCCATTGTCCATATAATGTACACCACGCCTTCTGTATCCATTCATCTGCTGGTGTGGGTTGCTTCCATGTCTTGGCAACTGTGAACAATGCTGCTGTGGACATTGGGGTGCATGCATCTTTTCAAATTAGTGTTTCTGCCTGTGTCCTCTGTGCACAGCCAAGTTGGGGAGGGACTTTGAGGCTGGCTATAAACAACTCAGATCTGTGTTCTAGTATCTATGGAAGGTCTCGTATGTACAACTTACAGCAATTTTGATTTTTCTGAGTGGTCTTATTGATCAACTAATTCTGAAAAAATACTCTGTCCACTTGTTTGTGGGTTATTACAAACCATGGAATGGCACTGAGAAAAGAGCCTGCAGCTGTGTCCACAGGTTGCAACTCACTTCATCAGACTGTGGGCACCATCGGAACAATAAGTGCCTGAGAATGAAATGATCATTTATTTTCTTAATTGTAAGCTAAAGGGAATTAGCCTACATGTTTTAAAAGTGATAGATCAGACAAAAACAACCTAATTACATTAAAATCTTCCCAAAAGTGTTTGTGGAGGGAACACTGCTACTCCCTTTTCTGTTTTCTCACCTCCTTCACTCATTCACTAATAAGATCTGAGTACCAGAGTGTGCCCGACACTGGGGTAGATGTGAGCGTGAGCCTGAGTCGGGTAGTGGGCCTTAAGTCTCCGGCAGAGAGGTCTCCAGAAACCCCACAAATGCCACAAAAGGAGAAGCTTGGCACTGTCCCATCTGCCATGTCCAGAGGGAATCAGGACCAGGCTCCACCTGCCGCAGTATGCCCCAGGCTAAACCTTCTTCCCCTGGAAGGTCAGAAGTGGTAGCAAGAAAGCAGAGAGGAAGTAGGGGAGAGAGAAGGGGCCTCCCATGTGGGGTCCCAGGCTCGAGGCCAGCCAGGCAGGGCCAGGAGGAAACATGTATTCTGGACTGAAATGGAACTTTGATTCATGTATTGGATTGGACATTTTGACTGAAGAGATTGTTCTTATAACTGAAGCTTCTGGAAACTCTGTTGCCCATCCTAAAAGGTGGGGAAGGATGGCCTGTAGAGCAATTTAATGAGGTCACTGAGAAACAGTACTGCTGCCCAATTATTTCATTATTGTTCATGGTACAGGAAGTGTAGGTCACCTTGGCAGAGCAAGTTTCAGAGAATTTATCAAGATAGTTCACTTACTATGTTTCTAACTCACTTCTGTCCTCTTACATTCATTGTATGACGGACAAAACATATTTAGCTGCTGATGAAGAATCCTTTGGTTTAAATGCTTTTTTACATTTTGTTGAGACATTACATACTTCGTATGAAGGGCATTGAACATGGGTAGAACTCAGTGGCATTTTACCCACGTACACACCTGTGCATCTTCCACCCTGATTAAGAAACGGAATATTTCTGGCATCAGAGAGGCCCCTTCCAGTCAGTGTCCTACTTCCTGGGCATTGCTCAGTTTTTCTTTTGTTTCCTTAGTTTTAACATTGTTCTTATTGATTTTATTTACTTTTTATACATTCAGAATAAAGCCCCTTATTTGCCAATTACATTCATTTACCCCAGTTTGTTATTTTGTAAAAAATGTTTATGTAATTGTTTATTGAATATACTTGCTTTAAAATATTGTGTTAATTTCTGCCATATAGCAAAGTGATTCAGTTATATATATGTGTGTGTGTGTATATATATGCATTCCATTTTATATTCTTTTCCATTGTATTAATATTGATAGTTTATCACAGGATACTGAATGTAGTTCCCTGTGCTGTACAGTAGAACCTTGTTGTTTTGTTGTTGTTCCATTCTATATATAATCATTTGCATCTGCTAACCCCAAACTCCCAGTCCATCCCTCTCGCGCCTCCACTCCCTTTGGCAACCACAAATCTATCCTCTATGTTTGTGAGTCTGTTTCTGTTTTGTGGACAGGTTCATTTGTGTCATATTTTAGATTCATATATAAGTGATATCATATGGCATTTGTCTTTCTTTTTCTGACTTACTTCACTTAGTAGGATAATCTCTAGTTGCATCCATGTTGCTGCAAATGGCATTATTTCATTTTTTATGGCTGAGTAGTTACAAGCTGGCATCAAGATTGCCAGGAGAAATATCAATCACCTCAGATATGCAGATGACACCACCCTTATGGCAGAAAGTGAAGAGGAACTCAAAAGCCTCTTGATGAAAGTGAAGAAGAGAGTGAAAAAGTTGGCTTAAAGCTCAACATTCAGGAAATGAAGATCATGGCATCCGGTCCCATCATTTCATGGGAAATAGATGGGTAAACAGTGTCAGACTTTATTTTTTTGGGCTCCAAAATCACTGCTGATGGTGACTGCAGCCATGAAATTAGAAGACACTTGCTCCTTGGAAGAAAAGTTATGACCAGCCTAGATAGCATATTCAAAAGCAGAGACATTACTTTGCCAGCTAAGGTCCGTCTAGTCAAGTCTATGGTTTTTCCTGTGGTCATGTATGGATGTGAGAGTTGGACTGTGAAGAAGGCTGAGCGCCGAAGAATTGATGCTTTTGAACTGTGGTGTTGGAGAAGACTCTTGAGAGTCCCTTGGACTGCAAGGAGATCCAACCAGTCCATTCTGAAGGAGATCAACCCTGGGATTTCTTTGGAAGGAATGATGCTAAAGCTGAAACTCCAGTACTTTGGTCACCTCATGCCAAGAGTTGTCTCATTGGAAAAGACTCTGATGCTGGGAGGGATTGGGGGCAGGAGGAGAAGGGGACGACCGAGGATGAGATGGCTGGATGGCATCACTGACTCGATGGACGCGAGTCTGAGTGAACTCCAGGTGTTGGTGATGGACAGGGAGGCCTGGTGTGCTGCGATTCATGGGGTTGCAAAGAGTTGGACACGACTGAGCAATTGAACTGAACTGAACTGAGTGTTTCATTGTAACTCAACATTAAAAAACTAAGATAGTGACATGTGATCCCATCACTTCATGGAAAATAGAAGCGGAAAAAATAGAAGCAGTGACAGCTTTTATTTTCTTGAGCTCCAAAATCACTATGCATGGTGACTACAGCCATGAAATTAGAAGATGCTTGCTCCTTGGAAGGAAAGCTATGACAAACCTAGACCACTTATTAAAAAGCAAAGATATCACTTTGCCGACAAAGGGCCATATAGTCAAAGCTATGGTTTTTCCAGTAGCATATACAGATGTGAGAGTTGGACCCTAAAGAAGCCTGAGCACTGAAGAATTGATGCTTTCAAATGGTGATGCTGGAGAAAACTCTTGAGAGTCCCTTGGACTGCAAGGAGATCAAACCAGTGAATCCTAAAAGAAATCAACCCTGAATATTCATTGGAAGGACTGATGCTGAAGCTGAAGCTCCAGTACTCTGGCCACCTTGTGCAAAGAGCCAACTCATTGGAAAAGACCCTGATGGGAGGGAAGATTGAGGGCAGGAGGAAAAGGGGGTGACAGAGGATGAGATGGTTGGAATGCATCACCAACTCAATGGACATGCATTTGAACAAACTCTGGGAGATAGTGGAGGACAGAGGAGCATGGTCTGCTGCAGCCCATGGGGTTGCAAATAGCTGGACATGACCAAGTGACTGAACAGCAATTCCTGTTAGAGTTGCCATTCTAGATGGATGCTCAGAACTTTGTATATGGCTGCTCTTGGGAGAGCCCTGTTAAGGTGGAATCTGGGCTGAATCCAGGCCTTCAGTCAAAATGCCACTACCCCTGTTTGACCAGTGAAGCCATTAGGTCTCAGGAAGTTTCAGTCAGTACTGCCCAGGGAATTTTCTATAGTGATGGAAAGGTTCTATGTCCGTGGTATCCAGAACAGTAGTCTCTGGCCATGTGTGATTAGTGGCTACAGTGTAACAGGCCACTCAAGAGTTCAGCAGTGAGTAGACCCTGCTCTGAGGTCCTGTCCTTCCACTGCCCTGAAGGGCCCCTTTCTTCTGAAGCAGGAACCTGGGTGGGTGGTCCCTGCCAGGGCCCCAGGGAGCCTGCTGAAGAAGGAAATACCCAGACTGGGTCTACTGAAGCAAAAGCAAAATCTTTAGGGAACATTGGTATTATAGTTATAAATTGCACAGAGAAGATGATGGCTTTTTCTCAGTAAGGAAGGACAACGAGCACCCTTATGTTTGAGCTTTGGACCTGCGACCCCAGGCCAGCGGTACAGTGGAAACATGCCCTGTTGACTAATTGAGGCAGAAAATTAGGTGCCGCTGTGACGGCCTGTACTTAGTGTGTTCAAAGACCTCAGGGATCAGGACGTCCTAAAATGAGAGCTCATCAGTTCATCCCTTCTTTTTCTTATTTTGACAGGTGACAGAGAGCCCTTTTAAAACTGGATTTTATGGACGTATACTGTGTTTACTGGGGCTTCCAATACGCCTGCCAGTACAGGAGATGCAGAAGACATGGGTTCGATCCCTGGGCTGGGATGATTCCCTGGAGAAAGAAATGGCAACCCACACCAATATTCTTGCCTGGAAAGTTCCATGGCAGAGGGACCTGGTTGGCTACAGTCCATGGGGCAGCAGAGAGTCAGACACAACTGAGCATGCATGCACTGTATTTATTAGGTTATTATTTATTTATTGTTGTTGTTTAGTTGCTGAGTCATGTCCAACTCTTTTGTGATTCCCATGGACTGAAGCCCACCAGGCTCCTCTGTCCATGGGATTCTCCAGGGAAGAATACTGGAGTGGGTTTCCATTTCCTTCTCCAGGGGATCTTCCCGACCCAGGGATCAAACCCACCTCTCCTGCATTGCAGGTGGATTCTTTACTGCTGAACCGCTGGGAAAGCCCCAGGAGGCCCCTTTAAATTTTTAAAATTTTTGGCCTTGCTTAGGGAAACATAAAATCCAGTGTCAACTTAAAGCACTAAGTTCAGATTTATTCTGTGCTCCAAATCTGAAATGGAGATTGGCCAGGACACGCACGTGGCAGACTTTTGTTGTGGGTGGAAGAATGAGATGGATAAGAGAGAACCCGCTGCTGCCTGGTCTGATGGCTCTCAGCCTGCGTCCAGCCCTGTCCTGTCCTCGGGTCCACCCCCTCCTTGTCTATACTGCTCCTACCAGTCTGCCTGGGAGACTCTCCCCAGCTATATGGGCCACCCAGACTCTGCTCCTGAGTCATGGATTTTCTTTCCACTCATGAGACAGCCTTCAGAGTAGGGATGCCTGATCTTGGAGCATTCTCAGGAGAAAGAGTCCCTCCCCGGACCACAGTACTCTCTGCCACACTTGGGTGCTTCCTGACCTCATTCTCCTAAAGGTGACCAGGACCTTACAAATGTCCCTCCCCCGCATCCTCACCACAGCTGAATGTGAGTGCCCAGCGTCCACTTCCTGGGGAGATGTGTCCCTGACCCTGACCTGGGAGGAGGAGCTCTGGGATTCCAGGGGAATGATCTCTGCGCCAGCCTGAGGTTGAGATGGTCTTAGTTACAGAGTGGGACACCCGGTCTTTCATGGGCAACTTGATAACCTAACCTCCCCACCCCTGCCGCCCCCAGAAGGCAGTCTGCTCTCTAACGATGCATTCTGAGTGACAGGCTCCCAGAGTGTTCAAAAGGTTCTTTAACAATACTGTATTAATGTCAGGTGCTGTTCTAAGTGGTTTTCAAACACTAGTCATTCACTCCTTACTCCAGCCTTTTGCAGGAGGGAAGGTATAGTGTCTGTTTCACAGATGGTGAAATTGAAGCCTGGGGACGAAATATTAATAATTTGCCTGAGATGTCACAGGTGGCCAGTGGCAGAACCAGGTTTCACACCTGGGCTGCTGGCTGCCCAGCTCAGGGTCTCAACCACCCATCTCACAGCCCCTGCATCTCGCCAGCTAACACTCAGGATGCAGAGCACTCCAAAAGGATAGGAAAAAGGCACTTCTGACCCCAGACAGTGAGCATGTCATACGTTAGCACTGACAACACTTCTGTTCTCTATTTCTTAGTCTTCTCTGAGACTTTGGCCCTAGACTCTGTGTCACTTAGACAAAGGATTTGTGCTTGCTAAAGGTTGGGCAGAGTCCTGCCCCCTTCCAGCAGCCACTGCTGTGTCTCCTGCATTCAGACAGTGATTAGCCGTCTCCCATACCAGTCTCCCCCGGGCACTGCCAGGGCGGGAGTTGGGGGTGTTGTCCAAGGTCACAGGTCAGAAAAACCCCTGCTGTTTTCAAGGCCTCAGGACCCCAGATATCCCACCAGTATCCCAGGTGGATTAGGATGTGGCCTCATCGCTCGGGTAGTACAGGGAGGCTCCTAGGCCCTCCCTTGCCTGTGGGTTCTGATGGGGATGCCGAGAATAAGAAGAGAGAATTCAGTCCCATTGTGAGATGCTGGAAGCTATGAAATATTTAAAAATATTTATTTATTTTGGCTGCACTAGGTCTTAGTTGCGGCAGTCAGGCTCAGTAATTGCAGGCTTGGCAAGCCCACACATGCGCTGCAGCACGTGGGATCTTAATGTTCCAATGAGGGATAGAACCCACGTCCCCTGCATTGGAAGGTGGATTCTGAAACACTGGACCACAAGGGAAGTCTCTGAAATATTTATTTTTAATGGTAAATTAGTGTGTATTACCTCAACCTTGCAAATGCTTTTATAAAAACCACCAAATAGATAATCTATGGACATAGTTTTTATGTTAGTCTCATCCTTATTAATTGGTCCCAATTTGCTTCTAGCTGTCCACACTATAACCGTTGACCTCTAAATGTCTAAGCTAAGAAATCTCAAACATCCACGAGGTGCAAACCAGGACAAGCCCAGACTTGCTCATTTGCTGCTGCTGTTTAGTTGCTCAATCCTGTCTGACTCTTTGCGACCCCATGGACTGTAGACCATCGGGCTCCTCTGTCCATGGGAGTTTTCAGGAAAGAATACTCAAATGGATTGCCATTTCCTTCTCCAGGGGATCTTCCTGACCCAGGGATCGAACCCGTGTCTCCTGCATTGGCAGGCAAATTCTCTACCGCTGAGCCACCAAGGAAGCCCAAGACTTCCCATAAAAGCAGCCCAATGGAGAATGCTGTATCTAATTTAATTAGGATAGCAGCGTCCTTTTCGCTCCTTCTGATTTCCTGAACATGTAGGCTGGTGCTTATTTTCATCAGTGAGTGTTTGATCCTGCTGAATTTTGTTGTGGTGGTTATTGACATTGTCCTCTCCTCCCCTCAGAATAGACTGCCTTGGGCATTGCATTTCACTTTAGTTTCTGGGTCAAAAAAGACTCACATGAGGAACAAAATCCAGAAACCTGAATTCTAGTCCGGATTCCAGTGTGCGTTTGCTGTAAATTTGTAAACTTGACCAAATGATCTGTATGGGGTTCTTCTACAGAAAGGAATGATTTGTCAGACTGCTCTAGAAAATATATAAGAAACTACTAGCTGATAGATACGAGTTTTCTCTTTTTTTCTTTTAAGCTTGAGGATAGATCTTAACTCTTTCTGTGGTCCAGGCAAACAAGATTCTTGTCCCTTGAACTGCTTGCCAGAGCTTTTTCTTATCTTCTATGCATCCATATTGTTATCCTTTAAACTCTCCTTAAGCTTTCCATGCTTGTCTTTTAAAAAATGCTTGGCAAGACGTTTTCATCAGGATTTATTTAAGTCAGTGTGAAATAGAATTAAGAGTTAAAGAAGATGTCTTAAATGGAACTTATTTTCAGTTTCCATTAGTTGCCGAGACAGAAATGCAGTTTTCCCTGTAGAACTAGTGGGATTCTTTAACCTTTTGTGGGTGGATTGCATTGACAGAGAAGATTCAGAGAAGCACACAAGGGATTGTATGTACTTTGATAGGTTCTTATCTCTGCTATAAGAGTTTTCTGATTAAAGGTGCTGTGGGGATCCTGATTTTTCCCAGTGTGCATTCCGCATGCTCTTGGGTCATTGGAAGTGTTTCTGGAGACCATGGAGTGCCATCAAGTCCTCAGGACCAGTGACCTCTGTTACTTTCAGTCACCTTAGGACCTGCAGGAGCCCGCTTATCACTGGTGCATCAGATGGTTCATTCGGGTCCAAGATGTTGTCTCACCTGCTGGCTTTTGCTTTGTGTTTCTTTCCTCCCAACTCTGCTCCCCAGAGTCATCCACCTATATCGTCTCATCTGCTCGGGTTAAGTTTCTCTCTGGATGGACATTGAAGGTTCTAATTCTACCAGATTCCTATGATTCTGAGTCTGTCTTCTCTGTGGGGAAAACTTACCAGCTTTCTTTATCAGTCTTTTCCCCTCTCATGAATCTGGGAAGGGAGGACAAAGCATAGCTTAGAGAATACATTCTAGCACTTTGGTAAGGTTTTTATTCAAGTTAAATTTTCCTGGCATGTGGCCTTCTTTAATTTAATTTAAGAAAGTTACAAAATCAGGATTAAAACCAGGCTCTTCCACACTTTTCTTTCTTCCTCTGATCCTTGTCATTATCTTGAAAGAGACAATTCCATATCAGTTAACACTTATCTGGAAGCCAATGGAAAACACAGCATGTGGAAAAATTCTTTTTTTCCAGAGAAATGCCTTTAAACTGGCTGATTCTCTCTTGAAGCTTAGCTCAGGAGCTATCGGATTTCAAGGTTGTAGGGCACTATTTAAAATTCTTCTAAGCACAGCTGTTCAGGTCTAGAGGCTGCATTTTAGCAAGTCATTCACATGCAGAGTCATTTGTTAGAAAATGATGGAATAAATGATTTTCTGCATAGCTTTTTCCTTCGCGCTGAGTTGGTGTCATTCATCGCCATTTGCCTCTCCCCAGTTATTTTTGTTCTAACATATCTTCCACATTTCGCATTGTGCCTTCTCCTCGTAGCCTCCCACTTCACATCTGCTAAACTAATTTCCCAAACTGCCAGTTTAAGAAGAATTAGGTAGCTTATTATCACTTGTCTCAAAGTTAAGAACGCTCCCAAGAACGTTTATCCATTCATCCAACAAATATTTGAGGGCCCACCAGGCACACGCATGCTTACCAAATCTGGGGGTTAATGATATCTGGAATTTACTACCTTTTCCTGGTTCATAAACTCCTACATGATGGTCAGGCATACATTTCTTATATATTCTGTTCCTCTGTGAAGATTCTCAACCTTAGGAGTAATTAATAACTAGTAAGTGTTGAACAGGTACTATAAAGAGTTTAGTGTTACTATGGTATTTTTGTAGGGTTCTCTTCCACACTTAATGCCCTTTCTTTAAAATTTCAACTAGGCTGTTCTTTTTGTAGCGTGAACGAAGAGGTTGTTAAAATATTCTTGCAGTTTGGTGATGAGAAATGCTGGAAAACTCTATACCTTTCACTTTTCCAGGGAGAAACCCCAATTCAGAGTCACGGTTGCCCAGAGGTGGTGAGAAGGCAGGCAGATGAGGGTGGTGGCGAGTGGACAAGACAACCCAGGTACCATGCAGGGTCCCTTATCCAGCACAGTCTCCCCTAGGACCAGGTGGCAATACTGAAGTTCTAAATAAAGGTTCCCCTCAGAAGAGCTGAAATCCACAGGGGTTGACAGGCTTATTTATTATCTTTAGTTCACTAACATCCATGGCGTTCACCCTAGACTCCAGGGTGATTTGCATAAATTTGGGAAGATCAGTCAGCATCTTTGGCTCAGTTTCACATTTGACAAAATGGCCTGGATCTAACCTAAATCTACACCACAATTTCAAGTAAAAAAAAATTCATCTTCTGTAACCAAAGACAACAGGAAACAATAGCTTTGCATTGAAAATCGTGAAGTCAAACTTTAGGCTTTTATTTTTGAGCCTAGCACACCCAAGGCCCCTACTTTTTGAGCCCTTCAGTCCATTAAAATTATTTATGTGATTTTACTCCACTCTGCAGTATTTTCACTTTCTTTTTGAAAACTCTGGCCACTGTTAGGAATACACTGTATTGATTACAATGAGAAAATTACTCTCATAATTCTCTTTACCCCCACACTGTGCTTATTGAATCAGACTTTCCCAGTGTTCTAGAGTTCCCTTGGCCATATGTGGTATATTCTAATTATTACCCTATTCTCCTGCAAGAATGAATGTCATTTCCAAGATGCCTAAACTATCAACAGGGGTTAGTTTTAAAGTGCCAGAGAAACTGATTTTCCTGCTATATGATCTAGTTTTATTCATACAAACCTGAGTCTCAAGATCCATGTCTCAAATGATTGTTACTGTAGATGGAAGGTAGTTCGGGATCAGCGTGGTAATGCTGTTGAGATCTGTCGTTCAGGCCAAGACTCCTTCACTGATAACTGCTTCTTTGAAGAGTATAGCAGTTAAAAAACTCAGGTCTTAGCCAGCATTACCTGTGTTTGAGTCCTGGGTCTGCCACTTGCCACCTGTGTGACTTGGGACAAGATACTTAGTACTTTGACTCCCTCCTATGTGACATGGGAATAATAACGACTGTAACTTGTTGCTGTTGAGGGTAGAAGTAGATAGTAGAGTGATTAAAATATCATCTAGCCTGTGGCAAACTCTCAAGTCTTAGTTGTGATAATTACCTCAGGAGTTGTTCAGTAACCTGGAGAAAGTATTGACTCTCCCAGGAATGTTTAGTGTGTTTGAGTTGAGTCCGCAAGGTCTTGGTAAAATGTCCATGCGTCCTAATAGCTTACCAGGAGGATTCTAGCATCATCTGTTGGTAACCTTTTGTTCCTAAGCATGTGTTGTGTGTTACACTCCACTCTTTGACACTCTGCTTAAGCTGTCACCTCTTTACAGGGGGCTCCCAGACCCACACTTCCAGACGCCGCCCCTCTCCTAAGACTCGGTGGGCACCTGCTTTTAGATGCCTCTTGTTAAGCCCCTCTCCCTGGATTTTATTGGTTAATATCTGCTCCGTGCGCCCACTTCTGTTGGCTGTCTAAGATGCTCAGTGCCTGTTGAAAGAACAAGAGCTGTAGTCTCCTTTTTGAAGACTGAAGTGTTAAAAGTCTCGCATTTTCTGGGCTCTCCGCCTTTGAAAGCAGACTGGTTTCTTTTTTCCAGCCTTCAGTCTCCTCAACCCTGCTTCGTGAATTGGAAAACGAAAACTAACCTAAGTAAGCGGTTGTTGCAATGACTGCAGGTCCTCTTGGGTGCCGTGCTGTTTGCTGATCTTCCCTGAAAGCTCCCAGGCTCAGGCCTGGCTCGCTAGACACCCGCCTGCGGGTCTGGGAAAGGCACTGCAGACTCCCGAGGAGCCAGGCGACCCAGGAGCGCCACCTTGTGGGCATAATTATTGCTGCCTTTGAGAAGGAGCCCAGTGTCCCTCCGACACCCACAGTGTTCTGGTTTCCCATCTCAGGACCTGGGGAAATGCAGCCAAAAATGAGATTCTAGATAAATTACAAAAAGGTTGTTAGGCAAACTTACTGTCCATTACCTACCTCCTGTTTAAGTAATCTACCTTACTGCATGTGCCTTTTAGATGTTTCAGATTTTTTTTTTTTTTTTTAATATTTATTTGTCTGTGTCGGGCCTTAGTTGCATGTGCTGGATTTTAACTATGTGGAATCTAGTTCTCTGACCAGGGATTGAACCCAGGCCCCCTGCATTGGGAGTGCAAAGTCTTAGCCACTGGACCACCAGGGAAATCCCCAGATTTCTTTTGAGTAGTAGGTACTGTTTTTAACAGGGATTTTTGAATGGCCAATTCTGCATTTTACATGCTCTGGTAAAAAAAGAAAATTTTACATTCTAGGTTGTACATCAGAAGATTCCAATTTTTTTTCTCTAAGGTTTTGAGGAGCTGCTTTTTGCATGATTTTTTTAAGTGGCCAAGTCTTGCTACTCAGAGTGTGAGCAGCAAAACCCAGGAGGTCCTTAGAAAAGAGAAACTGAGTCCCCATTCCAGACCTTCTGCACCAGAATCTGTGGTGATTCGTGGGCACCAGTTTGAGAAGCACAGGTGGAAATAAGATGGGAGATCTGTATTGTCCCCATGCAGCCATGTCCTTAGAAGTGAAGTGAAGTCGCTCAGTTGTGTCCAACTCTTTGCGACCCCATGGACTGTAGCCTATCAGGCTCCTCCGTCCATGGGATATTCCAGGCAAGAGTGCTGGAGTGGATTGCCATTTCCTTCTCCAGGGGATCTTCCCGACCCAGGAATCGAATCCAGGTCTCCCGCATTGCAGGCAGTTGCTTTACCGTCTGAGCCACCAGGGAATGGGCCGTGTCCTTAAGGGCCTCATTTCACCCCATGTGATCACATCCCATCAGCCTCAGTGGCCCGGTGTGAACCGGGTTTATGGTTCCCGCCTTGCTTGCCCCTGGGTCGGCTGAGGAAGGGCTGAAATCATACACAGGAGGTCACTTTGAACATGATAAAAGCCTGTGCAAGTGTAAAGGAAAATTCTGAGTGAAAATTCTTATGTTTTGTACTTAGCCATCATTAGCACATCTGCTTTATATTAGCTACATGAGCAAAGTGAATCTTCACCCGTAACCATTCCTCTCACTTCAGATAGTGTCTAGGCTGACTTCACCAAGTTTGCAAAGGTCTCTCTTAGGCTAGTCTTCCTAGAGCTCAGAATAATCAGATTACATTCTGTTTTCCTTAACAAGACCTTTCACACAACTTGCCTTCCTGGGGTCTCAGAAGTGTTCCCGCTGTTGAGCCCAGAATGGGGCACAGTAAGCACTGGAGAATGCTTGTTGATTAAGCCACTAATTAGCCCCCAGCAAGGTCCAAACACCGGCTTGATGTCCTTCACACTAATCCATTTATGATAATCAGATTATTTGCATCATTGAGAGATTCAACATAGCTCCAGGACTCAGTCATCACAATAATAAGTATCAAACATTCATTAAGCAAAGATGCTGGATGGCTGAGAAATCCTTTGGTAGTACATGAAGACTGCGGTAGGTGAGATCATTAGCTGTTTACAAACATCACTCTCATTACATTTGAAATGGTGGAAGGAGGAGGACAAAGGACAAAAACAGCAGCAAGATATTACTCTCTTCTCCTTGCATACATTTAAAAAATAAAATCAATAGTCAAGAAGTTGTTGGGCAAAAAGTAGGTGAAATTTTAGGAAAACATATCATCTGAAGGTGTTGCTTGGACCCTAGTGGCTCCTGCTTCTGAAGAAGTGGCACTGATTGTCAAACAGTGAAAGGGAAATACTGAGAAAAATTTATGACACTGTTTTTCACCAAACTGAGGTTCACAAATATTCAATTCAGGTTAAATTAGACTTTTTTTTATTGTCTAACCCACTCCAGTGTTCTTGCTTGGAGAATCCCAGGGACGGCGGCGCCTGGTGGACTGCCGTCTATGGGGTTGCACAGAGTCAGACACGACTGAAGCAACTTAGCAGTAGCAGCATAATTTGTGAAATTATGGACTTTATGCCCCCACTTTACTAAATATGGGCTTCCCAGGTGGTGTTAATGGTGTTAGTGTACACCTGCCGATGCAGGATACATAAGAGATGCCAGTTCAGTCCCTGGGCCAAGAAGATCCCTGGAGGAGGGCATGGCAACCCACTCCAGGATTCTTGCCTGGAGAATCCCATGGACAGAGAAGCCTGACGGGCTATAGCCCACAGGGTTGCAAAGAGTCAGACACTACCGAAGGAACTTAGTATAGTAAAAGTATGCTTTTTTATTGGATCCATTGCAATGGGCAATATTTTCTCTAATCATTTGAAAGAAATCAGAATGTAGTGCTTCAAAATTCCTTTCTCTAAAGTTAAAATGTGCTCATAATGAGTAACTTTGTGTAGTAGGGAAAGTCAACCATATGCAGCAGGTGCTCAAACAGTCTGTCGGAGTCAGATCTGAGAGCAGGGTGTGGCAGCGCTCAGTTTACCTCTGAGTACCTGATAATCCCGGGATGCTGCCAGTATGCTGTCCATGTTTTACAAGAATACATATAATAAAAGTGTGAGGAAAACCGACAACTTGACCTTTTTATTTTCACCATTGCAACAAAAACAATTAAATATCTAGAAATAAACTTACCTAAGAAGATGAAAGAACTGTACGCAGAAAATTATAAGACACTAATGAAAGAAATCAAAAATTACATAAACATATGGAGAGATAGTCCATGTTCCTGGGTAGGAAGAATCAATATTGTGAAAATGACTATACTACCAAACACAATCTAAGATTTAATGCAAACCCTATCAAATTAACAATGACATTTTTCACAGAACTAGAACAAAAAATTTCACAATTCATATGGAAACACAGAAGATCCCGAATAGCCAAAGCAGTCTTAAGAAAGAAGAATCAACCTTCCTAACTTCAGATTATACTGCAAAGCTACAGTCATCAAGACAGTATGGTACTGGCACAAAAAACACAAATATAGACCAATGGAACAAGATAGAAAGCCCAGAAATAAACCCATGCACCTATGGGTACCTTATTTTTGACAAAGGAGGCAAGAATATTCAGTGGAGCAAAGACAGCCTCTTCAATAAATGGTGCTGGGAAAACTGGACAGCTCCATGTAAAAGAATGAAATTAGAACACTTCCTAACACCATACACAAAGACAAACTCAAAATGGATTAAAGACCTAAATGTAAGAAACTATAAAACTCTTAGAAGAAAACATAGGCAGAACACTCGATAACGTAAATCAAAGGAAGCTCCTCTGTGAACCACCTCCTAGAGGAACAAAAATAAAAACAAAGTAAACAAGTGGGACCTGATTAAACTTAAAAGCTTTTGCACAGCTAAGGAAACTATAAGCAAGGTAAAAAAAACCCTCAGAATGGGATAAAATAATAGCAAATGAAACAACTGACAAAGGATTAATTTCCAAAGTATACAAGCAGCTCATACAACTCAATACCAGAAAAACAAACAACCCAATCAAAAAGTGGAAAAAAGACCTAAACAGATATTTCTCTGAAGACATACAGATGGCAAACAAACACATGAAAAGATGCTCAGCATTGCTCATTATTAGAGAACTGCAAATCAAAACTACAATGAGATATCACCTCACACCAGTCAGAATGGCCATCATCAAAAAGTCTACAAACAATAAATGCTGGAGAGGGTGTGGAGAAAAGGGAACACTCTTGCACTGTTGGTGGGAATGTAAACTGATACAGCCACTATGGAAGACAGTATGGAGATTCCTTAAAAAACTAGGAATAAAACCACCGTATGACCCAGCGGTCCTACTCCTAGGCATATACCCTGTGGAAACCAAAATTGAAAAAGACATGTGTACCCCATTGTTCATTGCAGCAGCACTATTTACAATAACTAGAACATGGAAGCAACCTAGATGTCCATTGACAGATGAATGGATAAAGAAGTGGTACATGTACACAACAGAATATTACTCAGCCATAAAAAGGAACACATTTGAGCCAGTTCTGATGAAGTAGATGAACCTAGAGCTTATTATACAGAGTGAAGTAAGTCAGAAAGTAAAAGATAAATATTGTATTCTAATGCACAGTAGAAAAATGGCACTGAAGAATTTATTTTCAGGGCAGCAATGGAGAAACAGACATAGAGAATAGACTTATGGACATGAGGAGAGGGTGAGATGTATGGAAAGAGTAACATGGAAACTTACACTACCACATGTAAAATAGATAGCCAAAGGGAATTTGCTGTATGGTTCCACAAACTCAAACAGGGGCTCTGTATCAACCTAGAGAGGTGGGATGGGGAGGGAGATGGGGGGCAATTCAAAAGGGAGGGGATATATGTATACCTATGGCTGACTCATGTTGAGGTTTGAGAGAAAACAACACAATTCTGTAAAGCAATTACCCTTCAATTAAAAATAATTAAAAAAAAAATAAAATAAAATAAAATTTTCAACTCAAGAGAAAATGCCAGAATAAAATAGAAGGTGTGGCTACATATCTGGAGTCACTAATGGTTCACATGGTTACCACATGGGTATTCTCTCCCCCTTCCTTTCTCACGTTTTCTCTTGCTCCTCCCCTCTCCCCCAGGGACCTGCTCTTAAATAGCCCCAGCAAAATGATCAAATTCAGGACAATTTAACATGGATAGGATGCTCTCAACTGGTAAATAATTCTAAATTGTTGCGGTAATGCCCTGTGTAGCATTTCCCCCTTGATCCTGGATCTAATCCAGTCTCACCTCTTGTATTATCTGTGGTCCCTTTGGTGTCCTTTAAACTGGAACAATTTCTTAGTTTCTTTGTCTTTGATGACATTAGCATTTTTGGAATGTGCAAGCCAGGGCTTCCTCACAATGCAAGTGTGAGATTATGCATTTGGGGCAAAAATACTAAATGATGATTCTTCACAGAACATTACATTTGTGGGCCCAGGATGTTGGTTTGCTCCATTCCTGTGACAGTAACTGATCACTGAGTTCAGGTGACATCTGTCAGACTCTTCCTTTGTATTTAATCATTTCTAATGGTGGTGTTGCATGGGAGAAGGTACTCTGACACTATTGTTTCCCTATAAATTGTGGCATCTATTCATGATCCTTACCTGATAAGTTACCACTGCTTTGGTCAAAAATGGTGATTTTCTAACTCATATTCCTTTATATTTATTGGAAGTCCACTGTAAAGAATAATTTTCTCTTCTGCCCTCTTCATGTATGTATCTATTTATATGTTTGTGGGCATTAGTAGGGGCTTGCAAATTGCTTTGATTCAGCTGGTTATTATTTACTGCTCTCATTCATTTTGGTGTGCATGTGGTCCTACTCACCTTTGCCAGGTGGGTACCCTTTCATTATCACCCCTATGTTTGTTTGACACGGCCTCATAGGTGTGTATCATTTATTCTTTAACATACCCGTATTGAAGTTAATTGCAGAATTTATGCTTTGAAAAAGCCTTTTCTTTTTTAACGCTATTGCTGTGCCCCAGCTACTGACTCGTGGACCAATGGGAAAACAGACAATTAAATCAGCCCTTATGGTACAGTGAGTTATGATAGAGTGCATCATGGGAACACTGAGAACAAGCTCTCCATGGCTTTGGGTCAACTCAGGAAGGCTCCTAGGATAAAGTACATCACCTCCTCACGCTGAAAGATGGACGGAAATAAACCTGGGGAGAAGGCAGTGCTCCAGGATAAGGGAAGCACACATCCCTTTGAGGAATTCCTCTCTCTCCGGGCTCCCCTGGTGCCTCAGACAGTAAAGAATCTGCCTGCCATGCAGGAGACCCAAGTTCAGTCCCTGGGTGGGAGAGATCCCCTGGAGAAGGAAATGGCAAACCAGTCCAGTATTCATGCCCGGAGAATCCCATAGACAGGGAAGCCTGACAGTCGTGTCCAGCAAAGAGCTGGACGGGACTGAGCACAGTGCAGCCCAGAAAACCTGTCAGCAGGGCCCCACCCCAAACCAATTAAGTCAGGCTCTTAGGAGGGGGAAGCATCTCGTTTCCATACATAGCTTCTAGAGAATTTGTTACGAGGGATGGTGTCATGTGTCGTGGAGCTAAACCCTTAGGAACTAAAGTCTTAAAAATCCACTTCATTTTTTAGGACTTTGAACTCAACAATGAACTAAAGATGAACGTCCTAAATTTGCTAGAAGAAGTTTTACGAGACCCAGATCTTCTTCCCCAAGAACGGAAAGCCACAGCAAATATCCTAAGGTAAAAGCACTTGCAGGTGCCTGGTAATTACCCTGGTTGATTTGTGCTGTGTTCACAGATGATAGGATCCTATCAGACCAGAAGGATGTATGTTAGACTTCTGAAGTCCACAATTCTGTCCTCACTGGTAAAGCTTCCTTGGGAAGGCTTTAGTCTGGGCGACATAACCTGTGTGCAATACAGTCGCTCCTGTCCGTGTGGCAGACTGTAGTTTACTGTAGATCCAAAAGCCTGGAGGATGGTCTCCTGAGGGTCCGGCGGGTGTTGCAGAGGTGCTTTTCCCTCACGTGGGTCCCGTTTATCACAAGCTCACGGTTATGGGGGGTGGGGGTTGGTAGCATTTCTATAGGAGTCTCATGTAGCTGCCCTGTGGCTGTGCCACCATAGGGCAGCTATACATTTTCTTCAGCTTATTTCACTGGTCCCGAACCAATTTTACCATCAGTGTCTTCGTTTTTAATATTATTTATTTTTTATTTGACTGCAGCGCGTCTTAGTTGCGGCTCTCAGGGATATTCATTGCAGCGCACATGCTCTCTAGCTGTGGAGCGTGGGCTCAGTAGTTACGTCGCCCAGGCTTAATTGCCCAGAGGCATGTGTGATCCTAGTTCCCCGACCAGGGATCTAACCTGCATCTCCTGTGTTGGAAGCTGGATTCTTAATCACTGGACCACAAGGGAAGTCCCTACCATCAGCTTCTTAGGTGGAGATTTCCACATCCTGTAGGTTGTATGAATTCAGACCCTGCACTTCTGTGTGACAAAGTCTTAAACTTTGGGTTTTGCGCTAGAGGCTGCTTGTGTCTCATTACACCCAGTGGCCAGGCCAACAGATACAGATACTGGTCGGTCACTAGCCCATCAGCTGGGCCAACAGCCAGATCCTGAGTCCTAGTTTGGGTCAACTGAGCTCTGGGGCACTAACTTATCTTCCCACCAAGCTAGTGAGTAGATTTGTGCAGTAAACCCTGCTACAAGAAAACAACTGGTATTTGACTGAATTTCTCCTGCCAAGTAATTCATTCCACTTGCATCATATTTGAGGGTCCCTGCCCCAGCATGGGCGGAGGAGCCTGGTGGGCTGCAGTCCATGGGGTTGCTAGGAGTCGGACATGACTGAGCAACTTCACTTTCACTTTTCACTTTCATGCATTGGAGAAGGAAATGGCAGCCCACTCCAGTGTTCTTGCCTGGAGAATCCCAGGGACGGGGGAGCCTGGTGGGCTGCCGTCTCTGGGGTTGCAAGGTCAGACACGACTGAAGCGACTTAGCAGCAGCAGCAGCAGCAGACCCAGCACGTGAGATTGTGATTATAGGAGGACTAAGTCATAGATTTGTTTTTTGGGTTTTTGATAATTTTCCATATCAAATACTTATGTATGTGAAATTTATGTTTTTAAAAATCATATCAGAATGATTAGAAAGCACAGTAGGAAGTAAGACCTAGATAGAACCATCAACTGAGGGAATGTTATCATTCATGAAATCTCTTAAAAAAAAAAAGTGTGGGGTATAGGACAAAGAAACAGAAAGCAAAAGGATTATTTAACAACTCTGAAAATTGTGATGATTTTCCTGTTAGTTCATTTCTTAATTTAAAAACAAACAGGGAATTACTTTCAGCTGAAACCGAGAGAATTTAGTAGTAAACATTTCCATGCATTTATGGACAGCTGCCTTTAAAAAATGTGTCCGAGCATGGGTAGCAATGGGCTCAAGGAAGCCTGGCAGGAAGGAAAGGCATGCCTGAGAAAGCATGGGAAGGAAGAGGTGGTCTGGTAGGTCCCAGTGGCAACATGAGATTAAACTATTCACAAGGTGGGGAGGAGCAGTCTGCGGCAAACCGTGCCATAGACCCAGGCATCCAGTCACACCAGCAAGCAAGCAGCCCAGAGGGTGGGGAACTTAATGGGACCAGACATAGCTTGGAACATTAGGGTAAGATCACTGAGGAAAGGAACATTTGAAAGAAGTGAAATAACTTCTGGACCATTTCTTTCCAAGTAAAGAATATTGCCCAACCTCATAAAAAAGATCTTTTCCACAGCGACACATAGTTATATGGCCACTGATCTCTCTCCAGGAACCTAGGCTACAGTAGAAAGAATGACATGCACTTTGGGAAAGAGCCACTTTCCCCCTGTGCCTAACCCTTAAGTGTGATGTAACAGTCTTTGGAGAAGGAGTTGTGTTTACTTATTTTTTCCTCACCTTAATCTGCCCCGTAGCATATGGTGACTTTTTCTTCTCACAAATGATATGGCTAATTGCAGACAAGAGGACTGCCACTCCTATGAGCTAGAAGGATTCTGCTCCCTGATGAATGGCCTAGAGCTTTTGTTAGCGAGAAGGAAGACAGAAGAAAGGGAATTGACCTTTTTTGGTGTGTATTCTATGCTGGACTCTGGAAGCAGTGCCTTTCATAAGCCTGCTCATGACAAGCAAGAGCAACAGGAAAGCAAATTGGACCAAACCCTGAGCCAGTTAGTCCATTTCATTAAGCTTTTGTTTCCTCATCTCTAAAATGGATATAATAAAGCTTTATGTAAAGCGATTTTTTATGATACAGGAGAGAGTGTGTGTCAGATGGTTAGCAGGTTCCTAGCACATAATGGGCATACAGTTACCCACCTCAGTTGATTTTGTATTTTTAAGGTGAAAGTTTTGTTTTAATCCATTCAGAACACAACAGACTATCATATCATTGTTGCTTTTTAAAACTAGCATCCTCTAACAGACAGGCTACACAGTTGGGCAGTGTTTAAATTTTTTAAATACTTTTAACTCAGGATTGTGCCTTCATTTATAACCCTGGACTCTGAACTCCTGTCGGACATGAAGTGTGACTCTCACGCTGAAACCAGCACCTGCCTTAACTTAGGAATTCTTTTAATTCATTTGTTGCTGATCAAAAATATACTGGCTGACAACTGAATAACACCAAGTTTGGGGATGGATACAAGACCAAATGTGTCTTGGGAAAGCCCAACTGGGAAGCAGCAGGGAAGAGCTGACCTGCTGGTCTCTGCCTGGCATTGTTCAGACTCTTGATACTTGGAAACTCCCCTGAGCTTCTGGTCTGTCTGTGCCTGGGGAGGGAGCGGCTCTGCATCTTCTGCCTCAGCACCAGCGGTGCGGGGGGCTGGGGGCCAGGGCAGGGGCTGGAGGCATGTGGACGGAGCACTCAGCCTGTTAGAAACCCTGGCTGCCAGCAGTGCAGGGCGCCCGGATTCCTGGCACAGATCCTCTCAGTAAGGCAAAGCGCCAGCTCACCCTCTGCTTCGCTCTCACGGTGGGTGTTTTACTTACAACCTTGGGCTTCCCTCATGGTTCGGATAGTAAAGAATCTGCCTTTAGTACAAGAGACCTGGATTCAGTCCCTGGATTGGGAAGATCCTCTGGAGAAGGGAATGGCTACCCACTCCAGTATTCTAGCCTGGAGAATTTCATGGACGGAGGAGCCTGGCGCCATCTGTGGGGTCCCATAGTCGGACATGACTGAGTGACTAACACAACACTTTTGTGCACAACGGGCTGACTCCTTGTTATAAGTTAGCTCTCTTGATGATCTTCTTCTGCCTTTAACAAGTGTATTTTCCTGTTTTCTGGACCCCATGTCTTCGTAGACCCAAACCCTCTGACTTTCCACCCTGGGGGAAACTGAACTGCATTTTTGTCATTTCATTCCTGGCCTGTCTATGTTCTTTTCATGGAGGATATTTTGACTTTTTTTAGGGCCCTTTCACAAGATGATCAAGATGACATCCACCTAAAACTAGAGGATATAATTCAGCTGGTAAGTTGAGCCATAGTCTTATCCTGCACAATTAATTATGTGTGAGATTTAACCTTGCAAAGGCAAGCACTATGCCCACAGCTGGTAACTGGGATCCAGACTATATGTTCTATCCCTGAAACTGTGTGAAAGTGACCAGATTTGGCTCGGCATTTAACATCATGGTCCATGATGTTAATGCTGTCTGATATCTCTGAGCTCGCCCCCATTTTCTTCAGAGCTGGAATCCGGGGTGGACTTTGTACTCTAGCAACTGCAGTGAGCTGACGGGCACCTGGCTTCTAGGTGTGTGTCATTCCCTGCCCTCATCTCTTGCAGACGGACTGTCCGAAGGCCGAGTGCTTCGAGACCTTGTCGGCCATGGAGCTGGCTGAGCAGATAACCCTCCTGGACCACATCGTTTTCAGAAGCATTCCCTACGAGTGAGTATGCACCCACGGCCGCAGCGCCCCCCACCCTCACCCCGCCACAACCCCATGTGTGTGCCCAGAGCTGTGGTTTTCATCTTATGATGGTTTGGACCCACCTGAATGTCTTTGGGTTCCAGTTTATGTTGAAAATATCGATACAGAAATATCGGAGACTCTCAAGATGGTCACTCTTATGTTGCTGTATGTACTGCAGTTAAACATAGAATGTGAGTTTCTCTGACCACTCACATCCTAATGTTACAGAAACTTTCATGCGTAACAGTGGTTCTCAGACTTCATGGTGCCTAAAATCATTCAGGAGACTTGTTTAAAAATGTACATTCCTAGGTGCCTTCCTCAGAGATTCTGATTCTGGTAGGTCTGAGGCCCAAGAAAGTTCATTTTCAATGAGAATTCCAGGTAATTCTGTGTGGTCCAGGACTATACTTTGAGAAACACGGATGTAGGGTCAGTGCTGTAAATTCCACTGCAGTTCTTCAGCCACATCCATAAATCTTCAAGTACTGCTGGCCGTGGAAACTCCACAGCAAGGTAGAGTCCCAAGATAGTGCTTGGCGCGAGTGCCTGGGGAGTGTGTATGTGCCGAGTGGACGCTGTCACGTAACAAGCATCACTGCCTCATGTATAGAGGATGGTGGCTCTTTCAGCTGCCCACCTCCAGCAGGTCCACACACAAAGCCTCTGTTTGGACAAATAACAACTGTTGGCCCAAATCCTCTGTGAAATCATAGCTCAGTGGAAGGCAAGAGAGGGGCCGAGCAAGAGCTGAGTGTGGTTCATGTAGTGTGTGGAGCAGAGGGCACCCGTGATGATGGAGGCTCTGGCGTAGCAGGATGCGGGGAGGTCAGAGCTACAGCTAGGTTAGAGCGGCCTAAAGAGCAGGGCTGGGGTGCTCCTGCAGACTTTTCTGTTATGCATTTGTCTTATTTCTCTCCTCTTTCAGCACTTGTAGACCTATCCATGACAGGGTGAAGTAAGTCAGGAAGAGAAAGACAGATATCATATATTAATGCATATATGTGGAATCTAGAAAAGTGGTACATATGAACTTATTTGGAGGGGAGAGATAGAGACGCAGGTGCAGAGAACAGACGTGGACCCAGAGGGGAGGGGGATGAATTGGGAGATTGGGATTGATATATGTTCTGCCATGTGTATAAGAGAGAGCCAGGGGAACGTGCGCTATAGCACAGGGAGCTCAGTTCAGTGCTCTGTGATGACCTAGAGGCCTGGGGTGGGTGGGGAGGGGGTCCCAGAGGGCGGGCTTGTATGTATACATATAGCTGAATATACATATTCACCTACATTGTACAGCAGAAACTAACACAACATTGTGAAGCAACTATACCCCAATTAAAAAAAAATTAAATATATTGCATCTGCCATTTAAAAAAGGAATGTGGCCCCATGGCCAAACAAATGAACCTGTTAACTATTTGATGACTTGAGTTAGGAGCCTCTTCGCCTTCCTCCTGACGACCCTCCTGTGCAATGAGGATTCAGGAGGGAGGGGACATGACCTCTATGGAGGAGGAGAAAGAGCAAAGCCTGGACCCTTGTGGTTGAGTGTGTTGTGGTCTCTTCCTGGGAGGCGTCTCACCTCTCCTCCTTGCCCCTCTGTGCCACTGTGAACATGTACCAGTTATTTTCCTCCACGGAGTTAGCACATCTTGTATACAACGGCCTTGTAGGATGGGAACAGTAGTACCGTCCACATCGTGGGACAAAGGTCCTTGCCCAGGGACTCAGTCAACATTTCTGCATTGAGAATGTATCAGAGAAATTTCATTTTAAGTTATTTTTGGTAGTGCCTTGACAAAATAATTCCTGTATGCTCCAGCTTGATTGTCCCTTGCTTGCTGTGATCCGGTGACCTGCTCATGAATGAAATGAAGGAACAGGAATGTTATTTAGAAGACAGACTTTCCACCAGGCTGAGCTCCCCCTGCCATAACTGCCTTCCTCAAATAACCAGGCTGCAAAGTGCTAACACTAGTGTTTGTTCTTTTAGCCCTTACCACGTGTACTGTTCTGGGCTCTGGGAGAGCAAAGGAAAGTCCCTGCCTGTGGAACTGACATTCTCCTGGAGAATGTCAGAACAAAGTAGAGGAAAACATGCTGTTGCTGATTAATATTTTTGGTAGTGATGAATTTTTTGAGCCTTCTGCTAAGCCTTAAGATTTTTTAAGCTGATCCAGGGGAAATGGTCTTGGTTTCTGAGTTAGTACTTAACCTCTTTATTCCTATTGTCATTGTTTTCCAAGTTCGGAGAAGCCTTTATTATGATCCTAATAAGGACCCAGTTCCAAACACTTATCCCCTGGAGAAGGAAATGGCAACCCACTCCAGTATTCTTGCCTGGAGAATCCCATGGACAGAGGAGCCTGGCGGGCTACAGTCCATGAAGTCGCAAAGAGTTGAACACGACTGAGTGGCTATCACTCACTCACTCCAAACGTTTATAAGAGAAAGCTGAAAACCGAAAAATCTCTTTCTTTTTGGCATCCAGTGGTGAAACAGTAGAATTGGGCTAAAATTCATTCGAGATGAAGCAGCAGCAGTTGAGCAGTGTCAAGTTTAATTTATATAATATTCATAATAGTTATTCAGTTATTACAATTTATATAATATTCTAATATCATAGATACCTTTAAAAAACTTAATTGATTTTGTGTTTTGCTTTGAACTTTCAGAGAATTTCTTGGGCAGGGGTGGATGAAGCTGGATAAAAATGAAAGAACACCTTACATTATGAAAACCAGCCAACACTTCAATGATGTGAGTAACCATAGCAATGAAACCTTGGGCGGGAGTGTTATAGGAAGATGAGTATCAGGGTCTTCAGACTCCTTCTCTAAATTAAAGGAAGTCTGCCACTCACTTCTACAACAAAATTGATGGAATGTTAAAGAATAAGCTTAAATCTCTTCTATGAGTTCACAGTGATGTGATAACTTCCAGTTACCTTTCAGTCCTAAGAGGTTCACTTTGATGGTACACACATCCCATGAATGCTTGGTGATGCATAGGTGTTGTCGTTCAGTTGCTGAGTTGGGTCCAACTTTTCGTGACCTCATGAACTATACCCCTCCAGGCTCCTCTGTCCTCCACTATCTCCCAGAATTTGCTCAAATTCGTGTCCACTGAGTCAGCAATGCCATCCAGCCATCATCTCCTCTCCCACCCGCTTCTCTTCCTGCCCTCAATCTTTGCCAGCATCAGGGTCCTTTCCAAAGAATCAACTCTCTACATCAAGTGGCCAAAGTACTGGAGCTTCAGCTTCAGCATCAGTCCTTCCAATGGATATTTAGGGTTGATTTCCTTTAGGATTTACTGGTTTCATCTCTTTGCAGCCTAAGGGATTCTCAAGGATAGGTCGTTGCTGTTATTTTTATCATGGTGATCATTACTTCATGGTCGTAGATCGACTAACTCTGACTGCACTTTGTCCCTGGCCCCTGGTGGTGCTGGTGATAATAAGGCAGTTTTGGTGCAGCTCTTCTTCATTATTACTGAACATTCAGTCCCAGTTCATTCCAGGGTGGGAAGGGACCTCTTTGAGCATAATTACAGTGCTTCTGAGGCTGTGTGCAGTGATAACCAGCTGTCGGTTCGTCTCCTCTACTCTTCTGCAGCAGTAAGATGGAGTTGCTTCCAACTACCTGTTGGTGCTGTTCTAATGGGCTTAGTCCTGTGGAAGAACCACAGATGTTGGAGTATCTTCAGGCCTATGCAGGCAAAGGGAAGGCTACCGTTTCAATCCTACTACACTATAGTAAAAGGGATAATGGTAATTAAAAAAAAAAAAAGACGGCCAGACCCTATAGGTAAATTAGTAAATGATTCAGATTCAAAATACAAAACAGTGCAAATTCTCAGTACAGTTTTTCTGTTTTCTGAGGGTACATGCATATTAGATGTTATCACATAATAAGCATCAATGCAGCTGCTTCCTAAAGGATAGGACACATGACCCATTTGGATCACTCTCTGAGAAACAGAGGCCCTGCTGTGGACCATAAGCCCTTTTTTGTTGTTGTTGTACATACACTTGGGATGTAATGCCTCTCAAATCAGAGGTTCAGACTGTGGGTCCCAGATTGTGGATACCAGGCTCCAGACCCACAAGTCTCTCCTTGAAGCCACTTGATTGGCCACTGTGTCCAGATTGCAGGTGGAACTCATCACCAGCCCTTCCCAGACCTGCTGAGCCTGCTTTTTCATCTTATTCTCTGTTCTTGGTCATGGGTAATGGCCCTGCCAGCCACTCACTCACTCAGCCTTGGGGTCTTCCCCACCCTGCTCACCCCTCAGGATACCAGTGAGCCCTAAGTCTGCCCATGTCTCAGACCCTTCTTTCCCCTCCTTTCCCATGGCCATAACCTTGATTTGGCCTTTCATTCTCTTCTCCATGAACGCCTGACTCACCAATCCCCACCCCCACGCCATCTCGCTGCCACCCAACCCTTTCTTCACACAATGTCACAGAAATAATTTCTCTCTAAGGCCCATCGAATTATAATCCTGTCTGTGATGACATTTTGTCCGTGGCCTTTCCTCGTCTTCTTGATACGGCCGCAGCCTCTCAGCCTGGCCTGCAGGAGCCCGCCCACCTGTCGTCCTTGTCTCTCACGGTCCCCCGAGCTCCTCACACAGCTGTCCGGCCAGTCCCCCGCGCTGCCACACCTTCCCTCCCTGTCCCTGTCCCTGTCCCTGTCCCTTCGCATATGGGAGACAGCGGCTCCTTCCACTCCTTCAGGGTTCAGGGCGGGCGTGACCTGTTTCCTGAAGCCAGCATCTGCCCACCGCTGCCTCCAATTCTCAAGCCCCCACACCCCCACCCTTAGCTTTGCTTCTCACTGTGTGATATTTACTTGATTCTGTCTGACTTCTGCTCACCTTCCCACCTAACCAGGCTCAGCACCCTAAGGTCAGGGAGACTGATTTATTTGTTTTTCCTGTTCCCACAACCTAAAAGAATGCCTAGTCCTTAATAGGTGCTCATTTCAAAATAATTTATCTGATGAGTATGCACCTGTGGAGGCCCTGTGACCTGAGATGCTCGTGTGTGTGCTCAGTCATGTCTCTGACTCTGCAACCCCATGGACTGTAGCCCACCAGGCTCCTCTGTCCATGCAATCTCTCAGGCAAGAATACTGGCGTGGGTTGCCATTCTCCTCTCCAGGGGATTCTCCCAACCCGGGATTGAACCTGCATCTCCTCCTTTGGCAGATGGATTTTTTTTTTTTTTTTAATTCACTGAGCCACCTGGGAAGCCCATGACCTAAGATACCTATGGAATTATCAAAGAATAGGTGTACTTTTCAGATTTAGTGTATGGATAGGAGATTATGGATCTTATATTCCCTTTGTTAGTTATCAATCCTATTCTATCCTTTTCCTTTCCATTTTCTGTCTTAAGCTTCTTAAGCTGCCTCTTTTTCCTCTTGGCTTTAACTAATAGGGGATTCCCTAATAGCTCAGTTGGTAAAGAATTTGCCTGCAATGCAAGAGACCCTGGTTTGATTCCTGGGTTGGGAAGATCCACTGGAGAAGGGATAGGCTACCCGCTCCAGTATTCTTGGGCTTCCCTTGTGGCTTAGCTGGTAAAGAATCCACCTGCAATGTGGGAGACCTGGGTTCGATCCCTGGGGTGGGAAAATCCCCTGGAGAAGGGAAAGACTACCCACTCCAGTATTCTGGCCTGGAGAATTCCATGGATTATAAAGTCCATGGGGTTGCAAAGAGTCAGACACAACTGAGCGACTTGCACTTGCTCTTAACTAATAGAGTTATAGCACTTAGCCTTGAAACTGTAGGTCCCTTTCACTGCTAGTGGGAAAAAAAATCAGCAAGAAGGTGAAAATGTCCTCTTCCCCTGCACGAAGTGTTTCTGGTTTGAGAGTTGGTAGGTTAGAGTTTGATTTGATTGGAGGGAAACGTGTTTTCTTTCTCTGTGATGGCTGAGGCTTTCTAGAGTGACTATCCGCACGTTGTTGGGACCTAGGGAACATGGGGAGAGGCCCCAAGAAGTGAAACCTCTGATCTTCAAAGGCTGCCATTTCTCAGGGGAATAGCTCATCCTATGCCTTTCTTTCAATAATTTTTGGAAATGACTTCTTCATCAAAATTACTGATTAACAAAATCACCTCTTCCCCCATCAAGATGATCCCAAACAACTCCTTTCTTCACTCTCAGAATGAGCATGATTATTGTTAATAATGTTAATAATAATAATGTTATTATTACAGACTTTAGTCTCTTAGAACCTGGTTGATATCTACAACGGACCATATCCCAAAGGAGAAATTGCAAATATGTACTTGTCAGTTCACTCAGGGCAAATTCTGTTGTACCTCCTCCTGAGGAAAATATACATTAATAAACGCTTATACATTAATACATTTCATCGAATAAGACTCCGTTAAGCTACTCAGAAGAAAAGACGGACCATGATCTCGCATCCCTTGACACTCACTTTCCCGACGTTTCTGTAGGTGATTCAGGTATTGTGCCTGCATGAACGGCTTTGGCTCTTAGCTGGCCTCTCTTGGCTTTTCCATTGTCTCAGATGAGTAACCTGGTGGCCTCCCAGATCATGAATTACGCGGATGTCACCTCCCGAGCCAACACAATCGAGAAGTGGGTGGCGGTGGCGGACATCTGCCGGTGCCTGCACAACTACAACGGCGTGCTGGAAATCACCTCAGCCTTAAACAGAAGTGCCATCTACCGGCTGAAGAAGACCTGGGCCAAGGTGTCCAAGCAGGTGAGCGCCAGCGGGCGACACCTCCCACTGCCGGGAGGAGGGGAGTCTGGGAGACCAGGGCCAAGATAAATATTACTGATTAGGGAATAATTAGCTGACATGAGCAGCTCCGTTGGCACAGAAAGGTGCTAACATGGGTGATTACTGTGTTCTTACCACTTAATTGATACCTCTCATGTGCATTTCTAAATGGTTAATTTATGGGGAAAAACACAAACCAAAATATTCATTATAACATATTTGGGGACATCCTCAGACACTGTGGTTGACAATTAGGAGCTATTCACGGAATTATTTAGGGAGGGCACATTGACTCCGGGTGAGCACAGTCATGTCTCTGCATCCGTTCTTTGTCCCTCAAAGTAAAGGTACAAGTATCTTAGGGCCAAAGATCAGGGACCGAGGGCCTCTGTGTTCACCTTTTTATCTGTCGTTCTTGTAGTCAAGTTGTTGTATAGTGACATGGATGTGAAGGGATATAACTTTCTTAATTTTCTTTTAATTGGACTCAGCTTGTTCATGCTTTTTGCTTTCATTCAGATAACTTGAAGATTCGAGTGACATCATCATTTTCCTCCTGGTCTTCACCATGGTGTCCTTGGATGTTGGGTGTTGGGGAGGGCTTCTCTGGGCTCATGGGAGGCTGTGTGCCCCTACTGATCTCCTGTTGGGTACAAGCCACTGTGAATTGCCTGTGCCTGGTGTTCAGATGGCAAGCCTACCCCATCAGGAAGATGGCGTGCTTATTGTACCCAGGGAGCTTGGCTGATCTCACCTCAGCTCTCACTGGCACTTCTGATTCTCTGAGATGGGGTTTGTATCACCTCTACTACAGGCTGCCCTTCCCCTTGCTGATCCCTGAAGGGCAGGCTAACTCTTCTTTACTATTAATAAATAACTCGTTTGACCCTTTCAAAGGGTGTTGGGGGAATTTTCTAGGCTCCTCTGTGTTCTGTGGGTACCAGAGGCTAGGAGTGTCTTGCCAGGGGCTCTCTGCATATCCTTCTTCCACAGACCACTATGCCCGCCTCATTGTGGTCGCCTAGAGTTGGTGAGGGGCGTCTTCAGGGTGCCCACCTCCAGGGTTTCAGGCAGGAAGAAGAGCATATATTCTGTGACATTTCCTCAAAACTATCTGGTTTCTGTTGCTCCTGAGAGTTCAAGTCCCTCTCAGAGACACCACTTCTTACTCTATTCTATCTTCCTTTCTCTCTCCAAGCCTTTTAAATTCCTCCCTATGTAGCAAGAAACCAAGCCTAAGCCAAATCTTTTATTCCCTTCCCCACCATTCCTTAGTAAAAATGGAGTGCTTTGAGAATCCCAAATTTGGCCCCTAGAACTAGCGGACTCTTCTTCTATGAAAAAAGCCTTGCAAGTAATATCCACAGCTTTTATAAAAACTGTTGTTTATTTTTTAAAAACCAACTTTTAATGTTGAGATCTTTGTAGGTGCATATGCAATTGTAAGAAATAGTAGAAATCCCCTCCACCCTCCACCCAGTGTCCCCCAATGGGTACATCTTGTGTAACTATAGACAGTATCACAAGCGCAAAATTAACCATTGGTACCATCCATTTGAAAGATGATGCTATGACAGTGCTGCACTCAATATGCCAGCAAATTTGGAAAACTCAGCAGTGGCCACAGGACTGGAAAAGGTCAGTTTTCATTCCAATCCCAAAGAAAGGCAATGCCAAAGAATGTTCACACTACTGCACAATTGCACTCATCTCACACGCTAGTAAAGTAATGCTCAAAATTCTCCAAGCCAGGCTTCAACAATACGTGAACCGTGAACTTCCTGATGTTCAAGCTGGTTTTCGAAAAGGCAGTGGAACCAGAGATCAAATTGCCAACATCTGCTGGATCATCAAAAAAGCAAGAGAGTTCCAGAAAAAACATCTATTTCTGCTTTATTGACTATGCCAATGCCTTTGACTGTGTGGATCACAATAAACTGTGGAAAATTCTGAAAGAGACGGGAATACCAGACCACCTAACCTGCCTCTTGAGAAATCTGTGTGCAGGCCAGGAAGCAACAGTTAGAACTGGACATGGAACAACAGACTGGTTCCAAACAGGAAAAGGAGTACGTCAAGGCTGTGTATTGTCACCCTGCTTATTTAACTTCTATGCAGAGTACATCATGAGAAACGCTGGGCTGGAAGAAACACAAGCTGGAATCAAGATTGCCGGGAGAAATATCAATAACCTCAGATATGCAGATGACACCACCCTTATGGCAGAAAGTGAAGAGGAACTAAAAAGCCTCTTGATGAAAGTGAAA
>SJYT01014405.1:83994-140272 GCA_006410635.1 Cephalophus harveyi
ACTAAGGTCCATCTAGTCAAGGCTATGGTTTTTCCTGTGGTCATGTATGGATGTGAGAGTTGGACTGTGAAGAAAGCTGAGCACCGAAGAATTGATGCATTTGAACTGTGGTGTTGAAGAAGACTCTTGAGAGTCCCTTGGACTGCAAGGAGATCCAGCCAGTCCATTCTGAAGGAGATCAACCCTGGGATTTCTTTGGAAGGAATGATGCTAAAGCTGAAACTCCAGTACTTTGGCCACCTCACGTGAAGAGTTGACTCATTAGAAAAGACTTTGATGCTGGGAGGGATTGGGGGCAGGAGGAGAAGGGGACGACAGAGGATGAGATGGCTGGATGGCATCACTGACTCGATGGACACGAGTCTGAGTGAACTCCGGGAGTTGGTGATGGACAGGGAGGCCTGGGATGCTGCGATTCACGGGATCGCAAAGAGTTGGACACGACTGAGCGACTGAACTGAACTGAACCATCCACCAGCCTTATTCAGACTTCATCTGTTCCACCTGTACTCACGTGTGTGTGTGTACATGTGTGTGTTTAGTTTTATGTGCCTTTATTACAGGGGTAGATTCACTACAGTCAAGAGACTGAACAGTTCTATCACCAGCTTACCTCCTGTCATCCTTTTATAGCCACAACCACCTTCCTCCCTCTCGCTCCCTAACTCCTGGAAACCACAGATCTGTTTTCCATCTCTATAATTTTGTCATTTCAAAAATGTTATATAAATGGAATCATATAGTATATGACATTTTGAGATTGCCTTTTTTTTTTTTTTTTACTCAGCGTAATTCCTTTGCGATCTCTTCAAGTTGTTATACATATCAGTACTTAGTTCCTTATTTGGTTTAACCTTTCACCCCTTGAAGAACATCTGGGTTGTTTTTAGTTTTAGCTATTACAAATGAAGCTGGTATGAATATTCGTGTATAGGTTTTGTGTGACTATAACGTTTCATTTCTCTAGGATAAATGCCATAGAGTGCAGTCGCTAGATCATATGGTAATTGTGCAATAAGTTTCATAAGAAACTGCCAGAGTTTTTTCTAGAGAGGTTGTACCATTTTACATTCCTCTCAAGAAGGTATGAATGAACCAGTTTCTCTACATTCTTGTCAGCACTTGGTGCTGTTACGATTTTTAATTTTAGCCATTTTGATATTTCATCATTGTTTTAATTTTAATTTCCTAATGGCTAATAATGGTAAATATCTTTCCATGTGCTTGTTTGCACCTTCAGCAAAATGTCTGTTCATGTTTTCAGATCAGTTTTTAATTAGGTTCTTTGGGTTTTTTTATCTTTGAGATTTGAGTTCTTTCTAGACTCTCTCACTTTATTCTTCTCTTTCAAAATTTTAGCTATCCTAGATTCTGTGACCTTCATATACATTTTAGAATAAAAACTGTGTCTTAAAAACTTTACTGAGATTTCCATTGGAATTCCATTCAGTTCAGTTCAGTTCAGTCGCTCAGTTGTGTCCAACTCTTTGTGACCCCATGAATCGCAGCACACCAGGCCTCCCTGTCCATCACCAACTCCTGGAGTCCACCCACACTCATGTCCATAGAGTTGGTGGCCATGAGGTGGCCAAAGTATTGGAGTTTCAGCTTCAGCATCAGTCCTTCCATTAAATCAGTCAATTAGAGGAGAATTGACATCTTTACTATATTGGCTCTTACAGTCCATAAACACATTATTTCTCACTACTCTTTAGATTTTCTTTGAATTCTTAAATCAACATTTTGAAGTCTTCAACATATAAGTCCTGTATATGTTTCATTAGATGTATGCCTAAATATTTCATTTTCATTGGAGATATTTTAAATGTAATTGTGGTTTTAACTTGGGTTTCCATTTATTCATTGTTAGTATATGCAAATGTAATTGATTTTCCTCTGTTCTTATATCTGTAATGTTGCTGAACTCACTATTAGTCCTTGTGACTTTTCTATAGATTCCATGGGATTTTCTACATAGGCAGTTATGTCAGTTGTTTATTTCCAATTTATATGCCTTTTTTTTTTTGTTTCCTTTTCTTGCCTTCTTGCTCTGGCTAGACTTTCCAATGCTATGTTGAATATGATAGTAAGAAAGAACATTCTTTCCTGTTGTCTCGAAATTGGGGTGAAAGCTTTCAGTTTTTCACCATAAAGGATAATGTTAACCATATGTTTTTTGTAAATGCTTTTTTATAAAGTTGGGGAAGCTACCCTCTCTTCCTAGTTTTTGAGAGATTTTACGATAAATGGGTATTGGAATACTATTTTTTAAATAGACTTCAAAAAGCTATATCAGAATCCAAAACCTGGACACCGATGGCTTTGTCATGGCTGAGTCACCTCATGCGAAGAGTTGACTCATTGGAAAAGACTCTGATGCTGGGAGGGATTGGGGGCAGGAGGAGAAGGGGACGACAGAGGATAGATGGCTGGATGGCATCACTGACTCGATGGACGTGAGTCTGAGTGAACTCCGGGAGTTGGTGATGGACAGGGAGGCCTGGTGTGCTGTGATTCATGGGATCGCAAAGAGTCGGACATGACTGAGTGATGAACTGAACTGAACTGAACTGAAGGCAGCAGTTGCCTCAGCCATTGGGCACTGGATGCAAAGAGCCTGTTCTCTTGTCGTACATGCCATGTACAACATGTCATCAGGGTCAGCAGGTCACTCCTCTGCCTATTCTTTTTTGCATTCTGTTTCTTTTTCCCTCTGAAGTTGGCACCTTGTTAAATCTTCTTTAGGCCTTCACTATGGTTAACTTAAGCAATCTTCATGTCTTTGGCAGGATGCAAGGTTAGGAATAACTGAACTGACTATGGAATAGAGATGATAAGGCTAATGTTGAAATTATTTTTAAAAATTTGAATATATTACCTGTAGAGACATTAAATAGAATTTACCATTTCAGTCACATATATAGATCACTCAAAGCAGCTTTCTTATGAATAATGGGCTATCCTCGAGGACCCAGTGCTTCAGACCTGTCATAGGCAGGGCCTGGTCGCAGAAATGCCCTGCTTCGGACATTTTTGTTAATATCACCAGCTGTGTAGCTGTCTTTTCTGCAGAACTGAGTCTAGTCTGGGAGACATCCAAAAGGCCTGGTAGAATGTGTTCTCTGAAGCCCACCAAATTTGTTCTGTGGCTGGAGAACAGTTATTTCTGCAGCTTCTTTGAGGGAAGGTCAGCCAGGGACAAGGCAGGAGGCCTGCCCAACCCCCGCAACCCTCCACCCCTGTTCAAGCCATGCTGGCTGTCTTTTCCCAGAGCCCTCAGGAACCAGGATGGGAAGGTAGCCCTTGGATTCACACTGGAAGTTCTCATGGTGCCTTGAAGCTCCTCTCTAGACTGAGACAGAGTTGTCTGAGGAGCCTCACCCTCAGCTTCATTCCAGATGCTCCTCCCAGCCAAGCTGCCTGGATGTGGGTAATACCGGGAGTGAGTCTTTATCTCCAAGGGTTACCCTACCATTCTCCATTTCTCTAGAAGAAACTCTAGACCAAGGTCATCAGCAACTTTATTTCTTGGTAAACATGAATTATTCTTTTCTAATAAATTGATGAAGATGAACACAAAGGATTTGGACTAGAGGGTATCGACCAGTCCGCAGCCAAGCAATATAATATGTGCTTAGGTGACTTGGAAATTAACAATCAGAAAGATTCATCATGAAAATCCCCTGACACAGGACCTCTCTTTAAGATCCCCTATTTGGTATGTTCTTTTCAGGTCTTTAAGTTCCTACTTTTCCTGTGCATTACAATTTTTCTTTTCTATACATTTTCTCTCTTTTAAATGTATAAAAAAATGAGTTAGTATTGTCACATGTTCTTTTTTAACAAATGAAATTTAAGTACATCTCCATACTTTGAAAATCATATCACGTCATCGTACCTGCCACTGTAGAAGAGAATTGAACAACTTTCCGTAACTCATCACCTTATCAAACCATAGGGGTATTTTCTCTTTTTTTTTATTTTACTTTATTTTACTTTACAATACTGTATTGGTTTTGCCATACAGCAACATGAATCCACCACGGGTATAACACATGTTCCCAATCCTGAATCCCCCTCCCACCTCCCTCCCCATACCATCTCTCAGGGTCATCCCAGTGCAGCAGCCCCAAGCATCCTGTATCCTCATGACATACTAAGTTATTTGTTTCCTTCTAGACAAAAGCTCTAATGGACAAGCTTCAGAAGACTGTTTCATCTGAAGGAAGATTTAAAAACCTCAGAGAAACCCTTAAAAAGTATGTCTATTTTGTTAAATTATTCATAATTCAGAAGTATATTTACTTACATAATTCAGAAGTATAATTTTTATAGTATACAAATAATGACCTACCTCATACTTTGCTTTGAAAAGAAAATCAAATGGGACACAGCTTCCATCATCGGGTGTTTTTCTGATTTTCCTTTTCATTTGGAATACCACGCATATAGTAAGTGTCTTATGGATATATTCAAGTGTCTTATGGATATATCCTTAAAAAGTATGTCTATTTTGTTAAATTATTCATAATTCAGAAGTATATTTATATAATTTTTATAGTATACAAATAATGGCTTACCTCATACTTTGCTTTGAAAAGAAAATCAAATGGGACACAGCTTCCATCATCGGGTGTTTTTCTGATTTTCCTTTTCATTTGGAATACCACGCATATAGTAAGTGTCTTATGGATATATTCAAGTGTCTTATGGATATATCCTTAAAAAGTATGTCTATTTTGTTAAATTATTCATAATTCAGAAGTATATTTATATAATTTTTATAGTATACAAATAATGGCTTACCTCATACTTTGCTTTGAAAAGAAAATCAAATGGGACACAGCTTCCATCATCGGGTGTTTTTCTGATTTTCCTTTTCATTTGGAATACCACGCATATAGTAAGTGTCTTATGGATATATTCAAGTGTCTTATGGATATATCCTTAAAAAGTATGTCTATTTTGTTAAATTATTCATAATTCAGAAGTATATTTATATAATTTTTATAGTATACAAATAATGGCTTACCTCATACTTTGCTTTGAAAAGAAAATCAAATGGGACACAGCTTCCATCATCGGGTGTTTTTCTGATTTTCCTTTTCATTTGGAATACCACGCATATAGTAAGTGTCTTATGGATATATTCATGGTGTGCAGAGCATTCCCAATAAGAAGAAAATGTCGCCACAGTAAATCTTACTATATTTTACTATAAAAAGTTTCTTTATTTGGTATTTCCTAATCTAAATACAGTGATTTCCTGTGATTCTTTATTTGAATATTCCAGTCCCTGTTGCTTTTGTTTTTTATTTTTGGCTTTTTATTGCTGGATCATTTTCTTGTTCTTCAGACACACAGAGAGAGGGAGGGAGAACAGAGTATATCCTCCTGCAATTTGTTTTCTTATGACCTGCCACATGGACTTCACTTAGTCTGGAAAATTTTGTCCTGTGATGCCATGACTGAAAGAAAGACTTAAAGTAACAACAACGATAGTATAAGAACTATTTACTGAAGATTGAATAAATGATAGACTCTATCCTAAGTGCTTGATGTGTTTTATTTAAGCCTCAGGGAAAACTAGAGATAAAAGTTTCACTGTCTCCATTTTACGGACAAGGAAACTGCAGTTCAGAGAGTTTGCCCACCACCACTTAGGAAGCAGGCAAGTGGGGACTCAAACTCAGTTTCCCCTGGATTAAAAGGCCGTATTCTCAACCTCTGGACTCTGAGAATGCACCTTCCAAACAGAGAAGGTCTCACTTTAGTGTGCAGGTGTGATATTAAGTCTCTACCTTCTAAAACATTTAAATACTAACTAAAACAGAAAACAAGTTTTACGAGTTCTAATCACATTGATTTTTCCACCCACTTCTTCAACGTTGAATGTTTGTACTTTAATGAGGTGAGGGCATGGGGTTTTCCTACATGCTTTTAAATCTCTGATGGTGTGGCCGTTTGACAAGCACTGTAGGCAAATGCTACAAGCAAGTCCCATTAGCAAATGTTTTGTATTTGTCTATAAGACACCCTGTCGTTTGAAGTACCATTCTCTCAAACACATAGTAAAGCATGAGCTGTAATTTTGTATCATGCTCTATTGTAAGACATAATTAAACCTCTGCATATCATGAGCATGTTTCTGAACGTGGAATTAACAGGCTTTTTTTCTTCAGGAGGGGAGCAGCACAGCTGCTTCCTGTTGAAACGGCGGAGGTAGGTGGACGCCTGTGTGAATGAGCTCGCCAACTGTGCCTCTTGATCTTTCAGTTGTAACCCCCCTGCTGTTCCTTATCTGGGGATGTACCTGACAGACCTGGCGTTTATTGAAGAAGGAACACCAAACTTTACTGAGGAAGGCCTCGTCAATTTCTCCAAGATGAGAATGGTGGGTTCGACTTTCATGTAAGCAGCCTGTCTCGGTGACCTCAGTGGCTTATAGAGAAGAGGCGATGTCACGGAAGAGTGACCATTGGCTTTTTCATCTTGACCTTTTTAGCCGACACTGGGTCTGATACCTGATGTTGGCTGATTCAGGAGATTTTCGCAGTCCTCTTTCAGCTGGCAGTCTAGACAAAGAGGGTGGGGAATAAAGCGCCAGGGATGACTTTCTGAGACTGAGCAGTGACAGACAGATGCTGAAGGCTTCTTGTTGGACAGCTGGGTTCTGAGCACGTAGAAGTGAGGAGCCCATGGACACTAGCGCCCCACGCTTGCCACCTGAGGAGACCCCGTGCCAGCTGTTTCCCTGATTGGGAATTCAGTATCTTCTTGCTGTTAGGGTTTCCTGTGGCTCACTGAAGGCAGAAAAGCCCTAGGGCTAGGTCATGATGGAGCAGGGCTCCAGATACCTCATTGGATGGAGTAGGGGACTAACTGCTCTGGGACAGGATCCCAGAACACTGCTGCAACCCAGGGCAATGCTTATGCTTTGCTTCTGTTGTTCCTCCATCAGATATCACACATCATCAGAGAGATACGCCAGTTCCAGCAGACTTCCTATCGAATCGATCATCAGCCAAAGGTAATCTTGTATGGTTGTCAGGGAACGTAAAGAAGAAAAAAGTGGAAGTCAGTTAATTGGAAACAGCAGTAGAGTAGACCAATAATACCAAAAGCTAACTCAAAGAAAAGACCAAAAAGACAGACAAACCTTTGGTAACTCTGATTAAGAAAAACAAGAAGGAGAGCAAAAAGAATATCAATTCATGACCAAATTCTATTTTATATCCAGTATTTCTTGTGAAGCTGTCCACACCACCACCACCACCCCTGGTCCAAGCTACCAATATCTGATACCTGGTGTACTGAATGCAAATCCATTCTACAAATTTATAGCCAAATAGGACTCTCTGAAACACACAGTGGGAGTTATTTGCCCCTTGCATAAAATATTTTATTGGCTTATCTTTACTCTTAGGCTAAGGAAAGAAAAACATTTTGATATATCCTAGAAATCTTGCATTATGTGGTCCCTACTCATCTTTCAAGAGTCATCTCATGTCTTTATCCCCTTCTTCTCTCCATCCCAACAATAACTGATATTTATTACCTTTTTCTTTCTTCCTTTTCTTCCTTTCCTTTTTTTCATTTTGTAATAGATGTTATTTTTTAGAATCATTTTAGCTTTACAGAAAAATTGAAATGGTAAGATAGAAGATTTCCATTTAACACAGAGTTCATCATTCCTCTTATTTCATGGAACTTGACATACTTATTATGAAATTCATAAGAAAGTTTTGATAGGCAAAAAAAAATGATAAGAACTTTTTGAAAAATAAGGAGTAAGGGAGAGCCTTCCCTACTAGATACAGACACTAACACTGCCGTGAATAGAAGAGGACTATCTTGGCCGAGGAATACAAACCCAGTGGAGTAGGGTAAAGTCCAGATGCAGATTTTGTCTGTATGAAAATTTAATATGGGATAAAGGAGACATTTAAAGAAAGTGACAGAAAAAAACTGACCATTGTGTAAATGAAATAGGGATTTTGGTTCTCCATCTTATACTATTCAAAAAATAAATTCCAGATGAATTCACTACCTTATTATAAAAAGAAACATTCCATTATTTTAATGAAATAATATAGGACAAAATATTCATGATCTTTGGATTTGAAAGACCTTCTTAAACACAGAATGCAAAAGCTATAGAAGATGAGATGGATAAAGTTTGCTGAATCAAATCTAAAACTTCTGTTTGACAAAGGGCAATTGTCTAAAAAGTCAGAGTACCAACAGCAGACTAGGAGACAATGTTTGTAACATAAAAAACAAAGATACGGAATAAAATTATTCCTATAAATTAAAAAAAGTATTCCTATAAATCTATAAGAAAAATCATAAACAACACAATATTGACAAAGCTATAAACAGGTGATTCACAGAAGAAGAAACAAAAAAGTCCAATACATATTTGGAGAATGCTCAACTTCATTAATAAGAAAAATTCAAATTACAAATCATTATCAGCTATCAGATAGACAAATTTTTAAAATATTGTTAATAGCAAACATTAGTTAGGATATGGGATAACAGATACTCTCATGTACTATAGGCACAACAGTTTTGGAGGTTATTTTATATATTTTTTTTATTAAAAATTGATATACCAAGTAACCAGAATTCTCATCCATTGCTGGTGAGAGTAACATGGTACAACCTCTTTGGAAAAGTGTGTCCTTTGGAGGTTTCTGAAAATGTTAAATATGCATATTTAACTTAAATACCTTATGACCCAGGTATTTATCCAAGGGGGAAGTGAAAACATGCTCACAAAAAGTCTCACATAAAATGTTTATAGCATTTCTTAGTAATAGCCAAAAATTGGAAACAGCCCAGGTGTCCATAAATAGATGAATGGATAAACAAATTGTGGTGTATCTATACAGTGGACCCACTACTCAGTAGTAGAAGATGGCAACCAGTGAGACACACCACAACATAGATGAATCTCAGCACATTACACAGAGTAAAAGAAACCAGACTCGGGTACCTACCATGTGATTCCACTTACATGAAGTTCTAGAGCAGACAGAACTAACACATGGCGATAGAAATCAGAGCTTCTGATTTCTGATTGCTTCTGGCAGTAGGTTGATGAGGAAGCTGCATGAGGGAACTTTCTGGGGTGATGAAATTATTCTCTAGCATGCTACATATGTAGCTTGATTGTTATTGTTTATTCACTAAGTCGTGTCCAACTCTTTGCAACCTCGTGGACTATAGCCCTCCAGGCTCCTCCGTCCATGGGATTTTCCAAGGAAAAATACTGGAGTGGGTTGCTATTTCCTTCTCCAGATATATAAGTTACATGGGTATTTACTTTTGTCAAAACTAATCAAAGTATTTAATTTTACTTATATTTGCTATATCTCAGTAAAAATAAAGAGATATTTTTATGGAGCTAACCCCTGTCCTAACCTAATCAAAGTATTAATTTTACTTATGTCTGCTATATCTCAGTAAAAATAAAGAGATATTTTTATGGAGCTAACCCCTGTTCTAACCTATTCATTTCCATGTCCTTTCATTTCATTTCTGGTGTGGAACCATTCACATGTGAGGACTAGGGAGTATGCTAACAAGGACTTCACTGTAACTTTGTGTCATAGTGAAATATTGACGGCAACCCATCAATATGAGATCATTAAATAAACTCTGATATGTCACACTCGTAATACAGCACAGCAGTGAGAGCTTTTTGCGTGACACGAGCCCGCCACAACTTCTAGTCTGATGAAAGCAGAATAAAATATACCCTTGTGATACCACATGTTAGAGGAAAAATGATTTCTGTAAGTACCTGGTAATGTCTGGAAAGATACTGAAAAATATCTGGGAGAATACAAACCAACTAATAACAGTGGTGCTTCTTGAGGACAGTGCCTAGGGTAGGGAGTTAAGAGGGGAACAGAGATTTTTTTAATATATACAGTCAGAATATATTCCTAATGTTTTTTTGTTACATAAAGTATTTCAGTGCTTGGGAGCAAATGTTGAATTGTGTCAGGCTCCATTCAGAAAATGTACATCTGGTGTTGCAAAGGAACTGAAAGCGGGGATATCCCTTTCTTCTCCAGGTCACTCAGTACTTGCTTGACAAAGCCCTCATCATAGATGAAGATACGCTGTATGAGCTGTCACTAAAAATTGAACCTCGGCTCCCTGCTTGACGATCCAACCTTGCCCCGCGTCCGTGGAATTTTCATGGAAAGCAGAGCGGACAGAACTGTGCATGCCATGCCTCCCGCAGTGCCGAGAGGGCAGGGGGATGGAGGCAAAGCCCGTCTCCTCTGTTCCCCAAAGATGACGGAGCCAAACCCGAATTCTGTCTCCAGCCAGGGAAGCCCAGCTGGTTGGGATCAAGGACCGATGCTTCAGACTTGGGTGGGAAGCTGAAGAGAGTGGTGTTTGGTAAAGCTGAGGGCACATTTGCATGAGGGAGTACAAACGGGGAGGTGCTGGTAGCCATTTGAATGGAGCAGGTACCAAGGGGAATTTCAGATTCGGCCCGTGTTCTGTGAAGAACTCAGGGACAAAGGTCCATGGCAAAGGCTTGTGATGCTTCACTGGCACTTACCTGGCCTGGGGCACCTCCCAGTTTTCTCCTAGGATTTAACTGCTTCTCTTACATTTCCTTTGTTACAGGCTTCCAGGAGAGCCGAGGCTGTCTCTGTAGGGATGGGCCGACACATAAGCAATCTCAGTCCTCAGCATGTGCATGGTTCCCAGTGCATCGTAAATATTTATACTGGAGGAATGGCATGTTCTGAAACTGCTCTTTCAGTCTTTAGGCAACAGGACAGGATAGAAGGGTCGAAAGTCAAATGGATTTGTATGTAACATTTCCATAATTTCAAACTCAATCGCTGTGCCCCCAAAGAGTCCAGCCACGTGGGGGACTGCTTCCTGAGGCTGTGCAGTTCAGGAAGTCGATGCCATTGGAGAGGCGGGTGCAGGCTTTGCAAAAAGATGCCCATGCGCCTCACGAACAGAACTGTGGAATACAACAGAAGGCCACTGGGGAGAAGAGTGGGTTTCAGTGCTAAGTGAAAAGATACACTTAAAAACCGTCTCTGCGCCTTTCTGTGCTTGTTTTCACTCCCCCCACCCCCTTGGTTATGTGGGAATCTGTTCTGATTTACACAAACCGTGTTTAGGCTCACTGTGAACGTTACTTGTAGTTTTTTTTAAGTTGTCTAGTGCAGTGGGCCCCAACCTTTTTGGCACCAGGGACCAGTTTCATGGAAGACAATTTTTCCACAGACTGGGGTGGGCGGAGGGGAGTTGGTTTCAGAATGATTACGTGCATCACATTTATTGTGCACTCTATTTCTATTGTTATTACATCAGCCCCACCAAAGATCAACAGGCATTAGACCTTGGAGGCTGGGGACCCCTGATTTGGTGGGATTTTCTTTTTAAAACCCACCCTTCCATGTGCTGTTAGTTCTTCTCCAGTCATCTTTGTTTTTAAATTTTGAGACATTTCTGAGTGAAAATATTGTTAAGTATACGGGAAATGGGCCCAAGCACTCATGAGCTCTTGTGTCAGAAAACCAAATGCAGGGGTTCGTCCTCCTACCCTAGGCTGGGAAAGCGACTGTGATTTCCCCAGGATTGTTGGTTGTTAAAGAAATAGGGCTAGCTCATGTTCTCATGTTTACCTCCCTCTTCTCTTCTCAGGGAGACCTCTGCTTTCAAAGAAAAGAAAAGATATTGTTACCTGAGCCTATTGCATCTGGCATTATTTCTTAGAGGCATGAAGCATATTAATGCTGACATTGAAAAAAAATTGATCTGTTTGGCTGCTTTCTCTCTTTGCACTTTAATGATGTTGTTAGAGCTGACAGCTGACTAATAAATTCAACTTGCTGGCTCTTAAGACCCAGTGGAATTGATAATGTCCCACAGAGGTGAGAATGTACATTTTTCCTGCAGGGTAAGGGCCATCTCTGTACATAACTATATAGTGAAATATCAAGTAAGTAAAAGAAAATATTTATAATATTTGAAGACCATTCCAAAATATTTTCAATAGCTCATATTAGCTAACAGGATAGCACTAACTCAAGGAGGGTGACTTATGGATGCTTAATTTTTCTTTCTTTTTTTTTTTTTTAAAGTTGCTTGTTTTTTCTCTTTAATTTCAAATAAAAAGTTGATGCATCTTGGTGCATGATAAGAAGCATGAGTTCTTTGGATCCTAACAATTCATAACTTATCATTTATTTCTCAGTGTTCAGAAACAAAGTTTGAGCTAATATATGTCAGTTGCACCAAGCACCTCAAAGTCTTGCAAAAGAATAAGAAAGTAAAGGTTAACTTTCTTGGTGCAAAGACACAGTTTTGAAAGTGAACTAAAACCAGGACAGATCAGTGAAAAGACCACACAGATAGCAGTTTCAGGCAGAACAATACGTGGAAATGTTGATGTATCAGACTCTGGCCTTAGAGTCTCCAGAGTCTTCCAGAAGGGAGGGTGTGGTTCTGTGGGCACTGTCCCTGGAAGTTTGGACCCTCAATTCTCTGACCCAGTGGTTCCAGAGGCACTGCAGCCGTTATTATTAGAGAAAAATAGAAACTAGAGGAATTTCCAAATGCTCCTTCCCTTTTGGCATACAGGTTTTCCTCAGCTAGTGACAAGCCGGCAGGCCTATTTCCTGCAGAATGTTGGAAGAGCGCCCCCTGGCGGTAAACTGTGGGCACTGTCCGTCGTCCCTGCTGACCTTTAATATTTTTTTTGCTAGTTACACATCTCTTCTGCTTCCTAGAGTCTGAAGCCTTTCCACCTCCAAGGGAGTTGCTTTTGATGACCTGCACCATTTCTGGGCCAGCTGGGAGAGGAAAGCGCATTTTTAAAAAGCTCAATTTGGTCACATTTAAAAGCCCCAAGAGCAATTTGTGGTTTCCTTTTGATTCTTTAAAGCACCCATCCTCTTCTGCCTTGCAAGCTCTGTGTGACGGTTGGAATGAGCGCTCCTGGCTGGGTCTGCTTGTATTCTGTTACACGAGACCCATTTCTATGAGTAAATGGGAGGTCAGCCTCCAACAGCCAAATAGGGAACACTTGTATTCTTGCAAAATTAACTTAGAAAATCAGAAGTAAAATCCAATTTCATGCTTTCAGATGAATACTCACATTTTTTACAGTCAATGAAATTATCTTGGGGATTTTAGGGGATGCCTTCGGTGATTAACTCAGACATCCAGTTTTGTAACAAGGACAAGTCTCTTATTTAAGGGACTAAATAAGAGGCTGATTCAGTCATGAAGTAGAATGTTGTCAATTTTCCTTAGTGTTTCTCTGAAGGAATTTAAAGAGGGCAATTCACACCTACTGTTGCAGTATTTTCAACTGACTCTCACACCAAGTCCCTATTACTGTTTGTTAAGTTTCAGTACAGATGTTGAGTAACTTGGCAGAGAAAAATCCATGATGTTCCAGTTTGGAGTGTATGTGATAATGGACCCGCACCTCTTTTTTTCTCACAGTGTTGTAACAGACAGGACCTTGGGTCAGCAATGATTGGACCGTTTTCAAATTCTTAACTAAAAAGAGTAATGCAATAGGGGGGTTGTTCCCAATAGAATTAAGTTTTATTTTAAAATATAGGATTTCATTTTCTTTTCAAAGGTTGATCTTATTCCCCCTGGGAGGGGGGTGAGGAAACAAACTTTCCCTTCATTTTAAACCATAAGATTTTTTTTTAAAAAACAGCCTGTGAAGTTTTATTTTTTTTTTCTGCTCTTGAAATGGTATAAAAGATAATATTTATGGCTAAACAATAGAGCTATGCTAATGTCCACAGCCAGAAGGAATAAGTGAATAAGATTCATTTTCACTTCAGAAAGACAACAGATTGTAGCTTTAAATAATGACTTGATTACTGATACCACTATGTGAGTCCTGGTAATAAGACTTGAATCAATGAAATCTAATCAAAGTGTCTTTTCTTGGTATCTGTTAGTGACTTAAGGCAGGGAGGAACTAAAGTAGAAAACAACCCTCTTGTTGTAGGTATAATGCATGAAAGAATAAAATGAATAAATGAATGAATGAATAAAATTATTCATCTTGGCTACCATATACCACATGATGTTAACATCAGGGTTGATTTGAGTGTACTTGATTGCATTTGCTCAAGAAAAATAATAGTTCTACTAAATGATGTTGAACCACTGTCTTGTTACACCACCATTAATTTTTCTCTGGAAAGGCAGTTGTGAAAGAGCACTGGACTAGGCATTGTAGCCCTAGACTCAGATCTACCCAGCTAAAGCTGGGAAACCTTAGGCCAGTGCCGAAACCTCTCTGATCCTCAGTTTCCTCATCTGTGAAATGGAGTCAATAGTGATGCCTGTGCTGCCTACCTCACAGGACTGTCATGAGGACAAAGTGGATCCGACTGTAAAGTGCTGTCTGAATGTGAGGTAATTTGATTACCATCCTCATGTCTCTTGTGCAGAGGATTGAAGTGTATTTGTTTGTCATTTGTGTGTGTGATGGACAAACCCATGTATTACTTGGAGAACTGTATTGTTCGTGTCCAGTTACTCTGCACATCTGCTGACATCTGTGACTCCGACAGAGGGGTTTGTGCTGTGGCCTAACACTTGCCAGCTGAGGTGTGGGTTATGCCTGTATGCAAATTAAACTTTGCCTTTCTCAAATTCTCCAAAATCTCCTTAGTCTCTTCATTTGATTGTTTCAGCATTTTTCTATATTGTCTTCTTCATAGCTGTGGGCTCCCTCAGATATTCTTTTACTTCTAAAGTTCAGGGAGGAAAAGGTTTAGAAGAAACCGTGTTGCAGGTATCAGAGAAGGTGAAGGACCTCGCGCTTCCTAGGTGGCACTAATGGTGAAGAATCCGCCTGCCTGTGCAGGAGACTCAAGAGACACAGGTTCGATCCCTGCGTCGGGAAGATCCCCTGGAGGAGGAAATGGCAACTGACTCCAGGATTCTTGCTTGAAAAATTCCATGGACAGAGGTGCTTGGGCGAAAGCTTGGACAGTGGGCCAAAGTCCATGAGGTGTCAAAGAGTTGAACACAACTGAGTATGCATGCAAAGATGACATTAAAGGTCTTCTAGCCCCACTGTCTTTCCAGGGTTTACAGCTTTCCCATACCATCACCAGCCCAGGTTTGATTACCTCCAGGCACACAGAACTCATTACTCTCCAATCAGCTCTGTTCGCCCAATGGCAGCTCATGAACAGGCTGTGGAGAGAAGAGCTACTGAGGTTAGAGGTGGAGGTCTGAGGCTGTGTTCCTCATCTAAAATAAAAGCCTCATATCTGCCCCTAGAATTACTGCAGTGGCTCCATGGAATAACATAGATGAAAATACTTCACTTTTGTCCAGTAGATGAAGCCAATGTTTAGAGCTGAAGGAAACCTGCTGCTGTTGAGTCCAAGAGAAAACTCAGACAAGGGAGAATGTGGTCCCTTCTGTCTCACTGGCTTCCTTTTCCACTTCTGAAATGAGCAATCAGCCTGGTAGGGATTTGAGAACCCAGGTTCCTTTCGTTTTGTTACTTGGCCGTTCCTCATGGCGTTGACCTTGCCTGCTGGTCACATCTGGGTCCTGTTATTAATACATCCAGGCTCTAGCCAGATTAAGGAACAGAAAAGAGAATAAGCCCACAACAGGAGATTTCCTTTATAGCAAGTGATAAGGCACTTACACGCTTTACTTCTGTTCACATCCCTGTGACATGAGCTAGCGATGTGAACACCTGGCCACTAGATATGGAAAGAGCCCCCGAACTTTGAAGGGAATTGGTGAAGATGAGAAGGGAGTATGTGGCCTATGACAGAGATCATAATTTGAAGAATTTTCAGAAATCTGGGATTTCTGTTGAGTCATCTATGGAGGTGGTCACTTCATCACCCCACCTTTCTCAAAAATAGCCCAACTCTCTTCTGACCTTACTAACATAAAATTACACTGTAAAAGATGAGGCGTTGAGGTAAGGCATGGGGTGGGTACATGCATGCATGCTAAGCTGCTTCAGTTGTGCCCGACTCTTTGTGACCCCATGGACTGCAGGAGCCATCAGGCTCCTCTGTCCATGGGATTCTCCAGGCAAGAATACTGGAGTGGGTTGCCACGCCCTCCTCCAGGGAATCTTCCCAAAATAGGGATTGAACCCACGTCTCCTGTGTCTCCCGTATTGCAGGTGGTTTCTGTACTGCTGAGCCACCTTGGAAGCCCATGGGGTGGGTAGGTGGAGGCTAAATGTCTACTAATAAGGAACTGGAAAAAAAGGAGCAGTTTCTCATTGTAACCACCATCTTTTAAATTCTATATCTCCATGCTCTTCAAAAGCCTCACCATTCTCTGTGTCTGGGATCTGGGCTATTTCAGGCTCTCTGGATTTATTTCACCTGGTGCCTGAACTGCCATGAAATAGTTTGGTCAGCCCCACAGACCTCTAACTTGCTGCCTGTTCTGCCAGGGGAGCAGGAGGGACTATGGTCTGTTAGGACAAAATGTGCAAACTGGGAGCTCTAACTCTTTACAGGATCATGCAATTAGTTTGGTGGGTCCCAATCTGCAAATGTTCAATGAGATAACGTAGGAGAACCTAGAAAATATCTGAGTATATCATATCACATGCAAAAAGGGTAAGTATCACTTGTATGCTAGGTTATAATGATAGCATATATGTTAACTGAGACCAATACACAGTAAAGTGCTTGAATCTTAAGTGTACAGCTTGAGGAATTTTTACACGTGTGTACACTCATACAACCACCCCTAAATCAAGAATCCTTCCAGCCCCAGAAGGCCCTCTGAGGTACCAGTCAGAACCCCCATGCAAAGGTAAAATATTTGTTTTTGCTTTGGGTCATATTTAAAAGAGGTGGAGTCTCTGAAAGAGAACCACTCTAGGTGGGAGGTTATTCCTGGGCTCCATGCACTGCTCCATCATCCCCTCCTCGCATGGCTTGGGTCCTGAGAAGGAAGGGAAAGGAATCAGCCGGTGATGTGCACCTGGACATAGAAGCTGGGTACGTGACCGACACCAGAGGCCTGGGCAGCTCCCTCTGAAATGCAGGCTGTGCTCCAAAGTCCTGGTGGGTCAATGCTATTTACAGTCAACCTTTCCGGTTTGCGGTGGATGTTCCAAGGAGGGCTATTTTTAAGCAGGTTGATGGCCTGTAGGACCTTCTGGTAGTAAATTAAGCTGTTGTGGATACAAAGTGTATGGTCTAGCAATCTACTTCAGACGACCTATCTAGAAGAAAAGGGTGATTGCAGGTGGATGTTCCAAGGAGGGCTATTTTTAAGCAGGTTGATGGCCTGTAGGACCTTCTGGTAGTAAATTAAGCTGTTGTGGATACAAAGTGTATGGTCTAGCAATCTACTTCAGACGACCTATCTAGAAGAAAAGGGTGATTGCCCATGAATCCAGCCTCCAGATAACTAGTTGGAAGGAGATGCCCTGGTTTCTGGTTCAGAATGTGATTAGAAACTGAGGGAGCTTTAGATGTCTTTCTCAGCTTGGAGGGGAAAGTGGAGGGTCTCGGAGAGAAGGGACCATTCTCCACAGCTAACCAGGGGCCCAGGGATGGGCTCCTGAGGGAAGATAGGAACAAATTCCCAAAACGGTGCAGCAGTTTTTCCGCGGTCCTTCCACTCCCAACGCAGGAGCCTGCAGGTCTGGGCAGCCAGTTAGCGGGCTGCGGGGCGCGGGCTGCGGGCCCAGGAAGCCCTCGCAGAGCCCTGGGAGAGACAGCCTACAGGACTGGACTTGGAGCAGGGAAACATTTCACAGAAAAGATAGGAGCTAGAAATAGGACAGAGTCCACCCCCTGCCACCGGCGGAAGAATCAGAGGCCGGTGCTACAAGGGCAAGGATGGGGAGCAAGTGTGTCTTTAGACCTGATCGGGATTGGCCGAGGCGGGCCCCGCCCCGCCCTCCCGGCCCCGCCCCTTCCAGGAGCCCTTTCAAGGCCGAAAGACATGGCACAAGCTGTCTCTTATACACATCTCCCCTTCCAGGAGCCCTTTCAAGGCCGGCTCCGCCCCGCCCCTCCGGCCCCGCCCCTCCCAGGAGCCCTTTCAAGGCCGGCCCTGCCCCCACCTTACAGTCCTTGGCTGTTCGCGAGCGGCGGGACGCAGGAGGCTTCGGCTCCAAGGTCAGTGTGGCTGTGAAACTCGGCTTTATTCCTCCAAAACTGGGGTCATTGCTAGAGCCAGGGTAGGGGCCTTGTGAGCGGTGGACCCAGGGCTGTGGGTCCCAGTGGGACCCAGCCCTGTGGGACCCAGGGCTCCTGTGTGAGGAGTTCGTGGTCACTCGAGAAGAGCCGGCAGCGCGTCTGTCCTTGGTCGAGCCGCTCCGCACCCAGGCGCGGGTGACCACTCCGTGGGCCAGCTGCGCGCGGGGGGCTGGCACCCTGCCAGCACCCTGCTTGCGGGGCCTGTGTTTGATAGTGAATCAGGACTTTTTCTTAATGGAAAAACTAAATGCCACAGAGCTGGGGACTGTTAACTTTCAACTTTCTTTCCCTTGTAATCTGTAGATACTCAATAGTTTGAGGGATGGCCTCCTCAGCAGCATCAGAAGAGATGCAGACCAGTGACGTGCGAAAAACTAACTGAAAAATGGACATCCTGAAGCCCTGGAAAGGAGCTAATTACAGATTGGCCCCGGAGCTAGACCTGATTTAAACTAGTTAATATTATTGCTAGAGAACTATTTTTAAAATCTCTACCTAATTAATAAATTAATAATTAAATAACATTTAAAATGAGAGTCCCATGGAGGGAGAGGCCTGGTGGGCTGCAGTCCATGGGCTCTCAGAGTCGGACACGACTGAGCGACTTCACTCTTACTCTAAAATAATTAAATAATTTAAATATTTAAATAAAGCAGTTAAAATATTTTAAATTTTATTTAAAATCATTTAAATTAAAAAAAATTTAAACAAAATAGTTAAAATAACTTAAAATATTTAAAACAATTAAATAAAATGAATAAGTAATTAAAACCCAAGTAACTATTTGTACCACCCCAACCCCTCCAGTGGAGGTAAAAGTGCTACAGAGCTGGCCTACATGTGTTTCATCTCTGGCAAAGGGCTGTTGTTTGCTTGCTTGGTTGGGTTACTGTCAGCCCTGTTTTTGTCCCTTGGGTAGGTGACATCTCTGCGGGGTGAGGAGAGTGACATTCACCAGAATGAGGCAAAGCCCTCTGGCCCTGCTCAGCGCTGCCCCAAAACCTTCCCTTGAGCGTTGCCCTGACTCTGAGACACCCTGCCCCACAGGGTCAGGTGGAATCAGCAGAGGTGGCAGGCAGTGGCCTCATGACCAGCTTCGCGCGTTCACCTGGTGTGTTTCCCGAAGTGCCGCGTTTCCTGTCTGCAGCCATCCCGCTGCCTCTGTGTCAGAGGCTGTGTCCTTGGTCAGTTCCTCCTGTGCTCAGATAGAGAACACGGCCGCCAGCAAAACTCGGCAAGGGGCTTCCTGAGCCTCCCAAGCTGGCTCTGGGGGTTATTAGGCTGTGTGAGCCATCCCCTTCCTCTTCTACTTTTGTGGGCACCTTTTCCAGCCTCCTCCCTCAAACCTTCTGTGGGTTAAGGCACTGTTTCAGCAAAGGGCACGAGACCGTATGCACCCACAAACTCTGCCAGCTTCCTGAGCAAATCTACCCTTACAGCATGGTCCAGGGGCCAGGTCAGTTTTCCTAAAGGGGAGGCTGAGGAAGGTCCAGGAAACTTGGGGTGGGGGACAGAAGGAATGGAGCGTCCTGCATGTTCCAAGGCAGGCGGAGGGCTGGTTCTGAGACAGACTTTGCCCCTGGCTCAGAGGCTCTGGGACTCCATCTCTGCCACAGCCTAGAACAGGAGCCATTTGCCTTCCCAGAGGGGCCCACATGGACCTTGTGTCAGCATTCTGGGAGTCCCTGCTCACTGAGCCAGGAATCCCACAGGGAGCCCATCTGAAGGTGACCGCTGGAGGTCACACCCACTGCTGCCTGGGAGGCCACAGGGCTCCTTCCCTTGGGCAGGGAAGGAGGCTTCCATTCCTGTACAGCATTTCAAAGAACTAGATGGTTCCTAGCTTCCTATTTTCTTGAAAACAACTTACCCTTGAGAAATGAGCTTGTGATGGTTTTATGTCTTCATCAACAGGAGGCCTAGGAAAGGCCTCTATTTTACAGGGAAGAACCATAGATTTCTCTGCTTATGACATTCTACTTGTTAAATAGAATGGAGATGCCCAAGGGTGCCTCTTAGGGTGCCAGTACATCCGGGGGTGGAGAAGTAACTTGAACCCTTTGCTCCCTTAGAGCTGGGAAGGGACAGCCACTCTCTGCTGGCCACGAGTGACATCAGGAGAATTTGTTCAGAGTGTTCTGTGGAGCTAGTCCAGCCTCAAGGACGCCCTCTATTTTGGGGTCACTCTCTCTGGAGGGAACACTGACACGTGGTCCGACCCCTGGCCTTCCACTGCCCTCCAAGGAGCTCGAAACGCAGGCGCCCTGTACAGCTGGACCAGAAATAACTCTGAGTCAGCAGAATGGCACCCATGGCGTCGCCCTCCAGTTACTCAGGACAACCAGCAGGTCAGAACTGAGGCAGTGACGGAACTCAAGGCTGGGTTCCATCCGTAGCCTAGGATGTGACAGAACCAGACAAAACCAGACCCAGACTCCCATTACGCCTGCCTGAGACACACGTGGGGGGCTCTTGGGCATGATGACCGAAGAGCTTAATGTGGTGGCTCTTGTTTTTTTAGTGGAGAGGGCAAGAATATAACCACAGCACCATCGGTTTTTGGCTGTGATCTTGCACCCATTTAGAAATCACACTGGCTTGCAGCCCAGCAGTTTGGCCAGAGTGTAGCCCTGATGGTAAAAATCAACTCAGGAGTCATGAAGTGTTCCAAGTTAGTGAAACTGAGGCGTGTGACCTCTGTGGGGTGAGAGCTGGAGACAGCCTCCCTCCACATCCCTGCAGTCCCTACTTCTGTAGGAGAGAGGGGAGGAGAGAGGAGAAGAAAGAAGAAAACCCCATGCCTTGTCTCCTCAGAGAAAGGCAGGCTGGCCCAGCATCCCCGGCATGCCTGGCAGGCGCTTTGGGCACCTGGCGTCAGAGTGGGGTGGGTGAAGTGGCACCTGGCATCTCGGCCACTTCAGCAGAAGCCTGAGGACAGGAGAGAGGACAGGCTTATAATATTCTGGGACGCTGGGGGAGTCACATGCTCTCAGGTGACAATCCCGTGTCTAGAAGCTTCTGTGGTAAGTGCATTTCTACCGTCTTGGGGGCCTGAGTGAAGTGATCTGTGCCTGCCAGGTCCTGAACCACAGAGGTGGTTTCTCTCCAATTGCTGATCAGTGCAGGGCTGCCTGCAAGGTGCTGTGGTTTGCAAGGAGCCTGGATCCAGGGCCAGAGACAAGCCTGTTTCAAATCCCAGCCTTATCAAGTGTTGGTCCCTTAACTTCTCTGTTTTCTCCATCTGCAAAATAATGCCTACTTGCCAGGATTGTTTTAAAGACTGAGAACAACATTTGTATGGGCCTCTTGCATGATGCATGGCTCATGGTGGGAGTTTGGTAAATGGTAGTTAAAAAGAAAAAAAGACAGTAAGGTGTGGCCACGCAGAGATGGAAAGAACATTCCAGGTGGAAGGAAAGGCCTGGGTAAAGGGTCAGAGTCTGGAAGAAGAACTTGGGAACCCAACTGAGGAAATCGATGTAGTGAGCCCTGACATTAGTTTTCAAAGGATGATCCGTGGATCTGAACATACACGATGAGCTCCATCTGGAATCAAGGCTTGTCCTCAGAGAGATTATAGAATAAAGCAATTAGATGAAACACTTTGAATGGTAAAACTGAAGTCAGCAAACATTCAGAGAAGGGGCAGACCAGTGCTGGCTAGGAAAACCAGTGGTGGTTGTGGGAAGAGAGTAATATCTGTCCCTAGCCTTAAGGTCACTAGAGGGGAGAGACTCGCATTTACTCAGCGCCTACTGTAGCCTGTCAGTTAGTCCTCACAGCAGCTTGGGGAGGGGTCTCATCGTATATAAAGGAGGAGTCCGTCATATAGAGGGGGTTGCTGAAGCTCAGGTAGGCAACTTGCAGGCTTCGTAGACCCAGCAGGGCCTGAGAATTGCCTGCTTACATAATAGACATGTTGACAGTGCCATTCCTGCTACTCGTTCAAAAGATGGAGTCTGAAAATGTGACTTTTTAACACACTTCACAGCTGACTTTTCTTTTAGTTTTAAATTTAATTTTTGATCATAAAGGCAATCTATGCTGGTTTTTACAAGTGATGCAATAATACAGAATTCTATTAAGAGAAAATAATCTGCCTACTTCAAGTCTGTGGCTTTGAAGTAATGCTTTTTTGCAGTTTGATGAGTAACCTTTAATACTTTTCTTTATGTTCATACTAATATATGCAGATACATACATAGATACATCATTGTTATAAAATTGGAGCCATTCATATTCATTACTTTGAGATTTTTTTTTTTCTCTTTTAACCTAAGAATAGAGCATAGACATGCATCTAGGTAAAATGGAGGCACCTTTAACTGATTCTTTAATAGCCATGGAATATTCCATTGTCTCTTTTTATCACATTTCATACCATCCTTCTTCCTCTGATAGACAGGTTCTTCTAGGTTTTTATGCCACTACACTTAGTGCTTCACTAAATATCGTTGTGCCTCTCTCCTTCTATGGGGCTTCCCTGGTTTTTCGGATGGTAAAGACTCTGCCTGCAATGCAGGAGACTGGCGTTCAATCCCTGAGTTGGGAAGATCCACCCGGAGAAGGGAATGGCAACCCACCCCAAATGTTCTCAAACATTCTGAGGGCAGCACCTAGAGGTGACCTCTCAAGCGAAGCAAAGTGATAGTTGCAGATGTGTGCGTATATTCAGCCCTTCATAAGTGCCAGGCCTCATTCAGATTTGTTGCTAGTAGCTACAAATGTTCTGGAATCTGGAATCCATCAAGGTTGTCCCCAATCATGGCTTTTCTCTGGCCCTTTGGGGACAGGCAGCCACTATACATCCTGGGCAGACTCAGCCCCACTGGACTTCAACTCTCCACATTTCAGGGAATTATCTTCTATAGATTCTCTCCAGAGCCAGATTTGGATGAGTGCCAGTAGTCAAGGAGTCTGTGTCCTCATCCGGGAGATCCTGCACCAAGGCATAGAACAGGGGCTCTAGTCAGCCCTTCTCGCTCTTTTCTTTCTGCTGTATTCCAAAGTAGATTGAATGTAGTGTGGGCTGAGTGCAGTGGCGGTTCTCCCACCTCGAGGATGGCTGGAAGGCAGCTGGCCAGAGAGAGGCGATGCAGCAGGCCTCTGTGGTCATCTGTTTATGCACACGGGTGTGTGGTGTCAGAGCATTGTGGCTGCTCTCATCTTTGGTAGGTTGTGTCCTGGTGCCAGTCTGAGAGCTGCTGGAGGTAAACAATAGCTCAGACTGATTAAGACCCGACCAGCTCCCTGAAACAGTATAGCTGAATGAACTGAGCCAGTTCCAGTCCCTCCCAGGGGCTCCCACAGGGCTCTGGTTCCCCTGGAAAAACACAGACTCTATGACTTGTAGTTGCCCAGGTGGGGTGCTGGTTAAAAGCAAGGACTGTGAAAACAGACCACTCGTCCTGAATCCCCACGTTGCCATTCACACACTGTGTGCTTTCGGACAAGTGATTTTACCTTTCTTCGCCTCCATTTGCTTATCTATAACATGGGGATAATAAGAACGTCCTCCGTTGTGAGGATTTAATGGGGGAATAACCATAAAGCTAACGGAACCATGTGCCCCCGCATGTAGTAAGTGCTACATGAGAATTTTCCCCAAAGACTATGAGCTCTGTAAAAGCTGCCACATTCTAGGTATCTAAATATTAACATTTATCAAACAAATAAGTAAAAAGATACCTCTGCTTACCCTTTCATCGCCAAGTCTTGCCTCTCCCTTCATTGCTGCCCACTGTGACTCCTCCCTCCATGAAGCATGTCAGTAACATTCACGGTGACCATGATCTACTGCCTGATGACCTCTGGAAGTCTGTGGTCAGTGGTGTTCCTGGAGGGTGGTGGAAGCCCTGAGGGCCCACCCTGTGGTTGCACTGCCCTTCAGAGCTGCCCAAAATGATGCCTGTGTGGCTGGATGGCAATCTGGCCCCATAATTATCTTCTGTCAAGCCTTCAGTGGAAACCCTGATTGAGAAGAACCATCCAGGATCCCTGAGAGACCGTGAGGAATCAGAGGCAGCAAAAACTGTCTGGCAGCTCCATTCCTTGGAGAGGAGAGGTTGACTCCATCCAAACATACTATAATATTGTTACTAAACCTTATAAGTAAAAACAGGATTTTCATTTAAACTCAGTACATGTGATTTCCCTTAACTGACTGTTGGCTGTCAGTTAACTTCTCTGTTTTTGAGTTCCCTCATCTTTTTTTTTTTTAACTTTTTATTTTATATTAGAGTATAGCTGATTAGGTGGCTCAGTGGTAAAGGTCACCTGCCGATGCAGGAGACACAGGAGAAGCGGGTTTGATCCCTGGGTTGGGAAGATCCCCTGGAGGAGAAAATGGCAGCCACTCCAATATTCTTGTCTGGAAAATTCCATGGACAGAGGAATCTGACGGGCTACATTCAGTGGAGTTGCAAAGAGTCAGACACAACTTAGTGACTGAGCATGCACACACAGAAACTAAAATATGGATATGATAACATTTTAAACATTAATATTTTGAATCAGACACCCACCCGCAGATCACCTTCACAGGGAGAAGACCTTTAAAGACCACCAGTGGACTTACATGTGGACACCACCCCCTCCTCTTCCTCCTGACTGCCTCTTTAGATTTATCTCCTCAAACACGCTAATGTGAACACGTATCAGTGCTAAAGCCAACTAAGGAAAGAAAAATAAAAATCAACTATCTGAGCTAAACTCAGAAACAAATGCACTTCTTGTTAACTTAGGGAGCATGTCTTGGCCCATATATAGTCTGGAAAGAGCTTGGGCAATGCTTCCCTTACTTTGGAGAGTTCTGTGGTTAAATCAGAAGAAAAGTATTGCCTCTCTGCTTAGGAAGCAGATTGGAGGGTGTGGAAGCAGATACAACAGATTTCAAAGATGTAATCTGCTGTGTGCAAAAGCCAGGAAGAATGGGTGTTTTTCCTTGAGGAACACTGACCTACCCTTGGAAGGAGATAGACAACAGCCCAAAGTCTAGTAGGGAGCAAAGAAGTACATGTGTTCAGATGAATGTTGGGTCATTACAAGTCCCTGGAACAACTCCAAGAAATGGCCCATTTATCTTGCCTGCTGATTACTAAAGTAATTCCTGTTGTCTTTAGGATTGAGGGGATTCTTTTTAGACATGGCACAAGGGAAAGGCTGTCTGATAATTTGATTTCCTGGGCTAACATAGGAAAATAACTCCCTAATTTTTTTTCAAGGACTTTGATGCTTTAGGTGAGATGTTCAAATTTCTCCCTAAATTTGAACTCAAAAAGGTGTTAAGTAAAAACTTCTAGGTGGCGATCATGGAAGAGTAACTAGGAACTGGGAACCGATCCCAGTTCCAAAAATGCAGTCAGCTAAGAAAGTGGACTGCTGAAGGCTACTGTTAGAATTGTGTGTAAAGCCATGCTGGCCTCACCCTATTAGAGGAATTTGTTGTCTTCAGGGTAGCCTAGGTTTTCATCCCGTAACCATACTCTCAAGAGCTTCCTTGCAGCCATCCAGCGCACCTATGCTTGGAGAATCCTGTAGCAGGGTCCTGATAATCTAAACACTAGGGGAAAAAATTCCACCCTTCGTTTGGGCGTCACAGAGACCAGTATAATGACAGGGTACTAAGAATTGCCTGCTGTATTGTTTTCCACTCATCAACCCATGGTAAATAGCTCCCCCATCCTGGATGATGCTGTGAATTAATCCATGCTGATCTCTGGGGGGTGGAAGACAGGAAATCTGATTTTCATCCCTGATGACATTATATATTTATCTTGATTTATACATGTTCTCTATCTGCATCTCAGCCTGTCCGTCTGTTGTCTATTTACTACTTTCTAAAGCATATATTTTACTAGTTCCTTTGTTACTGATCTGCTCTTTACCTTAAATTGTCTTTTTCATTGTCAGATTTGAAAGATACTTTGACTGTATTCCCAAGTCTGGTTGATAATCTCCTAGCCCCTTAAAGACACTGTTTCTCTGTCTTCCATTATTCACTGTTGAAAAATCAGCTGATGTTTTTTGTTTATAGATGAACTATCTTTTCTCTTTAACTTCTTTGGATATCTTTGTTGCTGGTAATCTGCAGTTAACTATTATTCATGTATGTGTGGATTATTTTAATTTTGCTTGGTTTATGTCATACCTCTTGAATCGTGGATTTTTGTTGTCCATCAGTCCTGGAAAAGTCTCAGTCATTTCTCTTCAAATATGGCTTCTCTGTTTTCTCTATTCTCCCTTCTGAGATCTCCATTAGATGTGTCTTTGATCTTGTCATTCTATCGTTATATCTCTTATGTCTCATATTTTCCATTTCTTATTTTTCTGCATAACATTCTGGATAATTTATTATGATGTGTCTTCCAATTCGTTTATTCTATCTTCAGCTGTATTATTATCCATAGTTCATTCTGGTTCTCTTTCAGATCAGGTTGATCATTCTTAGTAGTTTCCTGTTGATTGCTTATTGTTGTGATTCCTTGCTTGCTCATCGTTTCTTTAAGCATTTTGTATAGAGATAATCTACATTCTTGTCTGAAAATCACAGTATCTTCAGTCATTGGACTGAACCTCAGTCATGGAGGTCTAAATCTGTGGCCCTTTATTCTGTTGATTCCCATTCATAGTACCTCCTTGTGTGCTTAGTGATCTTTGAGAGCTTGTTCTGGTTTGATCTTCATCTATAGGAAGTAGGGCCTAAACTGAATATACCTTCCTCAGAGAGCATTTAAGTGTGCTTTTGCTGGGAGGCCTCCTGATCTTGGACCACTTTAGCCCGTTTCAAGGGTCCTAGTTCAGCTGGAGAGTCTTAGACTCAGCTTGCCCTTTCCCTGCTGATAGCCTGATCTTAGTGGGTAAATGGACATCCACACTGAAGATAACCCAAATCTCCTGGCTTGTTACCCTGAGCTCTGACGCCGACTCACTTGGGGTGAGTGAAGTAGAGTGGTCCTCAGAGACTTTGAAACTATGCATGATTAGTAAAATTCATTTCACCTGCCTTCACCAATCAAGGTCGATTTAAGGCTTGCGTGTCCGCCATGCAGTTTCTGGCCTAAACAATAAGGTGTTTGCCCAAGTTATTTTCCAGGAACGTGGACTCAGCTGTGTCTAGTTCGAGCTGAGCTGGTTAAGACTGGAAGGACCACTGACCTCGCAACTGGGCATGCACGAATGTCCAAGCTCAGTGACCTTTTGACAGTTGTAGGGCTAGAAACTCCACCCTCAGACCCTACAGAGGTAGCCTAATTACACCTGTGCTAAATGACAATTACCACACATTTTCCCAATCACCTTTCTGCGCACTCCCCACGCACTCTATGCTTCAGACCGCCATGCTTCTTTGTTATCCCACAAATACTCCACGCCCTTTACCTTCCAGGAGGTGAATTTGTGAGTTTTTCTCCCGTCTTCTTCTGTGGCTGCCTTTTGAATAAACCCTCCTAAGGGTTGCTGCAAACCTTAGTGTCTCAGCGCTTTGGATTCCTGTGTGTTGGGCACAATGAGCCTGGTTTGGTAACAGCTTCCTCTATCTCTCGTAAGCCCAGCATGCCATTCTGTTCAGGGTCTAGTTGTGCAGTGGCAGAGCCCAAAGAGCACCTGGTCAGTCAAGCCGCCAGATGTGCAAAGCCTCCATTTTTTTCCTTTGATATTATATTCATGGAGAAAATGACATGGACTTCAAGCAGTTTGACATTCTCTACATCTAAAACTAACCAGATTTTTCCAAGCAGTGTGAGGAGGGTGGGGAAAAGAGGGAGAAAGAAAAAAACAAAACAGAGGCTAAGTCTCCTGCAGTTTTTTCTCTCCCCTATTGATCTCTATACTGTGGTTCAGGGCCATCCTATGAGGCTGTCTGGTCTTTAGCTTCTCAGGAGTTCCCTGGTTGCCCAATGGTTAGGATTTGGTGCTTTCACTGTGGTGGCCCAGGTTTGATCCCTGGTCAGGGAACTAAGATCCTGCAAGCAATATAACACAGCCAAAAAATTATTTTATATATATATATATAAAATAATCCTCAGCTTCTCTGTTTTCCAGACACTCATCCAAGAGGAAGGATGGCCAGTACCTTCTCAAAGTTGCTGACTGGCCGCAATGCCTCTCTGTTATTTGCTACCTTGGGCACCGGTGCCCTGACCACGGGGTACCTGCTGAATAAGCAGAACGTGTGTGCTGCGGCCCGGGAGCAACACAGGCTATTCCCACCAAGGTAAGTCCTCTTGGCTTTAAAATGACGCCAAATGCCAGCCAGAAATACGCATTCCCCTGCTGAAACTGTCAGCAAGGGCCCCTCTTTTGGTCTCTGAGGATGAGTAAATCAGTTTGACTTGATAGGCACAGTGACCTGTGGTGAACTCAGGGGAGTGTAGTGTCACCATTCCTGCCCCGAGCGTGAGGTCTAGTGGAACAGTAACAACAAGACCTACCCTTTGTTGAACGTGTCGAGGTGTGATGAGCACTTTACACGGAGTGTTTATTCCTCTTAGCATCTCTCTGTGATGAAACGGAGGCTTCGGGAAATTAAGTAGTGCCTGAGTTCCCGCAGCTGGTGCAGCCAGATACGAATCGAGGGCCCTTGATTGCAGAGCTGTGCCTGACACGTGCTGTACTGCCTTCTGGAAAATATGATGTGATGGCAGTGATTTGAAGTATCAGCTTTAAAGGGACGTGCAGAGGGAATTAGAGAAGTGGCATGGAGACGGAGTGTCTTCTCGCCCTGGGGACCTTACCCTGCCGAGAGGTCTCACACTGGGTAGAGTTGGAGCGCTGACTTCAAGGGATTCCGTATAGGCAGGTGTGCACGAAGACGTGAGGAAAACCTGAGGTGTTTCTCAGAAATGCTTACTTGCTTTTGTGGGCTCAGGATGTCTGAGGAAGCTGCTGGCGCCTGCCAGGTGCCTCCGGCATCCCTGCGGTGAGAGTGCCTGCGGTGGTCCTGAGTCCCCTATTCTTCAGTCAGCGCCTATCCCAGGGCAAAACTGCACCCCCATCTGATTGTTTCCTGTGTATTAGTTTAACAGATATTCACTGAATGCCTGTGTCTGTAGGCAGGCACTGAGCTCAGCACAGCAGATAGCCGTAGAGTTTGCATCATAGAGCACAGATAAGTAAATGAATTTCTGTGCAGTTACGCCTGCAGGGATTTTAGCTTCTCTATCACAAACCTAAGGGGTCAAAAAGTGACTGTTATAATTTAGCAAAACTTCTGGGTTTAAAAAAAAAAAAAGCCTGCATATGATTTTAGTTTCTTTCCTAATTATCTTCATTCTATTTCCTCTTTATATAAACATAAGTCACAGTCTGTGGGCCCCCGCAGCCAGCGTCATAAACCTCTTTAGGCGGGGCTAGGTCCGTTTCTTTGGCAGTTCAGGGATGTATGTTTTTAAACTCTGGCTTTCTTGAATCACGACCTAGCCAGTTTCCCTCTGCCCCCTGGCTGAAGAGAGCCTGGTCAGAAACAAAGCTCGTGTGTAGGCCCCGTCCCCGCCGGGGCTGCTCACTGAACTCTCTCCTCTGCGGATAGCGCAGACTACCCTGACCTGCGCAAACACAACAACTGCATGGCCGAGTGCCTCACGCCGGCCATCTATGCCAAGCTCCGCAACAAGGTGACGCCCAACGGCTATACCCTGGACCAGTGTATCCAGACCGGAGTGGACAACCCTGGCCACCCCTTCATAAAGACCGTGGGCATGGTGGCTGGTGACGAGGAGTCCTATGAGGTAAACTCGCAGCCGCCGGTTCCACAGTGTGTGTGTTGGGTGGGTGCTTTGGGTTCCCTCTGTGGGGAGAGGATGGTTCCATGGGTGTTCAGTTTGGAAATTACTGATGCCACAGTCCACTGTAGGCTTAGTGAATCGCTAAGTCTCTTGGGGTTTCCCAGGTGGCACTAGTGGAGCCAGCAGCCGTACTGGAGACGAAAGAGACAGGGGTTAGATCCCTGGATCAGGAAGGTCCCCTGGAGGAGGCTATGGCAACCCACTCCAGTATTCTTGCCTGGAGAATCCCATGGACAGAGGAGCCTGGCGGGCTACAGTCCATGGGGTCACAGAGTCAGACGTGACTGAAGTGACTTAGCACGCACACACCAAGTCTCCTGAAGAAATTCCATGATCCGCATCCTCATTCTAGGGGCAGAAGCCCAGGATGGCCCCCTGTTCTGGAGCTCAGTCACTAGTGCAAGTTCTGTGTCAGGGCAAATACCTCCAGCCCGCCTCCCTCAGGTCTGCCTCCTTTGCACCTTCTGTTGCAGGGAGCGGAAGGTGGTTCCTTGGGAAGGCAGCCGTCAAGGGGAGTGAGGGGTCGTCTTGAATAGGCTAGATGGGCAGCTAACTCAAGAGCAGCAGCCCAGCTCTGAGCTCCCAGAGTCCCAGACAGGCGCTGACTCCTGGATGGACATCCTACAGCTCCCAGAGGCTGCAGGCTGCTCTGTTTGACTTCTCTTATCCTTATTTTACCTAAAGGATGTTCCCAGAAATTTATGGTTTTTTAAAAAGTAGATTCTGCTTGAGTTAGTTTGGGCAGGAAGGTCCTCAAGGGGTGAGGGGTCCCTGCCTTGCCTTAATTGCTGCTGCACACTTTTCTTTCTATGCAGCTACTTTTCTACAAATGTGTTGTGTTATTTAAACTCTGGAACCAGTTTTGACCACAAAACTGCTTAGCTTCTGATCTAGCAGCTTATTTTATCCTTCAAATTCTTAAACACAAAATTTTCTTGCTTCATCTGATGGTAATGAACTTGGAAGAACCACTAGGGAAGAGATTACCATGACAGAGATCTGTATCTCTGCCCTCACCCGAGGGGCAGTGTTCCTGAGAGAGGTTTCCTCTGGCATTTGCCTGCTACTACTATTGGACTACCTGGGCAGCTCAGTGGTAAAGAATCCACCTGCCAATGCAAGAGACACAGGTTCGACCCTGATCTGGGAAGATCCCCCAGAAGAGATCATGGCAAAACCCACTCAGTATTCTTGCTGGAAATCCCTATGGACAGGGGACCCTGGCGGGAAACAGCCCATGGGTTCCAAAGAGTCAAACACGACTCTGAACAACAATTGCTACTACTACTACTATATGATTAGCCATCAATCCAGTCTCACACCTATTTCCTGCATGGTGGCACTGAGAATTTCAGAGAAGAAGGGCTTCACCTTTGGCTTGGCGCTTAAGATAAAAAGGAGCAAATGATGAACCAATTAAAGTAGATGAACCTCTTGGTCCTTTCCAAAGGAAACAGGAGCCTCTTCCCTCCTGCAGGTGTTTGCCGACCTTTTTGACCCTGTCATCAAGCTGAGGCACAATGGCTATGACCCCAGGGTGATGAAGCACCCCACGGATTTGGATGCATCCAAGGTAGGCTCCAGCCACCTCTGTACCCTCCCATGAAGCTGGCACTCCAGAACCCAAGACGAGGAGCAGGAGAGAGAAGGGTCCCTGGGTCCAGCTGCCCTTGAAAGCTCTGTGAGGGCCTTCCCACGCCACGCTCCCTGGAAGGCCACTGAGACCGTCAGGAAATAGCCAAAGTCAGTTTTCCTTGCCTCCTACTGCCAGGTTAGTGGTGGTCACTGAAAACCTTCAGCCTTTGCTGAAACAATTCCTTTTTTCACCCCAAATCTAGCCGGGGTAAAGGACTGCAGAGGGCGCCCTGTGAAGTAGCTCCTCCGTTGACTTCTAAGACCCCTGCCCTCAGAGTAGCAGGATGGCTCCAGCATGCACATGTGCTCTGTGCCCGGGGGTCCCCTGGTCGGCGGGGTGGAGGCCACTGTGGCCGCAGCCCCCCAGTGACCCCGCGCTCTGCTCGGCAGATCACCCAGGGGCAGTTCGACGAGCGCTACGTGCTGTCGTCTCGGGTCCGCACAGGCCGCAGCATCCGCGGGCTGAGCCTGCCGCCAGCCTGCAGCCGGGCCGAGCGGAGGGAGGTGGAGAACGTGGCCATCACGGCACTGGAGGGCCTCAAGGGGGACCTGGCCGGGCGCTACTACAAGCTGTCCGAGATGACGGAGCAGGACCAGCAGCGGCTCATTGATGTGAGTGGCCCCTGAACTACCCAGGCTGCCAGGGGTGGGGTGGTGCTGAGAGGGCCCGGAGTGGCCTCTATGTGGCCTCCCTGGAGCCCAGGACCCTCCCCTGGTTGGGAGCTTGCTGGGGTTTCAACCCCGTAAGTCTAAGGCAGAAAGAGCAGGCCTTAAAAGTTTAGGTCAAAAGTGGAGATGGTCTCTGAATGAAGTCTGCAGAGGAAATCATAGGGTGGGGTGGGATTGGTGGGTGGGGGTGGATGGAGGATCCCTGGCTTGTTGATAAATCGGAACAATTGGGCGTGGAAAATCCTGCCTTTGTCTCCATGGCCATACTCAAATCCAGAAAGCCCAGAGCATCTGGAAGGGGAATCATCCAGGTCGAAGGCCTGCCCCCAAACCTGCCTCACATCAGAGCCCACCTCTGAGATTCCTGCTGCCTCCCCAGGCTCTCCACAGCTTTGGTCTCACACTAGGGGAGACAAACCCAAGTCCCTTTTTTTGGCCTGGCATTTTCACAAGTAACTTTAAACTCCAAGGAAAAGGAGAAACAAATTTTCTGTCATTTCAGAAGATGCAGTACCAGAAAAGATGCCCCATTTTCAAACAAGACGGGCCAACTGATGGTCTAGAGGCCTCTAGAGGCCTCAGTCTCCTGGTTCTCTGCACTTGCCCTGTTACAGAACAACTCCTCTTCGGCCTCAAGTAGCTGCTTCTGGTTTCCAGCTTAAAGGCCACGCTGTTTCCTGGGCAATAACAGTCCCTAAACCTGTCCCAGCTCTTCCACTTAGAGACTATAGAAGGACTCCCCTTCCCATGTCCTCTTGATTTCTGACTTCAGTGTGATCATATTGGAATATATGGGATCTACATTCATATTCTTACTGTGTCCACACAAGCAAGAAAAATGCCAGTCTCTGGACACTGGTGGTATATTGTAGTAAGAGGTGTACTTGGGTGTCAGACAAGTCTAGGTTTGCATCTAGATTTTGCCATTTCCTAGCTGTGTGATAGGTTGTTTTATCTGAGCCTCAGTTTCTTTTCCTATCACATAGAATGATTACATTTACTTCAGAGTGTTGTTGCGAAGATTAAAGGAAATAAAAGTACATAGCATAGAGCCTGGCACCGAGTGAGCATTAGATGAATGGTGACTACTTTTATTTACGGATCATTATTTTACATCTCGAGTAGTTTGTAATGAAAAGGATAATAAGAATAAGTAAACCTACAACATTAGAAACAGGGAGAATGGAACCATGTGGAACGCTTCCTGGGACAGCACCCCCTTGCTTACTGCCCACTCTGCCATTACATGGGGTTGGTGCTGGCTGGATAGACACACTCCATAGTGATTAAGGATTACCATCTGCATTAAGCCAGTGGTTTTCAACCTTAGCTGTACACTAGAAAATACCAATGTCAAGGCCACAGCCAATAACAAGAATCTCTGAGAGATGGGAACTGGGCATTAGAATTTTTTAAGCTCTCTGATTATTATAGTGAGCAGCCAACACTGAGAAGCACTGCCTGAGAGACCTCAGCCATTATTAGTGAGTTGGAAATTGACCAGCTGGCACTTGCCATCATGTCTGATCTCATTAGTGTTGTCTTTTTGCTTTGTCCCTTTTGGCCTGCAGGACCACTTTCTATTTGATAAGCCAGTATCCCCTTTACTAACTTGTGCTGGGATGGCCCGTGACTGGCCAGACGCCCGGGGAATCTGGTATGGACTGAGCATTTTCACACTGGCAGTGTGTGCAGTGTTCTGCTTCAGATCACTGTTTGTCCTAACCTGAAGTTGCTGTGACCTGCTCTTGACAGCATGCCTGGCTTGAGAAGATAGAGTACTTAGAAATGGAGAAGATAGAGTACTTAGAAATTAGTGTGTGTGTGTGTGTGTGTGTAATATATAAGTATAGTAATGGTTCCAAGATGTGCAGGAATGCTAGCTGGTTTGCATGAATTATGCATGAAAAAAATTGTAAGAAAAAAATAGCTTCATATTATTTGACTTTAGAGAATCTCTGTTTCATGCCGTTAAAACAGAAAAGCAGAAAATGAAAAATAAATATTGAGGATTTAAGCAGAATCCTTCAAGGAAGAGTGGCTGTGAGTGTACACGTGTTTTACCTCGGCCAACAGTCCTCAGGCACCTTTGGTTCTTGTTCCTTGGTAGTTACTATGGCGCTACCTAAGGAGCCCAGATCCAAGTGTTGGGGAGCAGCTGTTGAGTGCGGGTGCATAGGCAGGATCTATACAGCAAACATATGTGAAATCTATATCTCAAACATGTTGAGCTGCAGGTAAAATCCTTTATTAAGTGCCATATGATTTTGGTTGAATCTATTAGGAGAAAGAACACTCTTGTTAGCAACAAAGCTGAAAGTTACCATGGCTGAATTATTGTCATCCTAGTCTGAGGAATGAAGGAGATTATGTTCTTGTTTGGCAAAAACATGACATGAGGATTGGAGTTTGTGTTACTCTTCATTCTGTCAGGATAACATTATTTTGCAGTACTTGTGCAGGCACAGTGAAGAAATTAGGACCATCTAAGGCAATAAGTAAGGTGAAATGAAGCAATCAAGCTACAGAGGTAATAGGAATTTTCATGTGTTGAAACAAATGTAATTAACACTCAACACCGTATTTCTCACTTCATTAGGCATAATTATGACAAGACATTTCTCATCTGGATTAATGAGGAAGACCACACCAGAGTAATCTCTATGGAGAAAGGAGGCAATATGAAAAGAGTATTTGAGCGATTCTGTCGTGGACTTAAAGAGGTAAGAGAATTCTGAATATTCACTAAAATAAAATCTCTATATTTTTCATTCTTGAAAAAAAGTACTGTGGTGACTTCCAAGACACGGCTAATTCTTTCTAGGGATCATGACACTCTTTTGGGGTGTGGCTTCCAGCAAGCTCCCATGCTTCCTGCCCCAATGCAGGATGGTTTGGAGAAGTCTGTGGATCATTACCTATTTTCTGATTTCTTTAACAGACCTCTTGGCTATTCTAAGCATAGAAACAGTATAGAATGCATCTATGTTCATATGTAACCAGGCGATCCTAAAGGAAATCAACCCTGAATAGTCATTGGAAGGACTGATGCTGAAGCTGAAGCTCCAGTACTTAAACTACCTGATGCAAAGAGCCGACTCATTGGAAAAGACCCTGATGCTGGGAATGATTGAGGGCAGGAGGAGGAGAAGGTGACAGAAGATGAGATGGTTGGATGGCATCATCGACACAATGAACAGGAGTTTGAGCAAGCTCCAGGAGATAGTGAAGGACAGGGAAGCCTGGCGTGCTGCAGTCCATGGAGTTGCAAAGAGTCAGACACGACTTAGTGATTGAACAACAAAAACAACATGACCACAGCCTTACTTGCTGAGAATTACTATATTTTCCTACAGTGCTCATATGAAAAAATAGTAGCAACTGACATTTATTCTTTAGTAAACCTATATGCAGGTCAGGAAGCAACAGTTAGAACTGGACATAGAAAAACAGACTGGTTCCAAATAGGAAAAGGAGTACGTCAAGGCTGTATATTGTCACCCTGCTTATTTAACTTCTATGCAGAATACATCATGAGGAACGCTGGGCTGGAAGAAACACAAGCTGGAATCAAGATTGCTGGGAGAAATATCAATAACCTCAGATATGCAGATGACACCACCCTTATGGCAGAAAGTGAAGAGGAACTCAAAAGCCTCTTGATGAAAGTGAAAGAGGAGAGTGAAAAAGTTGGCTTAAAGCTCAACATTTAGAAAACTAAGACCATGACATCTGGTCCCATCACTTCATGGGAAATAGATGGGGAAATAGTGGAAACAGTGTCAGACTTTATTTTTCTTTTCTGGGCTCCAAAATCACTGCAGATGATGATCGCAGCCATGAAATTAAAATATACTTACTCCTTGGAAGGAAAGTTATGACCAACCTAGATAGCATATTCAAAAGCAGAGACATGACTTTGCCGACTAAGGTCCGTCTAGTCAAGGCTATGGTTTTTCCTGTGGTCATGTATGGATGTGAGAGTTGGACTGTGAAGAAGGCTGAGTGCCGAAGAATTGATGGTTTTGAACTGTGGTGTTGGAGAAGACTCTTAAGAGTCCCTTGGACTGCAAGGAGATCCAACCAGTCATTCTTAAAGGAGATCAGTCCTGGGTGTTCATTGGAAGGACTGATGTTGAAGTTGAAACTCCAGTACTTTGGCCACCTCATGCGAAGAGTTGACTCATTGGAAAAGACTCTGATGCTGGGAGGGATCGGGGGCAGGAGGAGAAGGGGATGACCGAGGATGAGATGGCTGGATGGCATCACGGACTCGATGGACATGAGTCTGAGTGAACTCCAGGAGATGGTGATGAACAGGGAGGCCTGGCGTGCTGTGATTCATGGGGTCGCAAAGAGTCGGACACGACTGAGTGACTGAACTGAACTGAACTGATACCACAGTTTGTTTACCCGTTCCCAGGCTTCCCTGGTCGCTCAGAGGTTAAAGCGTCTGCCTACAATGCAGGAGACCTGAGGGTCGGGAAGATCCCCTGGAGAAGGAAATGGCAACCCACTCCAGTACTCTTGCCTGGAGAATCCCATGGATGGAGGAGCCTGGTGAGTTACAGTCCATGGTGTCGCAAAGAGTCGGACACAACTGAGTGACTTCACTTCACTTCACTTCCCCCAACTGATGGACCTTTAGGCTGTCTCCAGTTTGGAGCTATTACGAATAAAGCTGCTGTGAATGTCCAAGTGCAAGTCCCTAGGAAGACATGCTTTTAACTACTAGATAATACCTAGGAGTGGAAATTCTGGGTCATACAGTCAGTCTGCAGTTAACCTTTTGAAGAGCTGCCCCTGTTTACTAAAGTGTCTGCACCATTTTCACATTCCCACCAACAGTGTATGAGGGGTCCAACTTCTCCACATCCTTGATAACACTTGTTATTATCTGACGTGTTATAGCCATTCTAATGCGTTAAGTCAGGGTTCCCCAACCTCTAGCATCTAATGCCTGGTGATCTGAGGTGGAACTGATGTATATAATAATAGTAATAGAAATAAAGTGCACAGTAAATGCAGTGTGCTTGAATCATCCTGAAACCATGCCCCCACCCCAGTCCATGGAAAAACTGTCTTCTATTAAACTGATCCCTGGTGCCAAAAAGCTTAGGGACTGCTACATTAAGTGAGAGGTTTCCCCGGTGGCTCAGTGGTAAAGAACCTGCCTGCAGTGCAGGAGCCAAAGGAGATGTGGGTTCAATCCCTGGGTCGAGAAGATCCCCGGAGGAGGGCATGGCAACCCATTCCAGTATTCTTGGCCTGAAGAATCCTGTAGACAGAGGATCCTGGAGGGCTGCAATCCATAGGGTCACAAAGAGTCAGACATGACTGAAGCGACTTAACACACACACACACACACATTAACTGATATCTCATTATTATTTTAATCCGTGTATTATTGTTTTTGTTCAGTCGCTCAGTCGTGTCTGACTCTTTGCAACTCCATGGACTGCAACATACCAGGCTTCCCTGCCATTCACCATTTCCCAGAGCTTGTTCAAACTCACGTGCATTGAGTCACTGAGGCCATCCAACCATCTCATACTCTATCGTCTTCTCCTCCTGTCTTCAATCTTTCTCAGCACTGGGGTCTTTTCTAATGAGTAGGCTCGTCACATCAGGTGGCCAAAGTATTGGAGCTTCTAATGAACTGAAGCTTCTACTTTCATTCTAGTCCTTCCAATGAATATTCTGGATTGCTTTTCTTTAGGATTGACTAGTTTGAGCTCCTTGCAGGCCAGGGGACTCTCAAGAGTCTTCTCTAACACCACAGTTCAAAAGCACCAGTTCTTTGGCGCTCAACCTTCTTCATGGTCCCACTCTCACATCCATACATGCGTACTGGAAAAATTATAGCTTTGACTATAGGGATCTTTGATCATAAAGTAATGTCTCCACTTTTTAATATGCTGTCTAGATTTGTCATAGCTTTTCTTCCAAGGAGCAAGCATCCTTTAATTTCATGGCTGCAGTTACCATCTACAGTGATTTTGGAGCCCAAGAAAATAAAGTCTGTCACTGTTTCCATTGTTTCCCCATCTATTTGCCTTGAGTCATGGGACCAGATGCCATGATCTTAGTTTTTTGAATGTTGAGTTTTAAGCTAGCTTTTTCACTCTCCTCTTTTACCTTCATGAAGAGGCTCTTTAGTTCCTCTTTGCTTTCTCCCATAAGGGTGATATCATCTGCATATCTGAGGTTATTGATATTTCTCCCTGCAATCTTGATTCCAGTTTGTGCTTCATCCAGCCCAGCATTTCACATGCTATATTCTGTATATAAGTTAAATAAGCAGGGTGACAGTATACAGACTTGGTGTATTCCTTTCCCAATTTGGAACCAGTCTGTTGTTTCATGTCCAGTTCTAACTGTTGGCTTCTTGACCTGCATACAGATTTCTCAGAAGGCAGGTAAGGTAGTCTGGTATTCCCATCTGTTTAAGAATTTTCAACAGTTTGTTGTGATTCACACAGTTAAAAGCTTTAGCATAGTCAGTGAAGCAGAAGTAGATGTTTTTGGGAATTCTCTTTCTTTTTCTGTGATCCAACAGATGTTGGCAATTTGACCTCCAGTTCCTCTACCTTTTCTAAATCCAGCTTGAGCATCTGGTAGTTCTCGGTTCACATACTGTTGAAGCCTAGCTTGGAGAATTTTGAGTATTACTTCGCTAATGCGTGAGATGAGTGCAACTGTGTGATAGTTTGAACATTCTTTGGCATGGCCTTTCTTTGAGATTGGAATGAAAACTGACCTTTTCCAGTCCTGTGGCCACTGCTGAGATTTCCAAATTTGCTGGCATATAGAGTGCAACAGTTTAACAGCATCGTGTTTTAGGATTTGAAATAGCTCAGCTGGAATTCCATCACCACCAGTAGCTCTGTTTGTAGTGATGCTTCCTAAGGCTCACTTAACTTCGCACTCTAGGATATATGGCTGTAGGTCAGTGATCACACCATCTTTGTTATCTGGATCATGAAGATCTTTTTTGTATAGTTCTTCTATGTATTCTTGCCACTTCTTCTTGGTATCTTCTGCTTCTGTTAGGTCCATACCATTTGTCCTTTATCGAGCCCATCCTTGCATGAAATGTTCCCTTGGTATCTCTAATTTTCTTGAAGAGATCTCTAGTCTTTCCCATTCTGTTCTTTTCCTCTATTTCTTTGCATTGATCGCTGAAGAAGGCTTTCTTATCTCTCCTTGCTATTCTCTGGAACTCTGCATTCAGATGGGTGTATCTTTCCTTTTCTGTGTATTCCTGATGACAAATGATGTTTAACATTTTTTTATGTACTTATTGGCCATTTAAGTATCTCCTTTGGAGAAATGTCAGTTCAAATCCTTTGCCCATTTTTTAATTGGGTGTTTTGGGGGTTTTTTATTACTGAGTTGTAAGAGATCATTTTATCTCTGTAGAGACATGAGGCCTCTATAGATAGATGATTTACAAATATCTTCTCCCATTCACTTTCTCGATGCTGTCCTTTGAAGCACAAAAATTTTTTATGAAGACTTTTTTTTCATTGTTTGTGCTTTTGATGTCGTGTGTAAGAAATCATTGCCTGATCGAGGGTCACAAAGACTTAACTCCTGTTTTCTTCTGTAAGAGTTTTCTAGTTTTGGCTCTTAGATTTAGGCCCATATTCCATTTTGTGTTAATTTTTGTATGTGGTATGAGGTAGGGGTCAAATTTCATTCTTGCGTGTGGGTATCCAGTTTTCCCAGCTCAGTTTTTTGAAAAGACTCTTCATTTCCCTGTTGCATTGTCCTGGCACCTTTGTTGGAAATCAGTTGACTGAAAATTTGAGGGTTTATTTTTGGATTCTAAATTCTGTTTCATTGGTCTGTATGTCTGTTTTTGTGCCAGTACCACACTGTCTGGATTACCATGGCTTTATAATAGCTTTGAAATCAGGAAGTCTAAGCTCTCCAGCTTTGTTCATTTTCAAGACTGCTTGGCTCTTCTGCGTAAACTTTAGGATCAACTTGTCAATATCTGCAAAAAAAGACAGCAGGACTTTTGATAGGGATTGGATTGAATCTAGATCAATTTAGGGAATATTGCCATTTTAACAATATTGCCTTCTAATCTATGAAAATGGAATGCCTTTTCATTTATTTAAGCCTTCTTTGAATTTTTCAAACATATTTTTAGTTTTAAGTGTACAATCTTATTTTATAATTTATTCCTAAGTATTTTACTCTTTTAGAAGCTATTGTAAATGGAATTATTTCCTTAATTTAATTTTTGGAGTGTTCATTGCTAATGTACAGAAGTATAATTTCTTTAATATGTTGATCTTATATCTCAAAATCTTGAACTTATTTACAAGTTCTAATAGTTGTGTGTGTTTCTGTGTTTTCCATAGGATTTTCTGTACACACAATGATGTAGTCTGTTATCTATAGAGATTATTTTACTTCTTCCATTCATCTGGATGCCCTTTCTTTTTGTTTTTCTTTCTTTCTTTTCTTCTACTTGCCCTGACTGGAACCTCTAATGCATGTTGAATAAAAGAGAATGTTGATTTTTACCTTGTTCCTGATCTTAAGAGGAAAATTTTTAATGTTTAACCATTAAGTATAATGTTAGCAATGGGTTTTTCATAGATACCCTTTATCAGGGTGAAAAATTCCCTTCAATTCCTAGTTTGTTGAGTGTTTTTATTATGAAAGAGTATTGAAGTGAACCAAAGTGAAGTCTCTTAGTCATGTCCGACTCTTTGCAACTCCATGGCCTATAGCCTACCAGGCTCCTCCATCCATGGGATTTTCCAGGCAGGAGTACTGGAGTGGGTTGCCATTTCCTTCTCCAAGTTTTCTTCCTGATCCAGGGATTGAACCCACGTCTCCCTCATTGTAGGCAGACTCTTTACCATCCGAGCCACCAGGGAAGAGTATTGAATTTTGTCAAATAATTTTTCAGCATCAATTAAAATGATCAGGTAGTTTTTGTCCTTTATTCTATTAACATGGTATTGATTTCTGCATGTTGAACCTACCTATATTCCTGGAATAAGTGTTGCTTGGTCATAGGGTATAACCTGTTGTATGTGTTGCTGGATTTGGTTAGCTGTATTTTATTGAGGATGTTTGTGTCTATAGTCAAAAGGCATAGTGGGCATAGTTCCTTTTCTTGTGACTTCTTAGTCTGGATTTGGTATCAGAATAATACCTGCCTCATAGCATGAATTGAGAAGTGTCGCCTCCTGTTTTCAGAAGAATTTGTGAAAAGGTCTTTACCATATGATACAGTTTATCAGTGAAGGCATCTGAACCTGGGCTTCCCTTTGCTTCTTTTTTGTGGTCAGTACTTTGATTACTAACTCAGTTTCTGTATAGGTATATCCAGATTTTCTGCTGCTTAAGTCAGTTTTTGTAGTTTATGTTTTCTAGGAACTTGTCTATTTCATCCAGGTTGTCTAATTGGTTCATAGTATTTCCTTATAAATAATCCTTTTTATTTCTATCAGATCAGTAAACTTAAGGGTTCTTTTAGATGTCCTTTATCAAGTTGAAAAAGTTTCCTTCTCTTCCTCGTTTGCTGAGATTTTGTATCATGGGTGGGTATTGGATTTTATCACATTTATAGTGCATTTTATCTATGGAGATAAAATGATCTTTCTTATTTTTTTTTCCCTTTTAGTATAGGAAATTACACCAATTGGTTTTCTTTTATTAACTATCCCATTTCTTGACTTAACTTTGCTTATTCATGATGTGCTATTATTTTTATTTTTTATTTTATCTCATATGGTTTGTGGGATGTTAGTTCCCAAACCAGGGATTGAACCCAGGGCACAGCAGTGAAAGTTCTGAGTCCTAACTTCTGGACCACCAGGAAACTCCCATGATGTGTTATTATTTTTATATATTGCTATATTTACTTTGCTAATATTTTGTTAAGCATTTTGTGTATATGTTGAGGGATATTGGTCTGTAGTTTCTTTTCTTTTTTAAAAAAAAATATTTATTTATGTACTTATTTGGCAGTGCCTGGTCTTAGTTGATGCAAACAGGACCTTCCGGCAGGATTTTGTAGTTGAGGCATGCAAACTCTTAGTTGCAGCAAGTAGAATCTAGTTCCTTGACCAGAGACTGAATCTGGGGTCTCCCTGCACTGGGCGTGTGAAGTCTTAGCCACTGGACCACCAGGGAGTCCCTGTACTTTCTTTTGTTATAATTTTTTCTTTAGTTTTGGATTGAGGTAATGACAGCCTTGTAAAATGAATTGGGAAATGATCTTTCCTCTTCTGATTCCCTTGGACTGCAAGGAGATCCAACCAGTCCATTCTGAAGGAGATCAACCCTGGGATTTCTTTGGAAGGAATGATGCTAAAGCTGAAACTCCAGTACTTTGGCCACCTCATGCGAAGAGTTGACTCATTGGAAAAGACTCTGATGCTGGGAGGGATTGGGGGCAGGAGGAGAAGGGGACGACCGAGGATGAGATGGCTGGATGGCATCACTGACTCAATGGATGTGAGTCTGAGTGAACTCCGAGAGATGGTGATGAACAGGGAGGCCTGGCGTGCTGTGATTCATGAGGTCGCAAAGAGTCGGACACGACTGAGCGACTGAACTGAACTGACTTCTGATTCTTGGGAGAATTTGTTTGGAATCTGTGTTATTCCTTCCTTAAATATTTGGTCAAACTTTGCAGTCAACTCATGCAGGAATTTTCTTTATGGGAAATTATGTGAGCTATGATCTGAATTTCTTAATAATTGCAGAACTTGAGATTTAGGTTACCTATTTCTTCTGAAGTGAACTTAGATACTTTATATTTTTAGGTTTATTGATTTTTTTGGCTTCACTTAAATGGTTGAATTTATTGGCATAAAGTTGTTCATAATCATTTTTTAAAATATTTATTTGTTTGGCTGCATCCGGTCCTAGCTGCAGCCCGTGGGCTCTCTAGTTGTGTGCGGTCTCCTGAGTGCTAGAGCTCAGTAGCTACAGCGTGCGGGGCTTCTCTAGGTGCAGTGCTTGGGCTTAGTTACCCCATCGCATGTGGGATCTTCTTTCTCCGACCAGGGATCAAACCTGCATTAACACCTGGACCACCAGGGAAGTCCCCATAATCATGTCCCCATTCATCCCTTTAATATGCGTAGCATCTGTAGTGATGTCCCCTTCTTTTATTCCTACTAATAATTTGCATTCCTCTCTTTTCTTTTTTTAATCTTTCTTGTTAGAGGGCTATCAATTTTACTGATTTCTACCAAGAATTAGCTTTTAGTTTGATTTCTATTGTGTTTATCCATTTTCTGTTTCATTCATTTCTACTTTTATCTGTATTATTTCCTTCTGTTTGTTAGACTCAACTTACTCTTTAAACGTAGTCTCTAGACCTCTGAGTGTTGAAGCTTTGTGACACTGATTTTAAACCTTTATTCTTTTCTAATAAAACTTTTAATGTTATAAATAACATTCATTTAGATGTATCCACAAATTTTGAAATCTGAGGTTTGCATGTTTTAGTATTTAGTTCAAAGCATTTTCTGACCTCCCCAGTATTTCTTTGGCCTCTGAGTTACTTACAAGTGTGAGGTTTAACATTCAGATATTTGAAATACTTCCAAATATCTTTTTGTTATTGATTTCTAATTTAATTCAGTTACGGTCAGAGACTATACTTCATATGGTCTCAGTATTTTTCTGTTCTGCCTCCTTTTTCTGGGAATCCGACTGTGTGCATATTGGGCTGCCTGATGCTGCCGCTCTCTGTTCATTTGCATTCAGTCTTTTCTCCTGAGAGTAACAATTTCTGAGAGAAGACAGCTTGAAATTTCCAGTCGTAGGTTTGGTCTGCTGTTTCTTGTCCAGTTTTCTCAGCTTTTCATGTAATTTTGATGCTCTGTTACCACTTGCACACAACATAGGATCACTATGTATTCTTGGTGATTTGACTTCTTTATCATTATGCACGGTCTCCCGTTACCCCTGGTCATATTTCTTGTTCTGAGATTTTAAAATATTTTTGTAGTTTTTTTAATTAATTATAATTGATTTATAATGTGGCATTAGTTTCAGATGTACAGCATAGGGATTCAGTTATATTCAGTTATGTATAACTGAATCCCTGTGAATACATATCTATTTTTTTAGGTTCTTTTCCCTTATAGGTTATTATAAAATATTAAATATAATTACCTGTGTTATACAGTGGGTCCTTGTATATTAGTGTGTGTATGTTAATCTCAAATTCATAATTTATCCCTCCTTCCTTTTTCCCTTTGGTAGCCATAAGTTTGTTTTATATGTCATTGGTCTATTTCTGTTTGTATATAAGTTTATTGGTATCCTTTTCTTGTCTGTTTTTTGGATCCCACTTGTGAGTGACATCATGTGGTATTTGCCATTGTCTGGCTGACTTCTCTTAGTGTGATCATCTCTAAGGCCTTCCGGGTTGCTGAAAACGGCATTATTTCATTTCTTTAATATTTATTTGGCTGTACAAGGTCCAAGTTGAGGCACGTGGGATCTAGCTCCCCGAGCAAGGACTGAACTTGGGCTCCCTCCATCAAGAGCGTGGAGTCTTAACCACTGGAAGAAGTCTCTCATTCTTTTTTATAGCTGAGTAATATCCCATTGTATAAATATAATTAATATCAATTGCACGATGATATCTTCTTTATCCATTCATCTAGGGCAGCCCTTAGAATTTTAGATTGACATTCTCCTTTAACTCTGTTCTGTTGCCTGCTGGGTCTGTTGTTATTCTTATTTTGTTCTCCTGTACTTAATTTTTCCTCTTCTCTGGCTGTTCTTGTCATTGGTTTTCAACAATTTTATTATGATAGTGTGCCTTGGTGGTGTTTTCTTTGCGTTAGTTGAGCTTTTAGAACTTGATTTTATGGTTTTCATCTAATTTGGAAAATTTCTGGCCATTTCTTCGAATATTTTTTCTGCCGCACTTCTGGGACTCCAATTATATGTGTGTTAAACTGCTTAATATTGTCCATACTCCATTTATTTATTTACAACCTTTTACCTGGTCTGGTTTTCATTGGATATTTTGCTTTGTTTTGTTTTTGCTCTGTCTCCAACTTAACTGATTTTTTTTTCTTCTGTGGCATCTAATTAGTTTTTATCCCTTACAGTGTATTTTTCCTATACCACTTATTTTTATATTCAGAAGTTCCACTTGAGTGTAGTTTAGTTTGCTCTTTTTTACATCTCCCATTTCTCTCCTTATGCTATTCATGTTTCCCTTCATATCTTGAGCATATTTATGATGTTTACAACTGCTATTATAAGATTCTTATTGGCTAAATATATCATCTCTATCTTTCCTAGGTCTGTTTCTATTGATTAGGTTTTGGGTGTTTTTTTGTTTTTTTTTTTTTTTTTTGGTTATAGGTCACATTTGCCTACTATTTTGAATGTCCGGTACTGATTAGATGAATGACGTTGTGAATTTCATATTGTTAGGTGCTAGTTTTTATTTTTTAGAGACTATTAAACTTGGCTTACAGTTTGTTAACTGGAATCACTTTAATACATTTGAGGCTTGTTCTTAAAATGTATTAGGGCAGGTCTAGGGCAGCACTTAATCTATGGCTAATTTAGCTGCATAATAAGGGACTGTCCAGGGCTTCTCAGGCGGCACTAGAAGCCGCCTGCCGATGCAGGAGGCACAAGAGACATGGGTTCAATCCCTGGATTAGGAAGATCCCCTGGAGGAGGGCATGGCAACGCACTCCAGTATTCTTGCCTGGAAAATTCCATGGACAGAGGAGCTGACTGAAGTCACGTAGCATATACGCACGCATACAAGGGGACTGTCCAATTTCTCGTGCATTGAGGTTGGTCTCTCCATTCTGGTTGAGGAAACACAGGTGACTTCCCCAGTGGGGTAGCCCTAGGAATCATCATCCTACTGCATTTTAATGATTCTTCCCCCACTCCTGTGGAATTTGGTCGTATATATTGGGCTTACTAGGTGGCTCAGTGGTGAAGAATTCACCTGTCAGTGCAGGAGATGCAGGTTTGATCCCTGGTCAGGAAGATACCCTGGAGAAGGAAATTGCAACCCACTCCAGTATTCTTGCTGGGGAAATCCCATGGACAGAAAAGCCTGGCAGGCTACAGTCCATGGGGTTGCAAAAGAGTCGGACACAACTTAGCATCTAAACAGCAATAGGCAGATTAGTTTCATCAAAGACTCCAGGGAACCCCCTACAATCTCCAGGGCTCTCTCTCTCTGACACTTCCTCTGCCTTAGGACTTTTCCCTGTAAATTCTAGCTGTCTCTGCCTGAATTCTGATCTCTGTCTCTTAAAGGTGACCACTGTGCTTGTTCAGTTCCCTGCCTCCGGGCAGTAAGCAGGGCAGTCAGAGAGCTCACCACGTTTGCTGCTTTTTCTGGCTCACACCCCGGCTTGCCTGTTGGGAAGCAGTTGTATCATGATCAGTAGTTGTTTGAGACTGGAGAGCAGTTCCTATGGTGGGACATCCTTAATGGGCAGAAGTGAAAGTCTCCTCCCCATAGATTTTGATGCATAAATCTGTTCATTCTTTGACTTGTGAGTTTAAAGTACATATCTCTACAAATACATATGAAATTCTGATTAGAGTGTGCTTTTCATTATCTTATGCATTTTCACATGTTTCTCCAGGGTACACAGCCACCTCTCTAGTGGCTGCAAAATATTCCTTGAATGCCCATCCCAGAATCTTCTAGCTGGCTGACTGTGAATATGTAGAAGTTGAAGAAGTCTCTTTTCTAGGTATGAAAATTCTGGCCTTGACCTCTAAGGTCTGATGCCTTCAATTGAGAAGAAAGGAAGAACGATGTCTGGTAATGCTGAACAGAGGCCACTGACCCACTGATAGCCTCGGGTTGTGAATTCTACCTGTCAGATGATGTCTCAAGGAAGTACACCTGCAACAACGATCAAAGAGCACAGAAAAACAATATTAGAATATTGGGCAAATAGGTTCATAGCAGAATAGTCATACTGGAAATGGCAAGCCCTGAAGCTCAGGACCTAGGGTGTAGTTAACAATTGGTAAAGTATGGTGCAGTAAAAGATGGTGTGGTCATTTCTGATGGCAAATATGTAACTCAGATAATTTCTACTTAGAAACAGTTCTACAAAAATGTCGAGAAGTGACCGTACATAGAAGAGTATGGCGTGTGCCCATTACTTAAAACTGAATACCAATGTAAATGTACAGGTTAACAAAAATTAGGGGAATTCATGGAGGCCGCACCCAGGTACCAAAGGACCTGGGCTGTCCGTCCCAGCTCTGCTGCTGGTTTTCTGTATGATCCTGAGCAAATCCTTTCCTACGTGTGCTCTTTAGTTTCACCTTCTGCATGTAATGAGGGGGTTGCGAATTACATACTTGATGTCATATAGGGCTTTGCTTTTGCTGTGTTCATCTAATTAAGTTTCTAGTAAATACACTAAAAAGACAAAAAGACACACTTCAAAGAAGCAAGAGTGTGAGATGCTTTCTGCCTCTTGGGGTGTAATGGGCACCCCTTCCCCAGTCTCAGAACTTTGTGCTTGTGGGTGTTGGGGAGCCTCCCATCCAGACTCAGAACATAGTGCTTCCCATTCCCTGAGTGCTTACTCCATGCTGGGCACTGTGCCCACTGCTCTTTCCCTATATTATCTCTTATTAGTTCTTCCAGCAATTGTGGGGTTATCTTCATTTTCCCAAGTGTTGAAAATGATGCTTTGCAGGCATCAGATAGTTGTCTAAGGAGCTGGGATTTGAACCCAGGCCCGAGTCCCAGAGATCAGTCTCGCCTTCACTTGCATGCTCTAGTTCTCTCCTTGTTAGCTGACAGCCCTCTGACACTTCAGGGAAATACACAGGGAAATACTGTCCCCTTTGTGCCCACAGCGGACAACGAAAACAACATCACCTCCAACCAGTCCCGATCGCCCCCTGCTGTCGTGGAGGAGAAGTGGAAGCCCCAAGCCCAGAGGAACAGCGCCAACAACAGTAGGTCTTTCCCAGGCCGACGCCGGGGACTGGTGGAAGCCTGCTCCAGCCGCTCCCCCTGCTTGTTCCCCTCTGCCCCCCTCCCCACCCCGTACCTCCCATGGTGATGCAAGACCGCGCATAACGGTTTACCAAGCACTTTCACACCTGAGACCTAGTTGATGGGAATTCTGACCTCACGGGATGGACAGAGGAGGCCTGGGGAGACCTGATCTATTTGTGATCAGAGAACACAAATTCATGACAGAATCAGAATTAGAATCCACTCCCCACAATTTCTCTGGTCTGCTCTTTCCTGACACTGTGGCCTCAGGTATCTTATTCACTAACGCCTTCTGTATCAGGCTGTTTCTGTTTTGAGGAACAGGTTAGACTAGTTAGCTTCAGAGGTCGAGGTGAATGGCACATGCAGCAAATATTTGCACACATACCACTACCCTCTGTTCCTGTGCCCACGGCAGGCATTACTAGTCAATCACAGAACTTCATTCCCGGGAGACTGTCACATGTTAAAGACTTGCCAAGACCATCAGTTTGCACACAAGATGAAATCACTTTGTAATTCCTAATACTAGATGCTTGAGTATTAGGCTGCTGCCAGACCAAGGAGCCTTGAATGCCAGGATTAATCACGCCTCTCTTTGTGTCCCCCACCCACCCGCCAGCCACGACCAGTGGTTTGACACCCAACAGCATGATCCCCGAGAAGGAGCGGCAGAACATCGCAGAGCGGCTGCTGCGGGTCATGTGTGCCGACCTGGGTGCTCTGAGCGTGGTGAGCGGGAAGGAGTTCCTGAAGCTGGCCCAGACGCTGGTGGACAGCGGCGCCCGCTACGGGGCCTTCTCGGTCACGGAGATCCTGGGCAACTTCAACACGCTGGCGCTGAAGCACCTGCCGCGCATGTACAACCAGGTGAAGGTGAAGGTCACGTGCGCCTTGGGCAGCAACGCCTGCCTGGGCATCGGCGTGACCTGCCACTCGCAGAGCGTCGGCCCCGACTCCTGCTACATCCTCACGGCCTACCAGGCCGAGGGCAGCCACATCAAGAGCTACGTGCTGGGTGTGAAGGGCGCGGACATTCGCGACAGCGGCGACCTGGTGCACCACTGGGTGCAGAACGTGCTGTCGGAGTTCGTGATGTCGGAGGTCAGGACAGTCTACGTGACTGACTGCCGGGTGAGCGCGTCCGCCTTCTCCAAGGCCGGCATGTGCCTGCGCTGCTCAGCCTGTGCCTTGAACTCGGTGGTGCAGAGCGTACTGAGCAAGCGGACGCTGCAGGCCCGCAGCATGCACGAGGTCATCGAGCTGCTCAACGTGTGCGAGGACCTGGCGGGCTCCACCGGCCTCGCCAAGGAGACCTTCGGCTCGCTGGAGGAGACCTCGCCGCCGCCCTGCTGGAACTCGGTCACGGACTCGCTGCTGCTGGTGCACGAGCGCTACGAGCAGATCTGCGAGTTCTACAGCCGGGCCAAGAAGATGAACCTCATTCAGAGCCTCAACAAGCACCTGCTCAGCAACCTGGCCGCCATCCTGACGCCGGTGAAGCAGGCGGTCATCGAGCTGAGCAACGAGAGCCAGCCCACCCTGCAGCTGGTGCTCCCCACCTACGTCAGGCTGGAGAAGCTGTTCACGGCCAAGGCCAACGACGCGGGCACCGTGAGCAAGCTGTGCCACCTCTTCCTGGAGGCGCTCAAGGAGAACTTCAAGGTGCACCCAGCGCACAAGGTGGCCATGATCCTGGACCCGCAGCAGAAGCTGAGGCCCGTCCCCCCCTACCAGCACGAGGAGATCATCGGCAAGGTGTGCGAGCTCATCAACGAGGTCAAGGAGTCCTGGACTGAGGAGGCCGACTTCGAGCCCGCAGCCAAGAAGCCCCGCTCCACTCCCGGAGAAAACCCTGCCACCCAGGAGGACGACCGGCTCGGGAAGAACGAAGTGTACGATTACCTGCAGGAGCCCCTCTTCCAGGCCACCCCCGATCTCTTCCAGTACTGGTCGTGCGTGACCCAAAAGCACACGAAACTCGCCAAGCTCGCCTTCTGGCTCCTCGCGGTGCCGGCCGTGGGGGCCAGGAGCGGGTGTGTAAATATGTGTGAACAAGCACTTCTCATCAAAAGGAGGCGACTGCTCAGTCCAGAAGATATGAACAAACTCATGTTTCTGAAATCCAACATGCTTTAAGACTTCCAGATTGAAAAAAGAAAAGAAAGAAAAGAGAACATTTAAAGAAGAAGGAAAAAAACCCACACAACACTGTCGCAAACAAAGAAAAGGAATTTAAGTTCTAAACACTGTGGACCTCATTAAAAATGCCCCCTGGAAACTTAAGTGCTTTTTTTCAGTGTGTGTGTGCATGTGTGTGCACGGGCAGCTCTGTGCTCGTCTGCGTGGCTGCCGAAGTGTTGCACACGCGTGCACACACACACTCCCCTGGTGCATGCATGCATGCCCCTCGTGGGTATGTGTGCATTAAACTGGGCGTGTCAGGAAAGCTGAGTGTTTGGGAAAGAGGGAAGATGCTTCACTTCCTTTTCTCAGTGAGGGGGCTTTAAAAGACTCCATTTTCAGGTGTGCAGATTGTACAAACTGATGTTGTGAAATGTTCAGGCAGCTGAGATCTGAAGTGACTTGACGCTCTCTGTCCTTCACCCTGTGGTCCCCCTACTGCCCGCCACCCCCACCCCCCAGTCTTCCTGACCCTACCACGCCCCACTCCTCCCCAGCTGCCCTGCCATGGATTCTCCAAACTGCATCAGATGGACAGCTTCTGCACTGGACTTGGTTCTCGTTCACCTTCAGGGCATTGAGCTGCTGCCTTTACGATACCCCTGGGTGTCAGGGGGCAGCCGCCTTAGAAACACACCTATCTATCTCCCCAAATCAGGAAAGGAGACTTTTAAGAATATAAAGCTGACCTTTTGCTTTTTAATATAAGAGAGAAAAAAAAGACATTTTCAAAGAAGTATAAGATAACTGTCTCCACTCCTTAATAATTTTTTTCCTAACATTTTAGCAGTTTTTGCCTTTTTTTTTTTTTTTCAAATTTGATTTAGACTCTGCTAGGAGGCACTGAATGTCTATAACTTATATTTTGGAGGGTTTTTTTTGTGTTCTGTTTTGTTTTTTGATTGCCCTTTTTGTTCCTCGAGTCACACTGTAAACTAGCTCATCTCAGTGGTGTATTCAGTATCCTGAGGTTTTTATCAACCTTCCCTGTACGGTCCAGTTTTCCTGTATTTGAAACAGCCAAGACCATAAACTTGGCTGTGCTGTTTGGAGACCAGGAGAGGTGTTGGAGTCACAGGTCTCGCAGACGTGGGATTTGGTGGAAGCCACAGAGAAACATGTGGCTTAGGAGTGCTGACTGTAAGTGGAAGGCCGCCCTCCTGGCTCGCTGCGTCTGGTACTGCGAATGTCTGATTTCTGTACCCACAGTGCATTACACTACTTGCGCGCCACTGACCCTTCCGGCTCAGCAGGGAATCCTGAGTTGATCCATGTTCACACCCATCACACCTCGGACCCACAACCTCCTCTTCCTCCCCAGGACCCCGGAGATTCCAGGGGTTCTACTGCGCACGGCCCTGGGGGTCCCCCACCTGAGCCTCGGCCCTCCTTCTAGGACGGTAGTTGAGCACGGTGCCTTGCGGGCCCAATGACGGATGTTTGAGGGTGGAATGGCATTAGGCCACATTCAACTTGATGCTATGAAAGATGGTTTTAGGCTTTTCTTCCTCGGTGAGCGGTTTCGGTTCCACACACTTAGCCTAATTGCCAACAGGTTGACCCTTTCCCCTCTCAAGAGGTGGCTTTATCAGGATCAGTCCTCAGCCTCCCACCCCACCTCTCAGTGAATATATACTGGTGGTCCAATATCCCCTCGGTGCCCACCATCGCGGGGGGAGCCATTTGCAAAGGCACATTCTACCATCCTAGGGGGCTGGCCAAGTCCACCACATCCCTCCTTAGTAATAAAACATGATTCAACTGCGAGATACCTCGATTTCAAAAAGCACTGTACATCAGCCCTCTCCCTACTCCCTGGTCCATGGCAGTAACGTTGGGAAAGTTAATTTAAAAACTCAAGGCTTAGGATCATGGACCAGAACACTGTCCCAGGTGCCAAGTCTGCTCAATTTGCCTCATGAGAACTAACCCTCCGCATCTTGGACATACTGAAATGCATCCCAGAGGGTTGTTTCCACGTTCACTGCAGCAAGTCATGGTCTCAGGAACCACCATGCCATTTCCTCTCCCAGAGAAGTTCTGGGCATTTACAGCATTTCCAGGGGGTGTCACTCCATCAGAAGAGCCTCTTACCTGCACTGGACAGTCACCTCGTCTCACGTTCTATAGCATAGGGGAGCATTGACAGGCTATTTGATGAGACTTCGGGAGATCTTCCAGAAGGTGTCTGCAGGCTTGCTGATGGGAGAGATGCCTACAACCAAAGGCCTCCAGCCTTGCTGCCGGGGAGACCTGGCACTCAGCCACACAGGAGAGTGGAAGCTGCCTGCGTTGTGTAGTTGGTGGCAGTTAAGTCTCAGAGCCCATCCTCTCTCTCCTTTTGAGCAGGGAGCTGTGCGGGTCCTGCCTCATTTTAGGGGCCACTCCGCAAATCGGCATTTCACTGTCTTGCAAAGCCATCAGGACCAAGCCCAAGTATCAGCGTCCTTCTTGGAACTCGGGGATGTCTGCCCTCCAGCATGAAATTTTGAAGAAGTCTTACTAAAATCCAGGTATCTAGTTACACATGTCGCCTCCTGTTCTGTCCCTCCTTTCCACCTCAGTTCGATCCTTCGGGCTTGGCTTGCTCTGCAGAGAAGATGTGAGTGCCACTAGGCTTCTGAAGGCTGTCTCCTGGGACTGCCTCATCCAGATAACGGGCACAAGGTCGCAGACCGTCACTTCTCTCTTCCAGTCTTTCGTCCTTCAGACACTCTTGTTGCCAGTAGAAAGGGCTGTACCAAGGTGCCCCCACTCCGTCTGCTTTCTCACGCAGGCAGCTCGCCTACTGCAGATTTCCTTGCAGTGAACAGCTTAATAAAACCCAAAGATCTCACAGGCCCAGCCACTGGCCCCTCGTCTCCAGCAATATCCACCCTATCCAAATTCTAGCTCAGCCAAAGGATTGAGGCCGGCTCTTCCAGCTCATCTCCTGGCGCCTGCCCTGACATGGACCTTCAGAAAGTTTCTGTCTTCTGCCTCCCAGTTCTGTGGCCACTGACCACTATGGGACTCTGCAGCTCAAGGCGGTCGATTGCCTGCTGACTTGGACACAGTTTGCCAGAAGTGTGTGATTCCCAGGACAGAAGGGGCCTTGCTGCTGACAGGCACGGACCCCAGCAAGGAAGCGGAGAAAACACACGTCCACTCTGCAGAGTTTTCCCGCCTCCTCTGAGGCCAGTCAGCTTCGCCACCAAAGCCCAAGCCAAGGACCATAGCCTCGTGGCTGGTGCCACAGGTGTGGAGTAACCGAGGGGTCTCTGCTCCACCAAGAGCAGGCGTGCCATCCCAGTTGTCATGAATGGATGCCTGGACTTGGGCCAACATGGTTCTTCTTCCCTCTGCCCGGGTCCACCAGCCAGGCCTCCCTCCAGATGGTAGCCAGACCCCAGGAAACAGAGGGGCCGTCAGATGAAGCTCCTTATGGCTACTCTTCATTTCAGGGTTCACGGCATAGAAAACCTCCTCCTGTGTCTGTGAGCGAGGACACTGCCATCACCCAGCCTGGCAGCTTCATGGCTGGCATCCAGGCGTTGGCTCTTGGCTGGGAAAAGGGTGCTGCGGTTTCCTGGTGAGGAGAGAGCAGTCCGATGACGCAGTTGAGAAGCTTTACATCTCCCGATTTCTGGGAAGGACTCTCTCGGACGTCACCTCTGTAGGCTGGTGAGCCTCCTGTCCTTCAGCTTGCTTTTTTCTCTCCTGCACTTTCAAGAAGCACCAGAAAAAAACTCTGCAAGGCATGTTTTCCACCATGAAGCTGACCCTCTGCCCTTAGGGGCCACCCAGGCTTGTGCTTGAACTTGGACTAAACTCCTTGGAAAGTGGGCGGCCGAAGAGCTGTCGAGGATGCCGCAGGCACTCTGGGAGGCCACAGCTTCACAGGGAAGGTTTGGAACGAACCTGGGATGCTGATGGAGAAGGGAGGTCCCGTGAGGAATGACCCAGAAGGGGACAGTACTGGGATGTTGCCATGACGATGGGTGTGCTGGCAAAGATGGAGTGAGGAGCATCCAGGGCACCGCTGGAAGTCTCCTTCTGCCCCCATGGAGCTGGGGCAAGTTCATAGCTCTGCGCTTGCCTGGGAACAGCGGCAGCACCTCTGTGCCTGGGATGTACCTAGAGGAGGGCTTCTAGAAAGGCTGCTGGCTTAGATGAAACCAAGAGGCTAAGGAAGGCTCAGGCTGTCCCCTGGAGACAGTAGGTGGGGAGGGGGGCTCCTGTCTGGGCCCTGCCGGCCCCGCCTCGGCCCCCTCTATCCAGTCGGGAAGGGGCCTGCCCCCTCGTCACTGTGGCTAATGTTTGCTAGGCCAGTTATGGTGAACCAATGATACAGTGTTTTCCCTCTTGCGTTTCCCCTCCCAGTTCTCCCTTCTCGGGGTTTTCTGGAGGATCTGGTAGTTGTTGTTTTCCTTCCTCTCTCGTTTGGGTTTGAGGATTGTAGTCCGTGGAGCCCCACCGTTCTCTAGAGGGGCCCTGTGGTTCTGTGCAAAGAGGCACCTGCTCCCGCTTTGATGAGAGTGAAGGGCATCGGGTTGCTATTTGTATTTTCATGGCCCCACCGCCGCCGCCACCGTGGGCGTTGCTTTAAAGATTCGACTCCGGTACCGAGAAGGATGTGCTAGGTCTGCAGTTGGGTGTCTGCATCAGGACCCACCAGGGGCTTCCCCACCCACACATCCCACCGGGCACCTTCGTCTCTTTGAACCAAAGTTCCTTTTAGGGGCACAGCCCAGCCTTGTCCGCAACCTCAGGGGCCTGGGATCCCTGTGGCGCTTCCTGAAGTCCAGGTTGGCAGAGACCATGGAGTCTGAGGCCAACCGGAAGGGGGGCTCCTCCCACAACCCAGGTGCCAGCCGGTCCCCACCTAGGACCCTTCCCTCTCACCCAAATGGGGTCCCAGACGGGGTAGCCGGGTTCCAAAGCAGTGAGTGAGCTCGTGGACTGGCACAGGGCTGGAACTCGCCAGCCAGGAGACAGAGGGCCCCGCAGGGCTGGAAGCTCCCAGACCCACTGGGCAGTATGTCCAGGGCCATTCAGACTCCAAGCATCAGGAGGTCATTTTGTACAACCACCTGAAGCAGAGAGATTTTTTTAAAGAGCATAAATTATTTTTAGTTGTTCTCTGATGACCCTACCTTTTTTTTTCCCCCCATAACTTCATGTTGGTGATTCTTTCACATCAGGTAAATCTTGCGAAAGCCTTGGTGCCCCCTCCCTCCCAGGCCCCACTCAGTAACCACGTGTGTGCACCCCCATCCTTTCTCAGTAGTTAAAGACGTTCTAGGCAATACCATGGGCACATCTGACTGTGTCTCTCTCTTCGAGTGCAAGAAACTCAAGTCATCTTAAAAAATACAAAAAAAAAAAAAATTTACAAAAAAAAAAGAAACACACAAAAAAATATCTTTTTTAGGCCAGAGTTTTCTACAGGTATTAATGAATATTTTTCTTAATCCTTATAAGTTTTATGTGTTTAATATTTCTTAATACCGGTAGCATTAATTTATACTTTTGTAGCAACACAATATTTTTATAAGCAGCCAGTGCTTGGCTCAAGTCTCCACAAGGGGTTTGTGCAGGGTTTTCTTGGGACCCTGTGTACCATGTACTGTATTTAAAAAAAAAAAAAGTTACCTAGTGTCACCCTTGCTGTGTTAATTAACAAAAGACGTTGTTTGCGGTCTCCTGTGTCGTTGATGTGGATCCAGCAGATCTACAAGGAGTCACGTTGCATGGGGGTTGAGTTGATGGTT
>SJYT01014405.1:141283-157962 GCA_006410635.1 Cephalophus harveyi
AAAAAAAAAAAGTTACCTAGTGTCACCCTTGCTGTGTTAATTAACAAAAGACGTTGTTTGCGGTCTCCTGTGTCGTTGATGTGGATCCAGCAGCTCTACAAGGAGTCACGTTGCATGGGGGTTGAGTTGATGGTTCTTGTGATTTGTAAACCCCCGAGACCAAACTTGAGGGTTTATTTAGGGTTTTCTGTTTGTCCTTTGGGTTTTCGGTTTCATTTTGGTTTGGGTACCATTTCTCCATTTATAGCCAAATCAGTTTTGTGGTGTTTAAAACTTTTACTGATGTCAAATGGAGGAAAGGAACAGAAAAAAAAAAAATTTTTTTTTACAAAGTAATAAAATTTAAAACTGAGCTGTTTAAATGTTGCTGTTTTTACCTGTCTGTTCTTGTCCAAAAGTGGGACATTCCCAGGGTGAAGAGGAAGGGTCCACTTGGTTCCTTAAATCGCCAAAAGCCCCAGCCCAGATTTCAACACCCCCTACCCTCCTCCCCTGAATTCTTGCAACATTATTTCCCGGTTGGTTGATGCCAAGGCAAAAAGACATCCTTTTAAAGGTTAGAGAGAATCTGTTGCTTAAATAAATGATTTCATGTCAGTGTTGTATTTATGGTTTTACAATAAAACGACCTTTAGGAAGATGGCAGTGTGTGGCGTTATTTCTTGGGCTTGGGGTTGGGCTGTGTCATCCAGGCAGGAGCTGGGCACTGGAGAGTAGAGATGGACAGAGGCAGGCATGTCACCTGGGGGTGACGGAGCTGGAGTCCATCCCGAGGGACATTGGATGAGGTCAGGGTGGCCCTGGACATCAGAGCTGGGTCAGTGATAGCTGATGAATGAGGCCCACGAGCACGCGGCCCCCGGGGCCTTGCTCTTGAGCGCTGGCCCAGGGGAGGAAGGGTAGTCCAGGCCCCAAGGAGCATACCCAGGTGTGCCTAGACTGACGTCATTTATGTGATTGTTGTGGGTTGTGTGTACCGTCCGTTTTCTGAGGAAGGGTGCCCGTGGCTTTTGCCAAATTCCAGATGGCACCTGTGACTCTGAAGAATCAGTGGGAGCTGTCAGAGACACATTCAAACCCAGTGTCTGGACACACTGTCTCCAATGTGGTCCAGAGTGGAAAGCCTGCCTGGGGAGGGAAGGCACCCTCCACCCCAGGAGAGGTGCAGACAGGGCCCAGACACTACCCTGGGTGCAGATGCGGAGGCCGGTGGGCCTGCCGGGCAGCCAGGCCAGCTCCCTGGGGTGCCCTCCTCTCTGTCCCAAAGCTCTGAGCAGCGTCCCGATGCGGCGGCCCACCCAGGCTCCCCCGTGGCTTTCTCACAGCACCCCTTTCCTGAACCTCCCTCCCCATTCGCTGACTGCTGAAACGCTGCCATGCTCCGAGCCAGCTCTCCCACTCCTCCAGGACGGGGTGACTGTCCCCCACCTGCCCAGAGTCAGCGCACCCATCTCCTGAGTGAAGCACTCATCCACGTTCACCTTGCCCTGCGGTCACGTGCAGGCCTCGTGCTCCTTCGCCCCCCGGCACTGGCCTCCCAGACCATGTGTGTGGAGTTCGAAGTGTCTGCAGAGGGGTGTCTGGCCCTGCCAAATTTCCCAGGGCGGCCATCACTCTAGCCAGGTTAAGAATCAGAGCCCTCCACGAGGGCCCTGCCAGGGTGGACTCGCCCTGAGCCTCACGCTGCAGACAGGCTCATCGACGCTTGGCTTGGATAGTTGGCCTGAAGGCAAATCTGTGACAGTGCCACAGAAGACAGCTGTGGCCTGAGCCGGGAGCAGGGAAGGAGGGGCGACAGCTTCTCCCGAAGCAGACCTGCTGTTGCTAGAACAGCCGGCGCCTTGGGCTTCATCCCTGTCCTTAACCCGATAGTCAGTGAAAGTTGCTCAGTCATGTCCGGCTCTTTGCGACCCCATGGACTATGCAGTCCATGGAATTCTCCAGGCCAGAATACTGGAGTGGGTAGTTTTTCCCTTCTCCAGTGGATCTTCCCATCCCAGGAATCGAACTGGGGTCTCCTGCATTGCAGGCGGATTTCTTTACCAACAGCTGTCAGTGCACTCCCCAAAAGGGGTGCACTGCTGGGTCAGCTGAACAACTTCCCATCAATCAGATCGCAGGGGTCACTGCGTGAATGGGCTGTGAGTCTGGGCCAGCCTCCCAGAGGCATCAGCTCTGCCCTCAGAAGCCCCTTCTGTGGGAGTTTCCTGCTGCTCAGCGTACCACGTGGACGTCCCAGAGCCGGTGGGTGAAGTTCAGTCAAGGAGTTTCTATGGGCTCTGAAACAAAAGTCAGGAGTTCTGCTGGAGCAGAAAGACCCGTCCCTCCTATCCTCAGAATACCAGGATCCTGTAATCCCAGGGCATGGCCAGAGCCTTGGTATGGCTGAGAGGCCAGCCTCTGGATTTTAAAATTAAAAAACAAAAAACACATTTTTCTGAGTAGCCACGTCTATGTTGTAGAAGAGATGAGTGTGACCTGTATCTTTAAGAGAAAATTTAAGATGAGATGGTTTAAGAATCAAACAGGTGGGGCTTCCCTGGTGGCTAAGCAGTCAAGAATGCCTGCCAGGGCCGGAGACGGGTTCAAGCCCCAACCTGGAAAGAGCCCACATGCCTCCGAGGAGCTAATGGCCATGTGAAAGTGAAGTGAAGTCGCTCAGTCGTGTTCGACTCTTTGTGACCCTGTGGACTCTAGCCCACCAGGCTCCTCCGTCCATGGGATTCTCCAGGCAAGAGTACTGGAGTGGGTTGCCATTTCCTTCTCCAGGGGATCTTCCCAACCCAGGGATCGAACCCGGGTCTCCCAGATTGCAGGCAGACGCTTTAACCTCTGAACTACCAGGGAATGCGCCACAGCTTTTGAGCCTGTGCCCTAGAGCCTGGAGGCTGCAACTACGGAGCCTGCGTGAAGCAACTGCTGAAACCCAAGGGCCCTAGACTAGCCCGTGCTCCTCAACAACAGAAGCCACCGCAAGGAGAAGCCCATGCACTGAAGCTTAGAGAGTCGCCCCTGCTCGCCGCAACTAGAGCAAAGCCCCAACAAAGACCCAGCACAGCCAAAAAAAAAAAGCATAGGTCATTGCAGCGTTTGGCTGGGAATGCTTCTGGTGCCTTCTGAGATGAGGGGACTCCTGACTGGAGGAGTCCCCTGAGGTGGTAAGACCAGATCCAAGGGAATTTTTTGTAGAGAAAGTTTTAGCAAGTGTCGTGAAGACATGTCTCCAGAACCAGGCAGGGTGGCAGCAGGGGCTGGTGACCCTCAAGGGTGGTTCCGTTTGCACGGGCCATGCCAGTTCAGCTCCTTCACCGTGGCATGCAGGATGCAGGCCCAGGGCTGCCGGAACTTATTTTTCAAGAGAATTGAGAAACTTAGGTTTCTATATGGAGGTTCATTTTTTTTCAGTCATGCTTCGTGGTATTTGGGATCTTAGTTCCCCAACCTGGGACCAAGCCCGCGTCCCCTGCGGTGGAATTGCACAATCTTAGCCACTGGACTGCTGGGGAAGTCCCCAAGAGGCCCACTTTTAAATGGGGAATTCAGAACTGTGAACAGGAGGAGTCCCCTGAGGTGGTAAGACCAGATCCAAGGGAATTTTTTGTAGAGAAAGTTTTAGCAAGTGTCGTGAAGACATGTCTCCAGAACCAGGCAGGGTGGCAGCAGGGGCTGGTGACCCTCAAGGGTGGTTCCGTTTGCACGGGCCATGCCAGTTCAGCTCCTTCACCGTGGCATGCAGGATGCAGGCCCAGGGCTGCCGGAACTTATTTTTCAAGAGAATTGAGAAACTTAGGTTTCTATATGGAGGTTCATTTTTTTTCAGTCATGCTTCGTGGTATTTGGGATCTTAGTTCCCCAACCTGGGACCAAGCCCGCGTCCCCTGCGGTGGAATTGCACAATCTTAGCCACTGGACTGCTGGGGAAGTCCCCAAGAGGCCCACTTTTAAATGGGGAATTCAGAACTGTGAACAATACCTTATGAGCCAAAAAGGCCCATCCACCAGCTGAGCTGAGGGTGGCTGACCCATCTGTGGCTGGCATCCTCTGCTTTAGGCATTTGTCCTTTCAGTTCAGTTCAGTTCAGTTGCTCAGTCATGTCTGACTCTTTGCGACCCCATGAATCACAGCACGCCAGGCCTCCCTGTCCGTCACCAACTCCCGGAGTTCACTCAAACTCATGTCCATCGAGTCTGTGATGCCATCCAGCCATCTTATCCTTGGTCGTCCCCTTTTCCTCCTGCCCCAATCCCTCGCAGCATCAGAGTCTTTTCCAATGAGTCAACTCTTCGCATGAGGTGCCCAAAGTACTAGAGTTTCAGCTTTAGTATCAGTCCTTCCAAAGAACACCCAGGACTGATCTCCTTCAGAATGGACTGGTTGGATCTCCTTGCAGTCCAAGGGACTCTCAAGAGCCTTCTCCAACACCACAGATCAAAAGCATCAATTCTTCAGTGTTCAGCTTTCTTCACAGTCCAACTCTCACATCCATACATGACCACAGGAAAAACCATAGCCTTGACTAGACGGACCTTAGTCGGCAAAGTCATGTCTCTGCTTTTGAATATGCTATCTAGGTTGGTCATAACTTTCCTTCCAAGGAGTAAGCGTCTTTTAATTTCATGGCTGCAATCACCATCTGCAGTGATTTTGGAGCCCCAAAAAATAAAGTCTGACACTGTTTCCACTGTTTCCCCATCTATTTCCCATGAAGTGATGGGACCAGATGCCATGATCTTCGTTTTCTGAATGTTGAGCTTTAAGCCAACTTTTTCATGCTCCTCTTTCACTTTCATCAAGAGGCTTTTTAGTTCCTCTTCACTTTCTGCCATAAGGGTGGTGTCATCTGCATATTTGTCCTTTGGGTCACTTCAAAACATCCCTCTTCAGAGTGGTACCTTCAGACCGATGTAGATGGTGGCCCCAGTGTATGAAACGTGCATGGAAGGGCAGGTATAGTTAGACGCAGGACGTGAGGACATTTGTGAGTTGCAGCCTTGAGAGCCTGTCGCTTCTCCCTGTGTCCCCGACTCCAACTCCAGCCACTTCTGTCGAGAGAGAGTCCCAGCTACTCCCACAGATGCTGTCCCTCAGAACAGTCCTCTCTGTTGGAACCTAGACGCCCCAACCTCAGGGCTTTGGGGCAAATAAGAGGGAGGAATCTCTTATGTGATCTGATCAAGAGGGCTGCAGAGCTGTCTCCACCCAGAATCCTTGCCTCTGGGTTTGTCCCCTCCACCGGAGATGTGCCGTGCCCACCCTTCTCCCTTCCTGAGGGTCTCTTAATCCAGCGGGCTAATGGCGTGAAAGGGACTCTGGACCAAGCGAGCCGCCAGCCCTTAGCATGCTGTTTACCCCACGGAGAAGAGGTGCCTTCTCTGCCTAGGTTTCTGCTGCCAGGGTCAGCGTTCCATTTCAGCACACACGAAGCTGGGGTTTTTTGCTCTCACCAGCAGCAGTCCTCAAGGCTCTGAGCAGATGGAGCTAGCAAGAGGTGTTTATGAATCTGATGTCTGTAGATGTGGTCTGTGTGATCTGGAGGCTCCTGGAATCCTGTGCTTGGGCCAAGTTGGGGCCCAAGCCATGCTGGACAGCCTACCCGCTCTCTTCCTCCAGGGAGGAGAAGCTGGGCTAGACCCAGGACTTGCAGCTGTGGTCCAGGGCCAGATGATTGTCCTGGACACAATAAAAAGGGCAATGAATATTCTCCTTCCGGGGCCAAGGGCCAGAGTGAGGATGGCAGGAGATGGGATCTCCAGGGCCTTTGAGGAGGAACAGCCTGAGGCTTTCCAGCCCCGGCAGCTACAGCTGGCGATATGGCTGTGAACAAAAAAAAGGCTGCAGGGGTGGGCAGCTTGGGGGTTCTGTGTGGCCAAGGGCAGGGGAATTCTTCCAGGCACTTGTGGGCATTTACCCGACCCCCCTGGGCACACACTAGGCATGATAATTTCTTCTGACCCTGGGCCACTGATGATCTCCGCCAAGTCTCTCCGGGAAACAAGTATCCAGAGTTCCCTCTTTTCTCTCCTGGCTTTATTAAAACAAAACAAAATAATCCCATTTTATACAGAACTGTGATTTATGTTTCGTAATTTGCATAGCCAATTTCGTGTCCTGAAGATGACTCTATTACATTTCCCACACACACATTTTTCATTTCTGGGGAATGTTCATGCCCCCTCCCCAGCTGGTCTCCTCCTCCCTTCCCCCAGTCTCATTATACTTCGTGATGAACAGTCAGGACATGGGATTTCAGGAGTCTGCAAAGCGGTTTTTATTGGAACCTGCGGCAGGGCTCTGGGGCAGACTCTGACCTTTCCACTTCCTGCTGCCTCTGGACTTCTGGCCTGCAGGCGGGTCAGTTGGAGAAGCGCAGGAACTCCTCGTCCGCTGTGGACACAGAGAGGCTCAGGGAGTAGGTGTGGGGTCACCCAAGGGCCTGTGGTCGGGGGCGGTCAGGGCATGGGGATGCCTCATGGAGGAGGGAAGGCAGCCGGGTCTGAGTTCGAGCCTGAGCCTGAGGCCAGAAACTTCTGCTTGCGGGGTGACTTGGTAACTCCAAGATGCATTCCACAGGATGCCCTGGTTTTTTGCTCCTGATTTACTTTAGGCACCATTTCTCCGGAGGGGAGATAAGGCACATAAATCTCAGTAGCTGCAGCTTCTTGGATTGCTATTATCACCGCAGCATTGCCAGCGTTACCAGAACTGGCTGCTGCTAGATGGGTATGAACCAAGCGAGGCACTGTGCCGCCTAGGAAGTGGGTCCTTTGTCCCACTTTACAAAAGAGAAAACTGAGACTTAAATTGGTACAGTCCACGGGGTCACAAAGAGGCGGACGTGAATGAGCACGCAAGCACTGTAACAGGGACAGACGTGGACTGAGAAGATCCAGAGGGCTGAGCCTCCAGGGAGCAGTGACTGGAAGTATTTGAGTCGTTTGAGTAACGATGTGGCCAGCCCGAATGTGGCAATGAATGCCAGGATCGGCGCCCGCTTCTGCCCCCCTCAACCCACCCCACCTCTGCTCAGGCCAGCACCGCCCCAGGTGCCCCATCCCAGCAGGGGAAAGGCCTTGGGCTTGGCCCCTTTTACAGGTGGGAAACTGAGAGAGTGGGTGTGCTGGTCACCAGTACAGAGTCCAGAACTCAGCTCTGCAGACCCCTACTGCCTACCAGGGCTCCCCGACCCAGACCCCGGGGGCCCCGCGGCCCCGCCCGGTGTTGTGGGGCCCCTACCTTCGCCAGGAATGCCGCAGTACTCCTTACACTCCTTCTCCGAGTAAAACTGGTTGCCATTGCCCTTGCAGCCCCCATAGATGAAGCGGACGCACCTCCCCTTGGCAGCATCGAATGCCCAGAGCTCGACGCCGGCTCGGCATGGCCCACTCACTATGGGGAGGTTGCAGGCCTCTGCGGAGGGGGAGGGAGGCGCAGAGCATTAGAAAATCTCGTGATCACTGACCTGAGACACCCGGCAGGGACCCTACTCACCTGGAACACCTAGACCTCTTCCTATAGATTGAGAAATCAGGCCCCTAGAAGATCTACGTGCCGAGGGTCCCTCACACCCACGTGCTCAGTTCCTATGCCTTCAGGAAACTGGCCCTGGAATCCCACCACCGGAGCATGCTCTGTTAGCTACCTGTTCAGTGGGCAGGTGGTCTGTTGGGAGGACAGGAGTGGGCAGTGCAGGGGAGGCGGGAGTGGGGCGGCGCTCACCCACGGTCCGGCAGGTCTGCAGACACTCCTTCTCCGAGAGGAAGTTGTTGCCATTCCCCATGCAGCCGCCATAGTAGAAGGTCTCGCAGGCCATGGACGTGCCATTATAGAAGTACCTCTTGAACAGCCCCAGGCAAGGGCCTTGTGAGTAGCCCAGCTGGCAGGAATCTGTGGAGGGGCAGGACAGCAGTGCTCGCTGAGTGCTGACTGCGTGCCTGTCACCAGGCTGGACACTTCAGAGGGGAATCACCTCATTTGGCTTTCATCTCTGCATTAAGAGGAATCATTCTCAGCCCATTTTAAAGGTAAAGAAATTGACTCCCTGAGAGGCAAAGAGATTTCCTCAGGGTTACCTAGAGCTAAGATTCCAAGTCATATTTGCTGGACTCCAAAAACCCATGCCATAATATGAGACGTTACCGATGGCCCAGAGACCAAGCATCCTGCTTTGGTCTTGTCTGCCCATCAGCTCTGTAAAGATAGTGGTTGAGGCTACATTCACCAGCATGCATGCCGGCAGCCTGACCTCTCTGCCTGATGTCCCAACTCTGCGCCTTTGCTCTCGTCATTCCTGCCCATAGAATGCTAGAATGCCTTCCTCCATAAACCATAAATGGACATAACGTGAATTCTCCTTCATCCAGGAAGTCCTCCTTGATCACTTCTCCCCTCCCTTTTCTGAGCTCCCTCAACTCTTTAGCTTACTCTCCTCTTTCAAGTCCCTTATTTTCTTCCTTGATTGCCTCCTCTACTAGACCAGAAGGTGTGTTTGTCTCCATGATCCCAGTGCTCAGCAGAGGGTCTGGGGGGCAAAGCAGGGTCAGTGTTCAATGTTTGCTGAAAGAGTTGAAGAGTGATCGGTCTATCAACTACACAGAGTATTCTCACATACTTTTCCATGTGTTCCCACAAGAGCCCTTGAGGTCAGCTCAGCAGGCTGTTATCCCATTGTACAGATGAGAAAACCAAGGCCAGGAAGCCACTAAGTGAAACAGGCAGGCCAAGAACTTGCTTCTCATCATGGAGCTGAGTGTTTCTAAGCTCAGGGACCATGCCTTATGATCCCCTCTTTCAACAATGTCTGGCACAGGGCAGAGGATGGGATTTGCCTTTTCTAGGCTTTTGTTCATTCTAGTAGAAGAATAAGAAAGACTTCACGGTGATGAGGGCAGCTGGAGTAAACCGGCTGTGGGCCCTTCCTCTCTCGAGTGTGGCAGAAGGGGGTTTAAAAAAAACAGGGAGTGATCCTCACCTTCTTTCTTGCTGAAATTAGTTACTGGTTGTCCAGCCCCAGAGCCTTCCTCTTCCTGGGTCAGCACAGCCCGCCGAGCCCTCTGGGGGAAAAAACAGAAGCTATTTCAGGGACCTAGCCACAGTTGTTCCCCTGGACCCTGGGAATGTAAAAGCCATTTGCTCTGAGGATCAAGGTGTAGACAGAAACACAGCTACCAGACTGAAGAATGGCCTGTTTTTCCCAAAGCATCGGGCTTCCCAGGCGGCACTAGTGGTAAGGAATCCGCCTGCCAATTCAAGAGACAAGGGTTCAGTCTCATGGTCGAGGAGATCCCTTGGAGGAGGGCATGGCAACCCACTCTACCATTCTTGCCTGGAGAATCCCATGAACAGAGGAGCCTGCCAAGCTACAGTCCATGGGGTCGAAAAAGTTGGACACAACTTCGAAACCAAACAGCAAAAACAACTGGCTAAGACAGACGAGGCAGGAGACAGATGAAAAGAGAAGGGAAACTATCCAGACCCACTTCAGAAATCTCATTCAAGGCTGAAGGAGGCGGGAAGATATTCTCAAACAGGGAAGAATTCCAGGATTCAAATACTCAAAACTTCCTCGAACACAGCAGTTTGTGAAGAAATGGCATTAAGAGATTAATAGAAATAATAACTCAGGAATGGTGAAGCTGTGTTGTATTCACTAGGAGAGAATGTAGAATCCATTAAAATATAGAACTAGTACTAAATGTCTGGGAATTGCAGAGACAGAACAGAATGAGAATGGTACCAATCTGGACAGAGTAAAAGAAAAAGGGAAGAGGAGATAGAACACAGTTTTCAGAGTAGAGACGTCTGTCTGCCAAGTTCCAGAGACAGGAGACACCCTCTGAAAGCGTTCACTTACATTTAAAGTCGCTCAGTCGTGTCCCACTCTTTGTGACCCCATGGACTACACAGTCCATGGAATTCTCCAGGCCAGAATACTGGAGTGGGTAGCCTTTCCCTTCTCCAGGGGATCTTCCCAACCCAGAGACTGAACCCATCTCTCCCACATTGCAGGCAGATTCTTTACCAGCTGAGCCATAAGGGAAGCCCAACCTTGACTTAGAGCATTCTTTAAGAAATAAACCTCTTGGCAAGGGTAAATATTTACTTGAAGATTTTTTTTAAATCTTCAAACTTCAGATTTTTTTTAAATTCAAGTAAAACAGCAGTGAATGCCTTTTCAAGTTCAGGAGTAGCATCTGGAATGCAATTCCATTTTATAACAGCATATCTAAATCTGTGCATCTGTCTATCCAACTTTCCTTCCATCTGCCCCTCTCCAGGTGTATACAGGTCAAGATTCCTGGAATAATGTGAATGCTCAGCGTTTCTAGGTGGTGCAGTTTTTCAAAACTTGTTTTTTATACTTTGTATACTGCATTGTTTTAATTCTTTATAATGAGACTATGTTAGCTTTATAGTAGCAATAGTAATTTTTCTTAAAAAACAAAAAAGCAGTATAGCCACTATGGGGAACAGTGTGGAGAGTACTTAAAAAACTGGAAATAGAACTTCCATATGACCCAGCAATCCCACTGCTGGGCATACACACCGAGGAAACCAGAATTGAATGAGACATGTGTACCCCAATATTCATTGCAGCACTGTTTATAATAGCCAGGACATGGGAGTAACCTAGATGTTCATCAGCAGACGAATGGATAAGAAAGCTGTGGTACATATACACAATGGAGTATTACTCAGCCATTAAAAAGAATACATTTGAATTAGTTCTAATGAGGTGGATGAAACTGGAGCTGATTATAGAGTGAAGTAAGCCAGGAAGAAAAACACCAATACAGTATACTAACACATATGTGGAGGGGGGTTCGGGATTGGGAACATGTGTACACCCATGGAGGATTCATGTTGATATGTGGCAAAACCAATACAATATTGTAAAGTAAAAAAAATAATAATAAATAAAATAAAATAAAGAAAGATGGTAACGATGGCCCTATATGTGAGACAGCAAAAGAGACACAGATGTATAGCATAGTCTTTTGGACTCTGAGGGAGAAGGTGAGGGTGGGATGATTTGAGAGAATAGCATTGAAACATGTATATTATCATAAGTGAAACAGATCGCCAGTCCAGGTTTGATGCATGAGACAGGGCGCTCAGGGCTGATGCTCTGGGATGACACTGAGGGAGGGAATGGGGAGGGAGGTGAGAGGGGGCTTCTGGATGGGGGACACATGTACACACATGGCTGATTCATGTCAACATATGGCAAAAACCACCACAATATTGTAAAGTAAGTAGATTCCAATTAAAATAAATTAATTAATTAAAAATAGGGAAGCAAAGAAATATGTTAACAGTGCTAATTCTATGTAGAAATAGGACAGTATTGTCCTTTTTTGCTTTCTTTCAGTTTAAAAAATTTTCTTCAGTTGCATGCAACAAATTCTCTTTTCATTTTTTATTCTATTACAAATATTTTCTAATCTTCCTCGTTATGGCTTCTTAGATACACCCATCATTTAAAAGTGAACATCTAATTTCCAAATACATGGGATTTTGTTTAAAGTATCTTTAATATTAATCTCTCATTTTGATACTAGTTTCTCATTTAAATGCTTTCTTCTCTGCAGCCACCCTCTGTGCTTTTTTAGTCTAACTTTATTGAGGCTTTCGATGGCTAAGTCAAAGATTTCTCTTGGTAAATGTCACATTGCACTTGAAAATATGTGGATTATTTTCAAGTGTCTTTCAATATTGATTTCTAACATAATTCCACAGTGATGAGAACAGACTCTGTATGATTTCAACATCTTCAGACCATGAAATTTCTGCACTTCATCTTATGTCCCTGGATATGTTCCAATGTCTCCTAGTTTATAGTCTATGGGAACTTGAATAGAATTTGTATTCTGCTGTTGTGTGAAAACTATAGAAATCTTAATTATGTTGAATTGGTTTTCAGTGCTTTTCAGGTCTACTATCTCCCTCTACTTCCCTGTATATTCATTCTATTAATTTTTAAGAGTTTAATATTGTAACTTCAACTAAAAACCTTAATTTATCTATTTAAAAAAATAATTGTAATATATAGTGGAACATATGTAACCTTGTTCTGTATTTTCCAAGTCCCTTGTATATATGTTATATACTTTCATAATTTAAAAAGTAAAGATTAAAATGAAAAAAAATTTCAAAAATGTTTCTAAAATAAATATATGTATTTTTACACACACACACATATATATAGACACAACAGTAGACTAAATTAGTATATATAATTTCCAAATAATCAGAGAAAGAATGAAGACTTAATCAACATGGCAAAAGGCAGGAAAATTAAACAGAAGGAAGCCCCCCAAATCAAAAGTCAGCATAGGAGAGGCACTGGTTTGAGAAGCTGCTTGCTCTCGGGTTTGCTGTTTTTCAGAGCTCAACTGACTTTGTTTTCATCTATTGAGTGTTGAGTATCTTTATCTCATTATTGAGCCTGTCACTGCTTTTAGGCACTTTTCTAACAAGTCACTGGATTCCAGCACTTGGAAGGTAAAGGTAATCACTCCATGCCACAGATGAGGAAAGGGACATCGCATGGGGCAGCAACTAGCCCCGTGCAGAACCGGGACTGAGCCCAGGTGGGTCTGACTTGCCCATCGCTGCCTTCTCTCAGCATCCCCACCCACCGGCACGGCAGGGGAGCCCAAGCGGGCAGGGTGGGGCGGGGCTGGCGGAACAGAGGTGCTCACCGAGAGTGGAGTGGACACTGGATCCTGCTCTCCAGGGACACATTCACCTGAGTCAGAGGACAGGAGAGAGAGGGAGTAAGGCCCAGACAGGCTTCGCTTCTTCCGCAGAGCTAATGGCCGTGCGGCGGGCGGGCCCCCTCGCTGGGACGCATCCCGTGCATCAGCCCCCTGCAGGGACCGCTCCACCCGCGTGGCTTGCTGAAGGGCCTCGCTGGAAAAGCGACCGGCTGGTGGCTACACCGCTGCCACCCCTCTATCGTCTCCACCCCTTCCCCGCCACCAGCTTTCCAAGGCTGACATCTATCCAGCACTTACTAGACACCACGCATGGTGCTACTGTATTCAATGCCTTTGTCTCATTGACCCCTCACAGCAGCTTCTAAGGGGGGACATTATTATCCCCATTTTACAGATGAGGAAATGAGGCTCTGAAAGCCGCCAGAAGCCGCCCAGCTCAGTCTGAAGCTCGGTGCTCTAACTCCTACCCTCTATCACCTCCCAAGAGGTGGCCCTGGATTCTGGCTCTCACCGCTCTTGGCAGGTGGCAGCAGAGTGAGTGCTGAGTTGGCTCTCGTCTCAGCTCTGCCAGGCACACGCCGAGTGACCTGAACAAGGCCAGGGACCCAGAGTGCCTTTTGTATAAAGAGAGGAGGGGAACTATAGCCCAGCTTACCTCAAAGGGTGGTAGGAGAGACCCAGGGGCCGGGGGGATGTTCTCTGAGGGCCACAGAGGACGAGGAGGGGACAGAAATGTGAGAGGGGGTGGGGTGCCCTTACCTCTGTCGGGCATCGTGAAGATGGCGTCTTCGGGGATGCCCACACCCAGGGCCACCTCCCTGAATTCCTCCAGCAGGCTTTCCCGAAGCTGCGGCTCACGCCCTGCAAGTGGGAGGCAGGGGAGATGCCTAGAACAGCAGGGGCCAGGGCCGCCAGGGCCTGGCGTTATTTTGCCCTGGGATTTTCATTTTGGGGACATTTGAGACCTATTGACTCAACTGGGTCTCTTCAGCACCCTTACAGAAAGCTCAGCTCCAGAAGAGGAGGAGGAGCCTTCCCAGGCTCTCCATTCTGGGTCTCCCAGCTTTCCACCCAGCACAAGAGCAGTTCTTTAAGGGCCCAGAGATGTTAGAATTTTCTGGAAATTTTGAGTTCAAAAGAAGAGGCTTCAACCTCAAATGGGAGACTGAACTCTACCTCCTACAGGGAGAGTAAATGTTTTCACCTTTCCTGTAACTGGAGTTTTGTTGGAAGGAAAAAGCAAAACTCCCTGCACTTCCCCACTGCATTTCCCCAAATGATAGGTCTCCTCCACCCCCAGCTGCAGGCCTTTACCATAGAGCTTGGCAGTAATGGTGGGTCCATGGCGACGGCTTAATTTCTTGGTCAGAAAAATGGCATACTCGTCGTAGTTGGTGTGGACCACATAGGACTCCATGGTGATATTCCATTCTGCATGGAAGATGAAGGAAGACAAAAAGATCAGCGGTCAGAAGGCTTCTGTCCTGAGATCCTTCACCTATTCACCCATGTATCATCTATTCATCAATCCTTCTGTCCACCATCCTTTGCATATATTCATTTATCTATTCATCCATCTTCACTCTCTCTCTCTCCATCCATCTCCTCCATAGATTTGTCATTAATTCATCCACCATCATTTCATTGTGTGTCCTCTCTGTATATCAGTCCATAACTACATCCATTTTCCTTCCTTCCTTCCCTCCCTCTTTCCTTCTTTCTTTCCTCCATCTGTTAACCCATCAGTTTATCTATTTAATGATTGATTGCTCAACTAATCTACCATCACACATACATTCACTTACCATTTTTTAATTCTCTCACTCCTTTATTTATCCAACCATTCATCTATCCAAACATTAAAGCTCTGACACGATTATCTGATGCATAGAGCAAATTCAATAAACATTTGCTGGATTAATGATAAATTCATGTCCACGTCTGTCTATCCCTTAGCACCATACACTCTATACATGGTAGATGCTTAGCAAATTTTTAGCAGTTGATTGCAGATGCCTAGCAGGAAGAGTGATGAAATCTTGATGTTATCCTCAGCATTCAGAACCATCACTTGAATTCAGTAATGTTTTCAGCTCATCACTTAAAACCAGCACTTGATGAGCGTGTACATGGGTGGGGCAAGGGTCATGGGGGTAGGGGCTAGAGAGAGAAAGAGAAAGAGGGAGCGAGAAAAGAAGGAGGGGGGAGTTTGGAGGGAGGCTAGATGACATTGCAAAAAAATGGGAGGAATGGCTGTAGGGGCAGAGAGGAAGAGAGCTTAAGACATCAGGCAATTTTTTAGCGCAGGAGAGGACTGTGGGTGTCCCCTTTGACTCAACTTACTGGCTTTGTGAAACAGAAACTTGCCATCAGTGCTTGTTGTCTCATAAATACCAGAGATCGATTCACAGACACCTTTCCTGGAAATGAACAAACCAAAAGGAAGATATCTGGTAGAGACCCTTGTCCTGACACCCCGCTCTCCTGCAGGGTCCTTCCATGCAGGGGTTTGGGGTTTTTTTGGAATTTGGAAAGTAGCATTTCCAAATATCTGGTTTAATTCTCACACCAGTCCTGAGGGACATCTGTTTCACAGAAGAGAGCCGAGGGAATGAGGGAAAAAAGGAGGCAACTGATGCTATCCTCTTGGTAAACCCAGCACCAAAAAGCAGCACAGTGTATGTATGCACCAGGAAATCAGAACGATTCATTAACACATTAATGCATGTATTACTTTCTGTCTCTCTTGATCCATTTTCCTCATCTGAGAAATGGGGATAATGATAGTTTCTACCTCATATGGTGGTTGAGAGCATCAAATGAGATATTTTATGCAGAGAGTAAGTACTATGCATGCATTAGCTACTATCTTTACCAGCTGAGTTACCAGGGAAGCCCATTATTGTTATATTGATGATTATTTATCTTATTGATATTTAACGAGCATCATCTATGTGCCAAGTACTGTGCTACAGGCTGGGGATACACAGAAAGGCAAGGGAGACCCTGTCCCTTCATGGAGCACTAGACTGTAAAATCCAGTGAGGGGGATGGGCAGGCCAGAGGCAGATGCAGTCGGTGCCACATGGGGGGAAGCATGAGGTACTCAGAGAGCACAAAAGAAGGCATGTAACCTGAACCTGGATAGGTGGAGGGAGTCAGGGAGGCCTTCCTGGAGGAAGCAACAAAGAACCTGAGTCCTGAAGGATCCATAGGAATTAGCGTAGGAAGTGGGGAGAGGTTTTCTAGGTAGAAGAAATATTTGATGCAAAGTCCCAGAGGATGGAGGGTCCCAGAAACTGAAAGAAGATCCAGCTAGGTGGGTCAGAGAGTATGTAGGTGTGTGAGGAAGGGAATAGTGAGTGCTTGGGAGTCATGGAGGGCTGGAAAGCTATGTTGAAGGAGTTGAACTTTATCTCAAGGGCAATAGGGAAGGAACTCTGGAAAGGTTTAAGCAGATTTGAGTTTTTGAAAGGGCTTTCTGGTTGTGAGGTGATGAATGGATTGGATGGAAAGTTGGAGCTTAGAGATGGGGAGAAATGTAGAGAGGCTACTGTAAATAACAGTAGGAAAGGAAGGTGAAGGTGACTTGGTCCAGGGCAGTAGTGGTGAAGAGGGAAGTGAACAGACTGGAGGGAATAAGGAAGAGCGGGGACAAGGCTGGATGGTGGACCGAATGGTCGTGGCAGAGGAAAGAAGAGTCTAGGACCTGCACCTACGCCCAGCTTTCCAGGTTGTGTAGAAATGCCTTTACTGAGCTAACGGAAGCCCAAGGGGCAAGAGTAGTTGGGAAACAGGCAGAGTGCTGGGGCCGTTGCCCTTGAGGTGCAGATGGGACAGTTAGAACGGGCTGCCCTGGCGGTGGGAAGCAGAGAAGGCTGGCCCTCAAGAGCGAGTCCTGGCTGGAAGTAGAGACCTGCCACTTTCCAGGACAGGGTGGAGGCTGAAGCCAGGGTGGG
>SJYT01014405.1:158081-182560 GCA_006410635.1 Cephalophus harveyi
TCCCCCTGCCCGGTCCCCACTCACCGCCTGTGAGTGTTGGTGACGCTCATCTCCTTGCTCGTCGGCCCCGCTTTCAACACCACCGTGCTCATGCTCATCTTGTCCTTGAACCTCTTCAGCCATGGGCAGGTGGAGCCCACGGCCACATTGAACCACTTCCCGTAGATCTAGGAGGCAGCCACAAGCCCTAAGGATCTGGACCTGAACAAGACTGGGGGGGGCGTCTATCCCCCTCCCCCTCTCAATGATGTCTCCTCCAAAGTGATCATGTCTCACAGGTAACTGGAGGCTACGAGGCCTCCAGGGAGGATGGAGCCCTGATGATGGAGCTCCAGGCATCATGGCTGGCTAGGAGGGAGATGGCAGGTAGACCCCACCCCGCCCGGTGGCAGAGGGCCTGACTCTGTTGAGATGCAGGCTCTGGGCTGCTCACTGGACAGGGTCCAAATCCCCATGCCCCAAGGTCACCATCAGCCACTGCTCCCCAAGAGCAGGAGTCCCGTCTCTTACTCCTCCAGGGATGCTCACCACCTTGCACACAGCCCATACCTCTGTGTTAGAAAGTAACTCCTTTCCCTAAGCTGAGCCTGACCCAGGATGAGCATGCCGCTTCTAGAAAGAGCCGTTAGGTGTCTGCAGACCCTTCGCCATCCTGGAAAACCAGAGACCTGTTCCTCATGCCCCGCTCCCCACAACCCTTCCTCATCCCTAAATGTAAACAAAATCCATCCTGCGGCTACAAAGGTCAGAAGGAACCTGGGGTGGCGGTGGAGGGACAGGCTTTGCTCAAGGTCACCCAGCGATTCATGCAGAGCCGGGGCTGGATGGCAGCCTCACCCACACAGCGCCCTGCCCAGGCCGCTTAGTCCCACCGGCCTGATTTCTGTCCTGCTCCTCTTCTCCCCATGATCCTACAGGTAGGGCAGAGGGCCCAGGATGGGCTAACAGAGATGTTGCGGCAGAGGTGAGTAGTTAAAGGATGAAGGGATGCAGGCTAGGGGGAAGGCAGAAGAGTCACACAAAGCTGGGCACTGCCGGGGGGAGGCGCTGCAGGGGCAGCAGGACTTGGCTGGCACCAAGCCTTCTCTGCTGCTGCTGCTAAGTCACTTGAGTCGTGTCCGACTCTGTGATCCCATAGACAGCAGCCCACCAGGTTCTGCCATCCCTGGGATTCTCCAGGCAAGAACACTGGAGTGGGTTGCCATTGCCTTCTCCAATGCATGAAAGTGGAAAGTTAAAGTGAAGTCTCTCAGTCGTGTCCGACTCTTGGCGACCCCATGGACTGCAGCCCACCAGGCTCCTCCGTCCCTGGGATTCTCCAGGCAAGAGTACTGGAGTGGGGTGCCATTGCCTTCTCCAAGAAGCCTTCTCTGGGTGGGTTCTAATCAGAGCACGATTTCCCCTGGAGCCCAAAAGTGCAGGTTCAGACTTCAAGATCTTTGACTCAGAATGGCAGCCCAGAGTCCCACAAAAGGGTGAGTGCAGAGGTGCAGCTTCAGTGAAGCCCTGACCGTCTGAGCAGCAGGAAGGGCCCTGAGGGACCCACCCCTGGAGTTCCAGATGCAGAGACTGAGACCCCAAGGCGCATAGGACTTGCCCCTTCCTGCCAGCAAGGCCCAGCGGCTCAGACACCCTGCCATCACTGCCAGCCTTACCCTAGACAGGTCGAAGTTCTCCTGCACTTGAATGTCATCAGGCAATGTGGGCATGGGGCTGGCATTCAGCGCCAGGCAGGCAGTCAGTAACAGCAGCAGGCCGCTGAGACTCCGCATGGCTCCGGTTCCTCTGTCTGGGGTGTCACTCACAGGCTTGGCTGGTCTGGGGATGGAAGAGGCACCAGCTCCCTGCTGGAGGCAGCTACGGACTGGGGCTGGGGAAGGGGCCTGCGGCTGTAGGTGACCTTGCTGTTTGCCCTGCTCGGCCAGGACCAATCAGAGCCCCAAGGCCAGGGCCGATCGATCCCTTTTAGTACCCTGGCCGGGGTCACAGTCCCCAGGGGCCACGGTAGCTGTTTCAGAGGAGCCGCTGGCCAGATGCAACCTGGCCAGGGTGCAGCGAGACGCTGGGTTCAGGCATCACAAGGGCTTCCCCAGAAACTCCTCGCGTGTCCCAGGCAGGGTGGGAGAGGCGGGCAGCCCAATCCCTTCCTGCTGAGTCATTCCACCTGTGAGCCAGGAGGACCAGCCCAACTGGCCTATTTCCCATACGAAAAAATCTAGGGCCTGGGGAGAGTAAGTGACTTAGCAGAGATTATAAGCAGGTCTATGGCAAAGCTAGCTTCCCTTGTGGCTCAGATTGTAAAGAATCTGCCTGCGAGGTGGGAGTCCCGGGTTCAATCTCTGGGTTGGGAAGATGCCCTGAAGAAGGGAACAGCTACCCACTTCAGTATTCTTGCCTGGAGAATCCTATGCACAGAGGAGCCTGGCAGGCTACAGTCCATGGGGTTGCAAAGATTTGGACCTGACTGAGCGACTTAACACCACCACCATGGCAAAGATAAGACTAGAGCTCAGATATCCTGTCCCCAGAGCTCCTTCTCTGACCCATAGCTTCCCACAGCCCCAGCAAATAATATTAATAGTCAAGATAATAATAATACTGCTGCTGATGTCCACAGCTTTGATGCACTGAGCCTCTGGTATGTACCAGCTAGGCGTAAGTACTTTTCATCTGCCCTGAAATGGCTCATCCCCACAACAGCCCCATCAAGCAAGTGCTGTTTTTCCCCTTTATAGACAGGCAGCCTTTGGTGGTGGCTGAGAGCGTGGACTCGGGAGCCAGCTTGCTCTCTGTGCTGCTCACTGGGGCAGGGGGCAGCACTGGGTGAGCGACTTAACCTTTCACCACATCCGTGTCTTCATCTGAAAATGGGATAGTAGCAGTTCCTGGTTCAGAATATTGTCACAAGGATTGAAGAAGTTCATGCTTGCAAAGCATTAGGATAGTAGCTGGCACATGGCGGGAGCTGATTGTGTTTACTGAGGGTTGAATAAAGTCCCCTCCCCACAAATTCAAGTGCACCTGGGACCTCAGACACCTTATGTGCGTATGTAATTAGTTCAGATGAGGTCCTACCGCAGGAGGATGAACCCTCAGTCTTATGAAGACTGATGTCTTCATAAGACAAAGAAGAGGGAGATTTGGACTCAGAGACACACAGGGAAGATGGCCACAGGAAGACAGAGGCTGAGACTGGAATGAGGCGGCTGCAAGCCAAGGAACACCAGGGGCTGCCGACAAGAGCTGGGAAGAACAAGGAAGGGATTTCCCCTTGAACCTTCAGGAAGGATGCGGCCCTCCTGACAACTTGCTGTCGAACTTGCCACCTCCAGGACTGGGAGAGGAAACATTTCTGTTTTATTGCACCACCCACTCTGTGGTGTTCTATTAATGGCTGCTGCTGCTGCTGCTAAGTCGCTTCAGTCGTGTCCGACTCTGTGCGACCCCACAGATGGCAGCCCACTGGGCTCCGCCATCCCTGGGATTCTCCAGGCAAGAACACTGGAGTGGGTTGCCATTTCCTTCTCCAATGCATGAAAGTGAAAAGTCAAAGTGAAGTCGCTCAGTCGTGTCTGACTCAGCGACCCCATGGACTGCAGCCTCCCAGGCTCCTCCGTCCATGGCATTTTCCAGGCAGAGTACTGGAGTGGGGTGCCATTGCCTTCTCCGCTATTAATGGCAGCCTTAGGAAACTAGACAGCGCTCATTCCATTGAAATATTTAATGGGACTTTTAAAAAAGCGGATCTGTTTGTCTCCAAAGATCAAACTCTTGCTAGTGATACTGCAGGTCCTCTCTACTTAAAAAAATTTTTTTAATTATGAAAGTATGATAACACATTTACACGAAACTTGGAAAATACAGATAATTATTTTTTAAGTAGATAAATTAAGATTTTTAGTTGGAGTTTCGATATCAAACTCTCAAAAATTAACAGAATGAACACGTAGAGAAGTAGGAGGATATGAAAAACACGGAAAGCACTATTAGCCTGAAAAGCGTGAAAGCATGAAAAGCACTGGAAACCGGTTCAACATAACTAAGATTTATACAATTTTCACATAATAGTAGGAACCAATTTCTATTCAGGTGCCCGTAGACTGTAAGCCAGGAGACACTGAAACACAGCCAGGGATGTAAAGCAAGCTGCAAAAGGTTCACAGTCTAAAGATACTGAAATCATACAGAGTTTGTTCTCTTATCACTGTGGAATTATATTAGAACTCAATATCAAAAGATATTTGAAAATGACCCGCATATTTTGAAGTGCAATGTGGCATTTACCAAGAGAGACCTTCAACTTAGCCGTTGAAAGCCTCAGTAAAGTTAGACTGAAAAAAACACGGAGGGTGATTGCAGAGAAGAAAGTATTTAAATGAGAAATTAGTATAAAATGAGAAATTAATATTAAAGATATTTTAAACAAAATCCCATGCATTTGGAAATTAGATGTCCACCTTCAAATGATGGGTGTATCAGAGAAACAACAACAAGGAAGATTAGAAAATATTTGCAACAGAATAAAAATGAAAAGAGAGTTTACCAGAATGTGTTGCAGGCAGCTGAAGCTGCTCCATGCAATTAAATGCAACACGGAGTCTTGAAAAAGGTATGAAAACAAATAATGAACACTAGCATAAAATCTGTGGGATCTGAACAAAATCTGTACTTTTAGTTAATAATACTGTGAAAAGTAAAGTGTTAGCTGTTTGGTTGTGTCTGACTCTTTGTGACCACACGGACTGTAGCCCTCTAGGCTCCTCAGTATCACTTGTTAATCTCCCGATTTTTTTTTTTTTTAATGACATAGTATTTCTTCATATTCTCAGAACTGGACTCAAAGTTTCAAGCCTCGTTCAAATTTTTTTAAATCACTAAGATAATAAATTTTCTAGACTTTAAGTAGTAGTACTAGATGCCAAAATACATGGAACTATATTAAAGGTTTGAGTGAATATAAATTAGAAATCCAGCATTCTATTCATACTAAGTCAAACAAGAGGAATCAAAATGTCATAAGTTTTTTTAGATAGGCAAAAATTCATAAATTTTCTAAAATATATAAATTACACATACTACATATATTTGTTGTTGTTTAGTCACTAAATCGTGTCCGACTCTTCAACCTCATGGACTATAGCATGCCAGGCTTCTCTGCCCTTCACTGTCTCTCGGGGTTTGCTCAAACTCAGGTCCCCTGAGTCGATGATGCCATCCAACCATCTCATCCTCTGTCGTCCTCTTCTTCTTCTGCCCTTAATCTTTCCCAGCATCAGGGTCTTTTCCAATGAGTCAGCTCTTTGCATCAGGGGCCAAAGTGCTGGATCTTCAGCTTCAGCATCAGTCCTTTCAATGAATATTCAGAGTTGATTTCCTTTAGGATTGACTGGTTTGACCTCCTTACCATCCAAGGAACTCTCAAGAGTCTTCTCCAACACCACAGTTCAAAAGCATAAATTCTTCACCACTCAGCCTTCTTTATGGTCCAACTCTCACATCCATACATGACTACTGGAAAAATCATAGCTTTGACTATATGGACCTTTGTTGGCAAAGTGATGCCTCTGCTTTCTAATACCCTGTCTAGGCTGGTCATAGCTTTTCTTCCAGGGAGCAAGCGTCTTTTAATTTCATGGCTGCAGTCACCACCTGCAGTGACTTTGGAGCCCAAGAAAATTAAGTCTGTCACTGTTTCCATTGTTTCCCCCATCTGTTTGCAGGGAGACATAACAACAATCTCAGATATGCAGCTGACACCGCCCTAATGGCAGAAAGTGAAGAGGAACTAAAGAGCCTCTTGATGAGGGTAAAAGAGGAGAGTGGACAAGCTAGCCTAAAACACAACATTCAAAAAACTAGGATCATGGTATCCGGTCCCATCACTTCATGGCAAATAGATGGAGCAAAGAATGGAAACAGTGACAATTATCTTTCCTCTTGTTCACTGAGTTTCTCAAGCTTTTATGGTTTGCTGCTTCCCTGGTGGCTCAGAGGTTAAAGCGTCTGCCTCCAATGCGGGAGACCTGGGTTCGATCCCTGGGTCGGGAAGATCCCCTGGAGAAGGAAATGGCAACCCACTCCAGTGTTCTTGCCTGGAGAATCCTATGGACGGAGAAGCCTGGTGGGCTACAGTCCACAGGGTCGCAAAGAGTCGGACACGACTGAGCGACTTCACCTTCCTTCACCTCATGGTGATAGTGAGGAGGCAGTCTGAACTTAAAAGGGCGCTGAGAGCCAGAAGCCTTGACTTGTTCGATACAACTTTAGGGATGACCTTCCCTCTGCAAAGCCCGCTTTTCTCACCTGTAAATGGAAGATAGGAATCCCTGATCTGACAAGAGGTCAGGTGAGCAATGTGTGTGAAAGCCCACTGCCTCGCCTGTGTGATGGTGTCAGGATGTCTGCGTTTGAAGAAACCAAACCTGATACAAGACTGAAAAATCGCAATGAATCATGAGCAGGAGCAGAGCCGTCCTGTGAAGGTTGCCCACAGGGCACCACAGTGGCTCATCCGACCTTCACAGAGGGCCTGCATTGTCAGGACCGTCAAGCCCCCTGGCCCCAAGGGAAGCCTGAGACCCACACGGGTGTAGAAGAATCCCAGCCTCTTTTAGGGCAAAATTATTCAACCCGCCGCACAGCCCCTCCTGGGGGAGGGGAGAGGCCGGGAGGATGGGCCCAGGATGTTGGTCTCTTCTCCCACCTCCAGACGTGTTTGCTCTCCTGAGATTATTAACCAGAGCAAACAGTGAGAGCAAACTCTGACAAAGCCCACCTGGACTTTGAGCTGCTTTTTAAAAATTAATCCGGAACCACAAGGACGCAAGGCTGGCAGTAAACAGGATTGCTGACCCTCTTCCCCCTCTGGCCCTTGGGGTGGAAGGAGAGAGGCTCTGGGGCCCCTGTCCTCTTAAAGGATCCAGGGTCCAAGGGTCCACTGAAATTGGCCAGGTCCCAGAACCCTTTCAAGGGGAGGGCAAGAGCCTGACTACGCAAGAGACCTTCGAGCCTCAGAGCCAGTGCAGGAGGAAACAGAGGCCTGTTTCAGATGCACACTCTGGGCTTTGGAGAAGGAAAAGAACTGGTTCAAAGTTCCCCAGCTTGGGGGTGATGCAGCTGGAGGTCAAATGGGCCTGGTTCCAGAGCCCAGGCTTTCCCCCATCCTTTATTCATCCGTCCACTCATTCATTTACCAAACATGCTCTCCAGGCTTGGTGCTGAGGATAGGAGGGAAAACAGGACACACTCCCCAGAGCTCCGCCCCCAGGAGTGAACCTGGCATGATGAGTAGAAATCAGCCAGCCAAAATGCAGGCATAGGGTGGGGGTGGGGTGGGAGGAGGAGAGGGCATTCCAGACAGAGGAAACAGCAACTGTAAAGGCTTAGGGGAGGATGGTGGAGAGAGAAGTGTATATGGAATGCAAAAACAAACAAGCCGAACCACAGGTCTGGAGCTTGGGAGACAGAGAGAGACGTGGAGCGAGCCGGGGAGGTGGTGAGGACCAGCAGGGAGGACTCCGATGCCAGCTCAAGGGGATTGCTGGTTGTCTGTAGTATCTGGGGAGCCCTGGCGCATTTTCAGAAGTGCTTCTGGATTTATAATCGGGAGAGATGGGTGAGGAGGCAGAGCAAGTGGGAAGCTCAGGAAAGCAACTCACTGGGAGGTTTTCCAGGAAGAAGGAAGGGGCCGGAGCATGGGGATCTGGCGAACGGACCAGCAGGGACATCAGAGACACTATTAGGTGGAGATGCCCAAGGTTGGGACCTTCCTCTGCTAATGGAGGAAGCGAGTGGCAGGGAGACCTTGCCTCCCCGTGGCGAGGTATCTAGCTGTGGGCCTCATCCCAGGGCCTGACGCTGCCTGGTTCCCTCAGACTCAGAGCCACAATGCTTCCCTCGAGGCGAAGCTGGAGGCAGCAGCACCCAGGACTCCACGACAGTGATGGAGGAGGAGTTATTCTCACCGGCCGGCTCTGTCTAGGTTTCGTTCCCCATTCCTGTCGCAAAGAGCCAGGCCACCCACAGGCTTGAGTTCCAGTCCTCGTGACTTGCTGGGTGACTGTGGGCAGTCTTTTCTCTCCTTGACCTGACCCTCCTCCTCTGGATTCCTGATGAAGGTATAATCTCGTGTGACAGAGGTGAAATAAGCACTGGGTGAGGGGCCTTTGTGAAAGTGCTTCCAGTGTACATATGGGAGGGGCCAATGTCATCACAGGCACTTCGCACAGCATGCTAAGGTGAAGGCCCCATGCTGCTGCTGCTGCTAAGTCACTTCAGTCATGTCTGACTCTGTGCGACCCCATAGATGGCAGCCCACCAGGCTCCCCTGTCCCTGGGATTCTCCATAGGTAGCAGAAATCACATGCAAGAAGGTGTGAGCACCCCAAGTCCACTAGAGGGCAGCAAAGAACGTCAGAAAGAAAAGGAATTTGTTCACAGGTTCCTCCTTACAGACCTGGAGGCAGAGGCCAAGAGTCAAGGCCAGCAGAAGTGGTAGAACCAGGGCTGGAATCCAGCTTTCCTTGCCCCAAGTCTGCTTACACCCCTCTGATGAATGTAAAACACTCAGCTTCTGCCTTGCCTATCCCCACCCTGGCCATAGACCTGGATGCTTAAATGAGCCTCCTTTAAAACTAGCTCCCTGCCCAGTGAATTCCGTTCTCCTGGTGAGCTGGGACTGGGTATCACTGCTATGGAGCACAAGGGCTGTGACCACCTGAATAAGCACTTAGGTTCATAATGTGTGCCGGGTCCAGTGCTGAGGACTCAGCAAGCACGTCATATTGAATCCTCTGCTTAAGGTTCCATCATTTCACTATGATGTGTAGCCCCATTTTGCAGACAGGGAAATCGAGGCCAAGGGATCAGATGACTTGGTGTCAAGGGTCACCCAGCCAGTGAGTAGTGATCCAAACCCAGATGTGTCTCCCTGACCGCCGAGTCACGCTGCTACCTCCCAGATCCTTGTCCCCTGATACACAGTGGGCCTGTGGCTGTGTTCTTTCAGACACCTGGAGCAGAGGGGTGGCTGTGTCCCTCCTGTACTCACAGCATGAATGAGCCTGGTTCTCCCTTCCCCGGCCAAGAGCATGCTGTCTTTCTGCCACAGCAAGACTTGGCCCTTCTCTTCTTCCTCAGAGACCAGCACTGTGCTGGCCACTTAACAGCAGCTCAGAGACCACCTGCTAATCAACTGACTTAGAACTGTGAGCAGTAATGTAGGTCAGAACCTAGAAAAGACCACCCAACTAGAAGACAGCCGAGGGAGACTAGGAGATTGAAATCACCATGGCCAAATCCTTGAATCACGACCCATGAATGAGTGACTGGGGTGTTCCCAGGCACAATTTTAAAAGCAAAGGTCTCTTGAATCGCTGATTTTGAGTTATTCTGTGCATCATGGCTGGCAGGATCCTCAAGCCTTTATCCAGCAGAGTGATGACTGAGCAGCTGAACTTTGCACCCAGACTGTCCTGGGTTCCAGTCGTGGCTGTGACCCGTTCCTGCCTGTATAGGTAGCAGAAATCACATGCAAGAAGGTGTGAGCACCCCAAGTCCACTAGAGGGCAGCAAAGAACGTCAGAAAGAAAAGGAATTTGTTCACAGGTTCCTCCTTACAGACCTGGAGGCAGAGGCCAAGAGTCAAGGCCAGCAGAAGTGGTAGAACCAGGGCTGGAATCCAGCTTTCCTTGCCCCAAGTCTGCTTACACCCCTCTGATGAATGTAAAACACTCAGCTTCTGCCTTGCCTATCCCCACCCTGGCCATAGACCTGGATGCTTAAATGAGCCTCCTTTAAAACTAGCTCCCTGCCCAGTGAATTCCGTTCTCCTGGTGAGCTGGGACTGGGTATCACTGCTATGGAGCACAAGGGCTGTGACCACCTGAATAAGCACTTAGGTTCATAATGTGTGCCGGGTCCAGTGCTGAGGACTCAGCAAGCACGTCATATTGAATCCTCTGCTTAAGGTTCCATCATTTCACTATGATGTGTAGCCCCATTTTGCAGACAGGGAAATTGAGGCCAAGGGATCAGATGACTTGGTGTCAAGGGTCACCCAGCCAGTGAGTAGTGATCCAAACCCAGATGTGTCTCCCTGACCGCCGAGTCACGCTGCTACCTCCCAGATCCTTGTCCCCTGATACACAGTGGGCCTGTGGCTGTGTTCTTTCAGACACCTGGAGCAGAGGGGTGGCTGTGTCCCTCCTGTACTCACAGCATGAATGAGCCTGGTTCTCCCTTCCCCGGCCAAGAGCATGCTGTCTTTCTGCCACAGCAAGACTTGGCCCTTCTCTTCTTCCTCAGAGACCAGCACTGTGCTGGCCACTTAACAGCAGCTCAGAGACCACCTGCTAATCAACTGACTTAGAACTGTGAGCAGTAATGTAGGTCAGAACCTAGAAAAGACCACCCAACTAGAAGACAGCCGAGGGAGACTAGGAGATTGAAATCACCATGGCCAAATCCTTGAATCACGACCCATGAATGAGTGACTGGGGTGTTCCCAGGCACAATTTTAAAAGCAAAGGTCTCTTGAATCGCTGATTTTGAGTTATTCTGTGCATCATGGCTGGCAGGATCCTCAAGCCTTTATCCAGCAGAGTGATGACTGAGCAGCTGAACTTTGCACCCAGACTGTCCTGGGTTCCAGTCGTGGCTGTGACCCGTTCCTGCCTGTTTGGTCTTAACTGACTTCAACTTTCTCAACCTGTCTTTTCCTCTGTTAAATGGGGTTCATAAGAACCAATAAGGGCATATAACAATTAAATGATGAGAAACAAGTCACTTTCTTGCTCCTTGGAGAGAGTTTAGCAAATAATAAACGTTAACCCTGGGTGGAGGGTCCTCTTGCGTGCATACTCAGTCATGCCCGACTCTTTGCGACCCTATGGACAGCAGCCCACCAGGCTCCTCTGTCCATGGAATTTTCCAGGCAAGAATACTGGAGTCAATTGCCATTTTCTTTTCCAGGGGATCTTCCCGACCCAGGGATTGAGCCTGCATCTCTTGCGTTTCCTACATTGGCAGGCAGGTTCTTTACCATTGGGCCACCTGGGAAGCCAGAGGATTCCCTTGCCTGTGTGCACACTTAGTCGCTTCTGTCACATCTGACTCTTTGCAACCCCATGGACAGTAATCCACCAGGCTTCTCTGACCATGGTATTCTCCAGGCAAGAATACTGGGCTGCTGTGCCCTCATCCAGGGGATCGTCTCTACCCAGGGATCCAACCTCGTGGTTCGATGCAACGGATTCTTTACCATTGGGCCCCCCAGGAAGCCAGAGGACCCCCTTAGAAGCTGTCAGTTCAGCCTCGTGATTGTGGGAGCAGGTGGCTCAGCTTGCAGAAGCAGCCCAGAAAGTGCGACACTTTGGAGTTGGGTGTCCTGGAGACCCAGCTGCCCCGAGAACAGAGTTTGTGGCCCAGGGCGTGGCTTGCTTTGTACCCCGGAAGAAAGGGCTCCCAGAGGAATAAACTCCCAAAGGCCTGGTGTGCATTCAGGAAGAGGACACAGGAGTTTTCCTGCTCTTTGCATGCTGGTCTTATCTGCCCTGCATTAAATAAAGCAGGACCTCAACAGGTCTGCCCAACTCCTGCCTGACCGAGGTGACGTCACCCAGTATCCTTGGAGGGATGAAAATAGCTCTTTTCTGAAATCACGAGACAAGCCAGACTCCTTGGAAAGTCCCACTGGCCTTTCTTGAATGAAGACAAATGCATCTCTAGCGATCAGCTTCCCTGGAAGGAGAGTGGGAACCCTTCCCTGGTTTTCCACTGGGTGACAGAGTCCTGAATGGCTAATCTCTCCCTGGGAGAACCCGTATTAGAAGGCTCACCTTGTAGGAAGGAACCAGCAGAGCTGGGTGTCAACTTCATGAGTCTGTATAACCAGAGTCCAGATATTGATGCAATTCCTCTCCTGGAAAATAGGACTGGTAGAATATTTGTGCTGAAAGCATCCATTAGTAATAAAAATAGTAATAACAGCCAGCATGTATTTAGCACTGACCACTTGCCAGGTTCTGTCCTAAACAGTTTACATGGATTCACTTTTTTAATCCTCATATCATCCCCTATGAGCACATTAATTTCTCATAGCATAAACCAATCTTATCCCTATTTTCAGAGGAGGACTTAGATTCAGAGAGGTTAGTTACCTTTTCCAGGCTCCCATAACCACACATTTGGGCAGACAAGCTGAGAGAGGGAGAGAGTTTGCCAAGGTTCTGTAGCCAGGAGACCACCCACACAAAAGGCTGGATTTTCAGGGTCCATTTCTAATTCTCTTGATTCTGGCTAGGCTGCACAGAATCCTCCTTCTGTGGGTAGCCTATGAATAATTACTGTATCTCTGAAGGTGATGAGGTATCCTCAGTGGGTTAAAAGAACTTGGGAAGTCCATTCCTCCACCTTATTAACAGACCTCTGTAGAGCTCGACTTTGTTGGGCTGTTGAGATTCAATGGAACTTAACTTCTCCAAGGAGGCTGCTCTTTCTTCTTAGTGGTTCCTGGCTCGATAAAAAGGCCTCCTCTATTATCCCTTCCTTTGTGGTCCTACTGAGTAGCACTTGGCATGGTTGTTGAGCTCACTTATTCAAGTGCCAGAACACCCTAGCCCAAATCCCACTTCTGCCACCTACTAGCTGTGTGACCTTGGGAAAATTTCTGAGCCTCTTCTTGTCTTGGTTTCCTCACGGTAAGATGAGGATAATAATAGTACCTACTTCACAGAGTTGTGAGAAATGCAACATGGATATATGGCCAGTGCTGAGAATGATGCTTGGCACCAGAGAAATATGCTAATCATTATTATTTATTTCATTACATAGCAATGGTCACTTTGATTGTCCTTTTACCCCACTTGGACTGGAAGCTCTCTGAGAATAGAGCAGTGGCTTAAGGTCAGGCCAGCGTCCTCATGCCTAGTAGGCCAGGCCTGGCCTTCAAATAAGGACTTTGGCTCAGTGGTGAAGAATCTGCCTGCAACACAGAAGACGCAGGTTCAATCCCTGGATTGGGAGGATCCCCTCAAGAAGGAAATGGCAACCCACTCCAGTATCCTTGCCTGGAAAACCCCATGGACAGAGACGCCTGGTGGGCTACAGGCCATGGGTGTCACTAAAGAGTTGGATATGACTTAGCGAATAAACAACAAAATGTACAATGAGTGAGAGATAGTGAAATCGGAGCCAGGGGCTGAAAGAACGTTCTTGAGGAAGACACTTGTGGCCAGCAATGTTTTTTTTTTTTGGTTATGCTGGATCTCCGTTGTGGCTCCCAGGCTTAATCCCCCTGCGGCATGTGGGATCTTAGCTCCCTGACAGGGGATGGAACCTGTGTCCCCTGCATTGGAAGGCAGATTCTTAACCACTGGACCACCAGGGAAGTCCCTGTGGCCTTCTGTGCTGGCCTGTAAGCGTGGATGTCAGTGATGGCCAGCGGGTTTGTGGATCTGTTGCCAAGCAGGCTTGGAATCGAGGTCTCCTGCCTCCAGTCCTGGTCTCCATCAATAGCACCAGCTCGTTTACAAGTTCTAGTAACTGCTGCACCTTGCTTCATGGCAAGACTACCCCCACCTACCCGACCGCACTCCATCATGTTAAAAAAAGGTCGACAGAGAATCCCTGGTGGTTCAGTGGTTAGGACTCCGCACATTCACTGCTGAGGATGTGGGTTCAAATCCTGGGCAGGAAACTAAGAGCCCAAGCTGTGCAGCGTGGCCAAAAATTAAAAATAAATAAATAAATAAAGGAAGACAAGTCTTTGGAAGCTCCACAAGGAGACAGAGACAGGAAAAATAATTGAGGACACAAAATATCCCTCAAAGGGGCTGAAATCAAGTCAGTTTGGTGTACAAAACTGAATTAATAGGAGTTGGGGCAAATGTGTCATTAGTCAAAGGGAAGAAGGACCCTGAGTGAGAGAAAGCAGATGTGAGAGAAAGCTGACGCAGATAGGGGGAGGGGGTAAGAAGCTCTTGGCCGGTAGATCTTCACAAGCTCTCCTGTTCTCTCCACCTCTTCCGGTCTGCCTTGGGGTTGGTCACTGAGATGAAACCTCATAACCTTTTAAACCCAAGCATCCACAGGAGTGCTTTTCCTGAAGTTTCTCTCATCCCACTATAATGTTTTCACCATGCTCCCCATTCTGCATTGGCTAAGAGTTAGAGTCCTCAAGGATCTGGAGAACTGGATCAGGGCTCCAGACATTAGGTCGATCTCTGGATTTGACAGCATTCTAGAAACTCCTGGATGGTCTTCCAAGCACTGGTAAACATCCCCACGCCTAGCCAAAGATTCCAGAGAACCCCTCCCAACTGCTACACAAAGTTTTACAGTTTCCAAGAGCTCTTCTACGGATTTGGAATTCTGGGAAATTCCCACAGCGCTTCAGGATTTCTAACAGCTATCCCAGTTCTAATGTATCACAGACTTTCTTCTAAGTCTGACAGTTCTGAAGAACTGCTACCCTATGTCATGGGAGCCAGAGAACATCTCCCAATTCCAACATTCTGGGGAAAGTCAGAAGTGTCCTGTGGGATCTACAGTTCCGAGTCATGATGACAATCCTGGGATTCTGCGGACTTCCTCCAGGGTTAGGGACTCTGGACAAGCTGCAGTTCTTGAGTAAGGATGCTGAGAGGGAGGTAGACACACGGTATATGACATGGGGGTAGTGAGGACTCATCGCCTTCAGTCCTTATCTATCTCTGGGAAAGTAAGGAGGGATTTTGCTGAACTGGAACCAGGAAACTTGAAAATCGTGGCTGGCTCCAGCGGGAGAAGGAAATGTCCAAACAAGAATGAACCGGCCACAGCCAGGGTCGCCCTGGGTGGTCCTGTCCATGCTTCCCAAGGCGGCCAAGGAAAGCTTTCATGCTCAGTTCCAGGGGCCTTCTCGGCCTGAGGCTAGAGACCTCCCAGCAAGCAGGGGCACATACAGTAAGTGAGATAAGGAACCTGGGGAGTGGAAGAGCCCGCCTCAAACCTGCTGAGCCGCACAAGCTGATGCAGCATCAAAACTATCCAGAGTAGAAACAAGCGGCTTTACGGAAATCATTAGGCTCACCCTCCTTCCACCCTTCACGTCTCTGCAAAAATGTCACCTGCGTGAGACCTTTCTTAACGCCCCTATTAGAACTGCACCCGCCCTGACCCATGGACCTCCCTCCTCTCTTGTGCTCCATAGCCTTTATCACTGTCTGACTTCCCATGTCTTTTGCCCATTTTCTTGTTTCTTGTCTGTGTTAACAATAAGGCTCCTTATGTTCCTTACTGTTAACAGTAATGCTCCTCAATGCCGGCCCAAAGTGGATTCTCAATTTGTTAAGTAAAATTTTTTTGGAACCCAGGTTGTCAATTCCATCAGATCGTCATGTTGACTGAAAGCAGCTTTTGGCTAAATTGTCCTCAACAGACAAAGCCCTGTGCTGCAATCTTTCCACGTGTCAGTGGATTTAATCCCCATGACTGACCCGTGAGGGGCTACTATTCTTGTATCTGTTCTGCAGATGGGGTGACTTGGGCTCAAAGCAGTTAAGTCACTGCCCAGGATCACTCACGGTAAGTGATAACACTGAGACTATCCCATCTATGGACTGGACCCCATCCACCCCACCTGGCCCAGTGCCTGTGCCATATGGCCATCACCCCCCATCCCTGGGTTCTGCCTCCGTGGACTCTAACCTTCTACAAACACCTTTATTCTCAGTCACAGGTCTTTCTTACCTTTCAATACCTGGCTACTGTCGTCTCCAGCTTGGGCTGAGCCTGCCAGCCCCAGCTTCAGGGACCAGCTCTCCAGAGAGAGCCTCAGGAGTCAGAAGCCCTGCAGTGGGGAGGCTCAGAGAGGCCCACCCCAGCCCACACTGCACACACAAGCATAGCTTAGAGGTGCCCTGCTTTTTTATCTTTGGGTCCGTACTTCCGTGGGGAAAAAGAGGGCATAACTATGGAACGTTACCTGGGCTACTTTCCACAGTGGTGGGTACAAGTGTATTGGGTCTTTCCTTGCTTGTTCTTGTGCTGGGGAGTGGGATGGGAGTGATCGGACTTGATTTTCTTGACTTTTCTCGGACCAGGCCCATGGGCAGTTCTGAACACTGTTGCGGATAATGGCTGTGACACCTCCCCAGGGCATCCCCAGTCCCGATTCTCTCCAGTGCCTCCCTAGCTTGTCCCCTGGCCTCAGTGTCCCTCTCCCCAAGTGCTCCCCAAGCCCATGGCTGAGGCTGGCCTGCCTGGGGTCTTGCCTGAGCCCAGTGTCCAGTGCCCAGATCTCAGGGGCTGCCCAGCCCAAGCGGGGCTTAGGTGCCGCTGGTTGAGGTGTCTCACCTCTCCCTACACCGGTCATCTCATCGGTCCCCCTCCTCCAGTTCACCCTTACCAGTCAGCCCACCTGCCACAGTGGCCAGCGTGATCTAAACTCACATCAAAACTGGTGGCTCCTCGAGACCCTTCCGTGGTTCCCCTTTGCCCTTGGGACAAACCCCAGCTCCCAAAGTGGCTGAGGCCACGCACTTCTAGAATGATCCTGGAAACCTTTGGAATTCTGAACCTTTGGCACTGCAGCCCGCTCCTCACCCCCACCTGCCCTGGGCCAACTGCCATTCCCCCTTAATCATGACTCTCTTTGGCAAACCTTCCCTGACGATTTCTGACTGGGTGACCCTCTGTGCCTCCAGCGCTCCGGGTTTCTCCCATCAAAGCATGCGTGTGAGGTTGTAAATGTTTACCTGTCTGCCCCCCACCAGACTGTGAGCTCCCTGGGCAAAGCCAGCTTGTCCCTTGTCAGTCTTCTTTGCCACCTTGATTTACAGTTGATGCCAGAGGTGTTTACTGAATGAGTGAGTGAATGTATGAACAAACAATGGAATGAGCCACGTGGGGTCTCAGTTTACCTAACCGTAAAATGGGAGACTTAGGTTTGCCCCATGACTCTTTCTGTAGTGGGGTCCTCCCACTCACACCCCCAATTTCACAAGTCACATCTGGACTTACCTCTAACTGTGGACCCACAGCATCCTACTGGGCATGTGCCGGGAATCATGATATTCCTCATCTCCTGCCCCTCACTAGAGATCAACAGGACAGGGAGCCAGGTCTAAATGACTGAAAACCGGGAAGTGGTCCCGGGAGGGTGCGGGCCTTGCCCAGGAGGCTCAGAGCAGGTCTGCAGCTTCAGAAGCCAGGCCCCATGATGCAGTGCCAGGACACACGTGGCTGCCACAGAGTCTGCGTGCAAGCCCCTCAGCCCCCCGCCGGCCCCAGCTCAAGGCCAGAGCAGTCTCCCCCAGGCCTCTTTCATGGAGATACTTGCCACTCCTTCTCCCCATGCCCGCCCAGTGGTACACAGTAGTTGCTCAATTAAAATGTGTACAGTAACTAAATTGTTCTCCAATGTATGGATCGCCCACCCAGTGGCTCTAAGGGTAGGGCTAATGACAACCTCCTCCAAAAGACTTATGCCACACGCTGCGCCTCCTGGGACTTCAACCCTGAATTGGAAGGACTGATGCTGAAGCTGAAGCCCCAGTATTTTGGCCACCTGATACGAACAGCTGAGTCACTGGAAAAGACCCTGATGTCGGGAATGATTGAGAGCAGGAGGAGAAGGGAGTGATAGAGGATGAGATGGTTGGAGGGCATCATTGACTCAATGGACATGAATTTGAGCAAACTCCGGGAGATGGTGAAGGACAAGGAAGCCTGGCGTGCTGCAGTCCGTGGGGTCTTGAAGAGCCGGACACAACTGAGTGACTGAACAACACATAGAGGGAGGTTCTCCTCTACTTCAGGAGAACATGAAATATTCCTGATCTGAAGGGGAAGAGGATAGTCACCTCTGCCAGGAGTCCTGGCCTCCTCTTCCTCAGGACCCCTCCCCTCTAGGTTTCTCCCAAGGGCCAGAGCCTGATTAGTCAGAAGATAAGACCTTCCAGACTTGGCGCTGACGTCTCTCTTTATTCATATGCCTCATCGCCCATGGCCTGGTTTCTCCTGAATCCAGTCTCATTTCTCCGAGTGGGGTGGCACCCACCCTTTGCATCCCGTTTGCCCCATCAGCCCCCATGCCCAGGCCTGGCCTCTGCCCAGGCCAGCTGCAGACTGGAGCAGCGGCTGCTACGCCATTGAACAGATGGAGAGACTGAAGCCCAGAGTGCAGAGCCCAGCCCAAGGCCACATGAAGGTCTCCGGGTTCCCACGCTGCCTGCAGCAGGCAGGGAGGGCCTGGCTAGGGCTCCGCGTGCCCTCAGCGAGGGGGTGGCTGGCTCCGGCCTCGTCGCAGGGAGGTGCCGATTTGGTCTCTGAGGGCCTCCAGTCTCCGGGCCAGGTTTGGAACTGCGGCCCCACCTAAAGAGCACACGGTGAGGCTTGAGGCCATCACTTCCTTGGGCCTTGCCCCACCCAGGCCCATCAGGGTCCCAGCAGCCTCTGGGGAAGTCTCAGATGGCCCCCCACAACTCCATCTGCCATGCACACCACGGGCCCCAGCATACATCTGGGAGTGCAGGTGGCTTCAAGAAGAGAATTCCAGGTTTGAGAAATAGAAAGATCGTAGAACTCTCACCACTTAATCCGCCCCCTATTTCAGAAATGGGAAGACTAAGGTTTGGAGGTGAGTTCTGGCCCAAGATCACAGAGAACACTGGCACCCTCCCCTCACGCCCTTCTTCACCTCTCAGCACTGGCGATGCGTTCAGCGGCCCCACGGGCAGGGGAGGTGCAGAGGGCATCACTTTCTCCTCGGTCAGCATCTCCGCCAGAACCTGGGTCTGAGTCCACTCACTGTGACTCCTGGGCCAGGGGAAGTTGGGTTGTGGGAAGTGAGCCTTCAGTTTCCCAGACCTTTGCCTTCACCGTCCATCTCCCAGTGCCCCAGGGCTGGGCTCACCTGTCTCTCGAGCACTTGGCAGAGCTAGGGCAGCATGGGGGTGCCCAGGGCGGGGGCCGGGCGGACAGGGGCCCATCACCTGGGGCCTTAGAGCCAAACACCTGCAGGAGAGACCAGAGTCCACAGGGATGGGTGACCTCAGCCCTGGGTCTGTGTCCCACTTCCCCGGGGCTGATCGTGACACCGCGCTCCCTGCCAGGCCTGCCCCAGGGGGCACGAAGAATGTTTGGTGAGCATAAAGGGGTGGAGGTCCCTTTTCCTGTGGGCAGTGGGTGGCGCTTGTGAAGTCCTCTCTGGAGACTAGGCACTCCACAAGCGCAGGAACCACATCTGCTCTGTGAATCCTCAGTGCCCAGAACAGGGGCTGCCACATAGCAAAGAGCTTAGGGGAGAGTTACTGACTAAGTGAATACTCACTCATTAAGTAGACGCATTCATTGACTCATTCATTCAGTGCATAATGAGTAATGTGTAAGTGAATAAATGAATAAACCAACAGCAGAGTAAGTTCCCAAAAGAAGGTAGAACAGGGAGGAAGGTGAGGCAAGGTTAACAGCTATTTCGAACCCCAGGCAGAGAGAACCCAAAGCCAGCCACTTCCCGCCATGACCCAGCCCAGGACCCTGGAGTCCCCGCAGTTCTGGAGCCTTCCAGACTACAGACCCCTAGCTCCAGGTCTCCAGTTCTCCCCGGCTTTCCCTCCTTCCACCTCGGCCTTTCCTACCTGGGGCAGGTGGAGTTCCCTCCGTGGGCAGGCCCAGTGGGCCAGCGGTGCACGGCACAGGGGACAGAGTTGGCAGCAGGGGCAGAGGGGTGCCGGGGCCTGCAAGAGGTCGTGTCAGGGGCTCCGTGACATCCCTGCCCCTCCCTTCTCCTGGCTGGGCAGAGACTCACGTGGCACAGGAGAGGTGGCACCATCACACAGGGACATGGTGGGGCTGGCCCAGGGCCTGGCTGCTGAAAGCAGCAGGCAGAGAGGAGACGCCTGGAAAGAAGGGTGGGCTCTGTCTGCCTGGCGCCCTCAACGCTACCATCAGCCTGGCGCCCAAGTCCTGCTTTTAACAAACACTCGTGGAGCCCTAACTACATGCCAGGCACTGTTCTCAGATCTTTAGATATGAACTCACGCCATCCGGTCTTTAGGACAATCCTGGGAGACAGGCACTGTATCGCCTCCATTTCACAGAAGCGAAAATCCAGGTGCTGAGAGGTTAACGGACTCACCCAAGGTCACATAGCTGGTGGCAGAGCTGGGGTCTGAGCCCCAGGGGTCTGGATCCAGAGGGCAGATCTGGCCGAGCCACCCCCTTTCCCACCCGCCCTCCATCCTGAAGGCTGGTCTCCAGCCGGCAGCCTTGCTCACCGCTCCAGCTCGCGGACCTGCCAGGCCAGGACGCGCTGCTCGCTGTGGGCCAGGTCCCGGCTGCTCTGCAGATGCTTCTTCTCTTTCCTGGGAGGCAGGGCCGGCGGGGGCATCCGTCAGCTCCTTCTCACTGCAGCACAGTATGAGCCCCAGGAGGCAGGCGGGGACAGAAGAGGAGCCGGGCGGGGGTGGGGGGGGCGGGGGTGCAGAGAGGGGAGGCATCTTGGCAGAGGGGGCCCCGCAGAGAGGGGCGGGCCACAGAGGCCGGGCTAGGGCAGTCTACCTGAGCCGCTCATTCTCCAGCATGAACTCCTGCAGCATCCCATAGAGGTTCCGCTGAGCCCAGGCCACGCGGGCCCCACTGAGTCCAGAGGCTGCAGGGAAGAGGGAGGCACCTGGAGGCCCAGGAGCCCCAGAGCCGATCCTCATCTCATCCCCACCCCAGGGAGCCCATACCCTTGGGGTCCATTTGGCCCAGCTGGGACCGCAGGTGAAGGTTCTCCTCCTGCAGCTGCAATAGCTCAGTCTCCAGGTGCTGGGGCGGCTTTGCCTTGGGGGACTGCAGAGAAAGAGGCCCAGGGCTGCTGTTTACGGTTGCACAGCTTTCACACTGCACAAGGGCATCTGGGGTAGGGGAGTAAGTGCAGCCTAAAATCCAGCCCACGCTCCACTTGCCCACTTGGAATCCTGGCCCAAGGTTACATATACTTGGAGGGGACACCTTGTCCTAATGGCAGCAAAGTGCCATGTGGCCTCAGCTGTCTCCCTGGAAAGCCTGCTCTAAACTGCTTCCTGTCCAACCCTAAACTCAGTTCTGTCCAAACCTTGGTCCATATTCTGACCCCAAATAAGACCCCACATCAGACTCCTACTTAACTCAGACTTAGTCACGATATCAGCTGGGATGTTGGCTAGACCCTGAAGCATGTCCCGTGTCAGACTCCAAGCCTAAACCTACCCTAACCCTGACCGTGAAACCTGACTACAACCCCACCCTGCCCAAACATAACCCCGTCATCAAGATTTCAACCCTAATCCCTGCTTCGACTCAGTCCCAGACTTCAACCGTGGCACTAATTCAGCCTCCAGCTGTTGGATGGTGCCCACCACCTCCCCTGCCTGTCCCTCTGCTCTGCCCATGGCTCTCTCCACTCACCCTGGGGGCCTGTGGCCGAGTGGTGACCCGCTGAGCTCTGCTTGCATATCGCAGGGTGCTGAGGGTCTCGGGAAGGCACTGGGCTGAGGGGGACACGCAGGCCACCTGGGGAGGACTGCCCCTGAGTGCTCCTCTCTGGGAGCCCTCCCTCAGGACCCAGCCCTCCCTGCCAGCCTCCCATGGATACCATGAGGGTGACCCCATGCCCCCCTAGCGAATCTGCCAGCAGCTTGGTGAGCTTGCTGTCCCGGAAGGGGATGTGGCTCTGCTTCCGCTGAGGGTCCAGCAGCAGCGAGATGCAGTGACCTGGGTGGGGAAAGCGTGGTCACCCTCCATGTCTGAGGCCACCCAGCTGGTATGCTGCAGAGCTAGGTCTCCACCAGGCATGTATGTCTCTAGGGTGTCTCTTTCCACATGATCGCATTACCCATTCAGACTGCTTGGCCACCAGACTAGGGCTCCCACCTTGATCCCTACTGCCCACCAAAGGGCCTGGCAAAGGGGCTTAGGAAATGTCTGACAAATGGACTGAACGAAGAGATGTTTCCTACACATCTCCCCACGCATGCAGAGAGGAAGGCCACGGTAGGTCCCAGCTATTAGAGACCTCAAGGCCAGTGACCTGGGGGGTGGGGAGATGGGAAGACAGGTTAGCGCCCTTCTCCTCCCTGGGCCTCAGTCTTCCCAGACACAACAAGGGTCAAGTTGAATGTCTGAGGGCTCACACTCTTGAGTGTTTCTACCTCCCCAGTTAGTCAACTGTATCCTCAGCGTTTATAGATCCACAAAGCTCTATGAGGGAAAGCATGAGACAGCAGTGAGCTGAGGCCCCAGGGAGGCCTGTGGCTACTGGAGCACAGCTCTTTAACGCTCCTCCCTTCCCAGTCACTCCCCTGGCTTCCCCACTGCGGATGGCTGTGGGCGAGGCACAGAGGAAGGACGCGGGCAGTCAGTCCACTCAGATCTCACCCAGGGCCAGCAGGCTGCGGTTGATGCTGTTGGCCTCAAGCATCAGCTCCCCACGGGATCCTGTGGCCGCCACCTTCTCACTGCCAGCCAGGTCTACAAAGCACAGCTTCCCCCCGGCGGGAGGTTCCCCGGGGTCCACAGGAGGCATCTGCTGGGGTTGGAGGATCAGGGCTCCATGGGGACTTGGGAGGGGCTGTCATCATCAAAATCACAGGGCTAAGGGTTTCCACTATTACCTCCCATGCACGCCCAAGTTGGTTCATACATCCAGAGGCAGACCCTTGCTGGGTGGCCCCGGGCCGCTCCTCTCCAAGCTGAGGCACTCACAGTTTGGTGGCTGATGTAGAGCGTGAGCAGGGCATGGCTTCGGCTGGAGGCCTGGTTCAGGGTGTGAGCGGAGCTCCTTCGACGGCTAAGACCTAGAGAGGAAAAACATCCTAGAGTTGGATGTGGTAGGAAGAGCAAGTCATCACCGATGAATGAAAAAGGAGCAAAGACATCCTGATAGAGGGGCCAGCTGGTGCAAAAGCACAGAGGCAGGAGTGGAATGATGGGCGTTGAACTGGGTTCTAGCTTGAACAAGTGAAAGGGGACTGGAGAGAACTGAGGGGAAGAATGTCAGTCTGATTCACATTTTATTAATATCAACATCTCTCACATTGCTATCTGAATAGAGGGAAACGCAGGCAGAGAGATCAACTGGGAGGCACGCCACAACGCTCAGTTGGAACCCCAAGACTGGCCACAGCAGGTGCTCGATAAATAGCTGATGAATGGAAGAATGAGACCAAAACAGAGGAGCCTTCAGGCTAGGGCTTCCCAGGTGGCTCGGTGGTAAAGAATCCACCTGCCAATGCAGGATTCATGGGTTCGATCCCTATGTCGGGAAGATCCCCTGAAGGAGGAAATATTCTTGCTGGGATAATCCCATGGACAGAGAAGCCTGGAGGGCTACAGTCCATGGGGTCGCAAAGAGTTGGACACAACTTAGCTACTGAGTATGCAAGAAGTATGACCTTTACTCACAGGGTTCTGGAAAGGTCTGGAAAGGGATAGAGATGTGGTTTACTTTGTTTGATGGAGAAGCATGCACTTAAAGGGGGGGATCCCTCCAGGAGGTACAGTTGAGGCTTGACCGAGGCAGAAGCCCAGTGCTGCAGAGAAGGGTGGGGAGAGTCTGGAAGGCAGCGTCAGCAGGCCTGAGGGCTAGGAGTGGGGGCACCCTTGGTTTGTGTCTGAACTGTTGGTTTGCTGGCCTTTTCTCCCACAGGGGTCATCTCTGAACCCACAGCTCCAGCCTGGGGCCCCGAGGGCACTGGGTGAACAGGTAAAATACTGTGTCCCACGCATCCCCAAGGCAGCTTGAAGCAGCACGCACCCATTTGCAGAAGTTCCATGAGGGCCCCCAGGCTCCCAAACTCCACCACCCGCAGCTGCTCCACATAGAAGCCCCGGGTCTTGTTCCAGCGAACAGGGAGGGGCCGGGGAGCCCCCAGACTCAGCAAGTCCCGAATCTGAGAGAGGAGGGTGGAGAGTGAGGGAGGGGCCTGAGTCCTTGCTTCATCCACCCCCAGACCTATGGTCAACAGCCCCCCACCTATTCTATCTCCAGTTTCCTTGGAAAGAAATGCCTCCCTTTCCTTGTGGGCTGTCTTTCTAGCCATCCCAGGCCCCCACCTGCTCATTGTAGATCTCCAGGTAAGAAGCACGGAGAGTGACAGGAACATCCAGGTGCTGCACGCGGTCTAACAGCCAGGTGAAGGTCCTCTGCATGATGCCAGCCAGGCTGGGGGGTACAGGCACTCCCTCTCCCTGGGAGCAGAAACAGCTGAGCCTGGGGCTGGGCTACCACCATCACCACCTCCATTATGATACTCTGTGTAGAGCACTGTGCCCGGAGAAGGCAGCGGCACCCCACTCCAGTGGGGTGGAAAATCCCATGGACGGAGGAGCCTGGTAGGCTGCAGTCCATGGGGTTGCTAAGAGTCAGACACGGCTGAGCAACTTCACTTTCACTTTTCACTTTCATGCACTGGAGAAGGAAATGGCAACCCACTCCAGTGTTCTGGCCTGGAGAATCCCAGGGACGGGGGCTG
>SJYT01014405.1:190127-355635 GCA_006410635.1 Cephalophus harveyi
TCTGCATATCTGAGGTTATTGATATTTCTCCCGGCAATCTTGATTCCAGCTTGTGTTTCTTCCAGTCCAGCGTTTCTCATGATGTACTCTGCATATAAGTTAAATAAGCAGGGTGACAATATACAGCCTTGACGGACTCCTTTTCCTATTTGGAACCAGTCTGTTGTTCCATGGACTATAAAGAAAGCTAAGCGCTGAAGATTGATGCTTTTGAACTGTGGTGTTGGAGAAGACTCTTGAGAGTCCCTTGGACTGCAAGGAGATCCAACCAGTCCATCCTAAAGGAAATCAGTCCTGAATATTCATTGGAAGGACTGATGCTGAAACTGAAACTCCAATACTTTGGCCACCTGAGGCAAAGAACTGACTCATTTGAAAAGACCCTGATGCTGGGAAAGATTGAAGGTGAGAGGAGAAGGGGACGACAGAGGATGAGATGTTTGGATGGCATCATCGATGCGATGAACATGAGTTTGAGTAGGCTCTGGGAGTTGGTAATGGACAAGGAAGCCTGGCGTGCTGCAGTCCATGGGATCACAAAGAGTCGGACACAACTGAGCGACTGAACTAAACTGGACCCTGCAGGGGTGCCTCTCCAGGCTTCACTAGAGGGCAGCAGAGCATCGCACCAACATGGTCCCCAGGCTCATCACAAAGGAGGCTTTGTCGAGAGCGGGCACGCTCTTTCTATACGTTTTCTCCAGAGCTTGTGTACTGTGGAGGGGCTGGCCAGCCTGGTCCTGTGGACAGGGATGAGCAGCCCCTCAAGAAGTGCTCCTCGAGAGGATGAATAAAAGCAGCATGGAGCAATCATGGGGCCCTCCCACGCGCACCCTGCTCCTGGCTCCAGCCCCTTCAATTCACCCTCTTCCCTTCAGCTCCAGCCAGCCTCGCTGAGAAAACCCAGCGCGGACTCCCTGGGACCGCAGAACAAGGTCCGATGTCCCCTACCTGGGGCTCTGGACCATTCAGACTCAAGGCCATTCGGGTTCTGTCTCCTGCTGCCGCTCCAGCTGGCCCTCTCCACTCCCCACCACCCTCAGCCCCTGCAGCCCGTGCTCCAGCCCAAAACTTTCCCAGGCTTTTGTTTGGCTCCTTTAAACCTTTGCCGCTGCAGTTCCCTCTGCCGGAGTGCTCCCTCCTTGCTACCTGGTGGATTTGTCCTGCAAGTCTTCCCATCCGTAGAACGCCTTTCTTGGCACCCCGGACCCACCAGGTCAGGTTGGAACCACGTCTGCATCCCCAGAGCCTCCCTCCTGTTACAAGGTGGATCACACTGGATTGCTCCTCCTGTCTACTGGTGAGCAGGGGCTGTGCTGCTCCATCCCTGGGGTCTCTGAGCCAGAGCAAGGCCCTGCACACAGAAAGAGTTCAACAGCTGCTGATGGGAAGGAAGGAAGGAGCCGAGGAGGAGGAAGGGAGCCTGACGAGAGGGCTGCTGGCTGCATCCCGCCCCGATCTCCATCTCTCCTCCGTCCCTTCCTCTCAAGGCTAACCGCACACTCTCAGCTTCATGAGCTAAGGACTCATTTAGGGTCCCATTTATCATAGAGATCATCAACTCCTGCCACAATCCTGCTCTCAAATGTGTCCAGAAACTGAGTGATACTCTTCCAGCCCCGGCCAAGCTAGCCTCTTGGACTCAACTATGAGCTTCAGATTTAGAGCTCCCGTAGCGAGGAGGACAGGCTCCGGTGGGCCCTGGAAAGCCCAGGTGTCCATGCCCTCTGCTCCTCCCGACACATCACACAGGAGGGCTCGACCTCCCTTGAGAGGTGCAGAGACTGAGGCCCTGTGGGAAGAGGTGGAGCCCAGCTCAGGGCTTGCCCTGCCAGGCAGTCTTGCCTTGGACTGAGATGGAAGAAAGATGAGAAAGAAGATCAGCGAGGAGGACGGGCTCTCTGCATCACGTGACACTAATCTGTCATTGCTCCACTTGTCTCCCCCGCGGAGGAAAAGCCAGATGGGTCCAAGGCCTGTTGTGAAATTTTCCAAGCAGAGCTTGCTGTAATCTTTAATTAAAACGTCAATGTGGGCCACAGGACTCGTTTCACAGAGTTCTCCAAAGCAGGGACTGCAGGGATCGCTGAATGGACGTCTCTCTGGCCCCCTAGCCCATTTTACAGATGGTTAAACAGAAGGGGGCCAGCACGGGCTAGAACGGCAGTTGCATTTGTGATCAAGAGTAGTAATTGTAGCATAAGATAGAGAGAGTAACCCGTTGGCAGTCCCGGGCCACCACTCTTTCTCCTTAAATGCCTGGCGCCTCTCCTCCAAAGCCTTAACCAGTTTCTCTGCTGTGTATGGTAGGTACTGGGCTTCCCAGGTGGCACTAATGGTAAAGAACCTACCTGCCAATGTAGGAGACATAAAAGATATGGGTTCGATTCCTGGGTTGGGAAGATCCCCTGGAGGAGGGCATGGCAACCCACTCCAGTATTCTTGGCTGGAGAATCCCTTGGATGGAGGAGCCTGGCAGGCTACAGTCCATGGGGTTGCAAAGAGTCAGACACGACAGAAGCGATTTAGCACACACGTGCACACACGCGCGTGGTGGGTACTGACAGCCATGCCAGGCTTTTCACTAGACAAGGAGCTTGGTGAGGACTAAGGATTCCGTCCACATGCTCAACACAGGGCCTGGCGCAGAGACACACTCACTGTCTGTCTGTCTGATGAAGGCATGAAGGTCCAGCCAGAGGAAATGATACTGCCTGAAGCCAAGCTTCATCTTTTGGGGAAGATGAGGCTCTACAGGGTGGTTGTGAAATCAAAGGACCCAGGGTTGCTGAAACTCCCGCTGTTTCCAGGATCTCAGCTCTTCTCCAGAAACAGAAACAGCTTTCCCCTGACTCAGTCCGCCCACTCCTCACCCAGGAATGATTACCTATGAGCTGGACATCGTCCTCTAAAGGCGGTAATGTGACTATGTACGAGGGCTAAGGGACATTAAGTACCGTCTCTTGCACAATGATGCCTCATGTGTCTGGAACCTTCTGGGTCAGAGGGCTGGGAGTTAATATTTATTGAACACTGGACACTTTTTCTAATTTAATCAATTTTCAAAGCAACCCTCTGGGATTGGCACTACAATTGTCCCCATTTTACAGATGAAGAAAATGAAGCTCAGAGATGCTTGGTAACTCGCCCAGAGTCAGGCACCCGCCAAATGGTGTGGTGGGGATCTGTCTGTTGCCAGAATTTGTATCCTGTCCTCCACTGTCTGCAGCCTCTTCCCGTGAGCTGTTCTGCAAAGCTAAACTTGGATAACTGGACGTAAGTTGACCTTTTACGTCCACAATTTGCCTTAGTTTTACCGTCTCTTTTACAACAGGCTCTCCTATTAGCTTTCACACTCCCCTGCCTTCTTCCCTGGGGAAAGCTGAGTGATACTTTAAGGCAATGGAGCTCCACCCCTGGCATCAAAATTACCTGGGGACTCCAGGCCCCACCCGTGGGGATTCTGTTTAATTGGCTTGGGGGTGGGGACCAGGCATCAGTGTTTCCAAAGCACTCCAGATGGTTTTAATGCACGGTCAGGATCGACAACTCTGGCTTTTGCTTTTTCTTGATAACTAAGTCATCCCATAGAGCGTGTATCTTGAAGTGTGTCCTGGGAGAGTGATTTCTCAGGTCTTAGGCATTTTTTGAGACCTTGTATCTGCTTTATCTGTTAATAGAACATCTGGGATTTCCCTGGTGGTGCAGTGGATAAGACTCTGTCTGCCAGTGCAGAGGACATGGGTTCGATCCCTGGTTCGAGAAGGTCTCATATGCTGTGAAGCAAATAAACCTGTGCTCTAGAGCCCACGAGTCACAACTACTAAACCCACATACTGCAGCTACTGAAGACCACGTGCTGAGAGGCTGTGTTCCGCAACGAGAGAAGCCCACGCACCGCAGCTGAAGAGTGGCCCCAGCTCACCACCGCTGGAGAAAAGCACACGCAGCCATGAAGACCTAGTGCCGCCAAAAATAAAGTAAATAAATAAAAATTATTTAGAACATCTGCCCTTCTCTTGGGACAGACTTCCGGGAAAGCCATCTCACTGTGGCCTGAGATTCCCTCTTTTCAAGCTTAGACTCCACTGAGGATTCATAGATTGAAAAGTGCAGAGCTGCCCACGGGCTCTCCCTGCAGGGACCATAGGATCTGTTAAGAGTTTTCCAGATTTTTCTCCCTTTCTAGATGTTCTCCACACAGGTGACAAGAAGCTGTCCAATGTGTAAGGTGAAGCTGCACGATCAAGTTGAATGTGAATTAAGAACATTCAAAACACCCACTCTGTGCCAGGTCACAAACTAGGTGCTAATGATCCACTGTGTCGTTGTGTTGTTTGGGCATAGAGAAGCTGCACACTCTCTCAGGAAGCCCTCCTGGATTGACATGGGAGCCCTCTTCTGAGGACCCACACCTCCCATACCTACCAGCCCCAGGACCTGAGCCCATCTGGTGGAGTTGGGGTAGGGCAGTAAAATCCGTCTGCCTGGGAGAACTCTAAGCTCTCTGAGGGCAGGGACTGGGTGGTGAATCAGGGCATGCCTGTTAAACTGAATGACTCACAGCAGTTAAAACCAAATGCCATGGGAGCACAGGGGGAAAAAACGGTGAATCCTGACCAGGGAGCAAGGGCTGGGGAATCTGGGAAGGCTTCCTGGAGGAGGTGACATTGGGACAGGCTTTATAAATGGGTAGGATTTGGGACAGGCAGAAGGGAGAAGAAGAGCATTTCAGGCAAAGGGAACAGCGCGAGCAACAGCCCAGAGTTGGAACAAACTGAAGAGCAAACTGTGGTTTGGTGGGATCAAAGGCCAGGGAGTGTGATGGGATCATACTCCAAACTGCCAGAACACAGAAGTTTCCATGGAAGCCCTGGGAATGGTTCTAAGAACTGGTCTTCACTCACTCCTCCAGATGAGCCTGGAGATGTCCTAGTGCACCCCTCCTTGTGATTTTTCAGGCTCTCTCCAGGAAGCCCCGCCCACCTTATCAGCACGGGGGCGCTGAGTTCCTGCCTGGGTGGGGGCTAGGCCCCACTGCTGACTCGTGCCTCTGGCAGCTGAGGCGCTGGAGCACGAAGCCGAGGCTTCCTCACCAAGTCCAGCTGCCAAGCCCTCTGAGCTGGTCCCACTGGAGCTGCAGGAAGTCTCCCCAGACCACGAAGTCATCATTCCCCTGCTTTGTGACCAAGGGAGACGCACACACACACGCGCGTGCACACACACACACACACACGCGCGCGCGCGCGCACACACACACACGCACACACACACAGCCTCAGTGCACAGGAAGGACAGTGGACAGAGGCACCTATGACCCTGCCTCCTCCAGCGTTCTGGGATTTCTGGGAACAAGCCCTGTGCCTGCCTCCCTGGGGGAGGAGGAGGGGGAGACGCAGCAACTCCAAGACTCTGTCCCTGAAGCAGAGTCATCTTCTCTCACCAAGCCTAGGAGGATTTGATTAGTACCGATTTTCAGGGCTCTGCACCCGTTCATGTCTTTCCAACCTCATCTCTGTGGGCCCTTCTCCATTTCTGATTTCTGTAACCCAGACACTGATGTCCTGTCTCCGCAAAATTAAAAGGGGCTGAATTCTCCCAGCCTAGCTTACCCCTCTGCTTCGGCGCGCTCCTATTATCGCGCATCCACTCCAACTATACTTCTGCTGCTCTGCTGCCACTGTTTACTAGTACAGCTAGTACTCCCACTACCACTGCTTGCAATGCCAGTACTTCAACCACTGCTTCTATTAGTACTAATACTTTTTTTTTTTTGGCTACACTATGAGGAATGCAAGATCTTAATTCCTTGCTGCTGAGTCGCTTCAGTCATGTCTGACTCTGTGCGACCCCATAGATGGCAGCCCATCAGGCTCCCCCATCCCTGGGATTCTCCAGGCAAGAACACTGGAGTGGGTTGCCATGTCCTTCTCCTAATTCCTTGACCAGGGATCAAATCCTCACCTCTTGCAGTGGAAGTACGCAGTCTTAACCACTGGACTGCCAGGGAAGTCTCACTACTTCTTAAGTACTTCTTAATACTCTTACTACTACCAGTACTTCAGCTACTATTACTATTATGATTTATACTGCTACTACCATTGCCTCTGGGTTTCCCAGGTGGCTCAGTGGTAAGGAACCCGCCCGCCAATGCAGAAGATGCAAGCTTGACCCCTGGGTCAGGAAGATCCCCTGGAGAAGGAAATGGCAACCCATTTTCCCATTCTTGCCTGGGAAATCCCATGGACAGATGAGTCTGGCAGGCTACAGTCCCTGGGGTCACAAAAGAAGTTGGTCATGACTTAGCAACATCCATCAGCTCACTGCTGCTACTAGCATTTTTCCTGCCACTATTTTACTACAAGAATGAACTTCTATTTACTGCTACTTCTGATAGCTCAGTTCAGTTCAGTCGCTCAGTCGTGTCCGACTCCCTGCGACCCCATGAATCGCAGCACGCCAGGCCTCCCTGTCCATCACCAACTCCCAGAGTTCATTCAGACTCACATCCATCAAGTCAGTGATGCCATCCAGCCATCTCATCCTCGGTCGTCCCCTTCTCCTCCTGCCCCCAATCCCTCCCAGCATCAGAGTCTTTTCCAATGAGTCAGCTCTTCGCATGAGGTGGCCAAAGTACTGGAGTTTCAGCTTTAGCATCATTCCTTCCAAAGAAATCCCAGAGCTGATCTCCTTCAGAATGGATTGGTTGGATCTCCTTGCAGTCCAAGGGACTCTCAAGAGTCCAAACATGATGAATTAAACACAATGGGCCAAGAACTAAGTTCAGGCCTATCAATTGATGTCATTTATCACAGTAACGGCCTGCTGTGGTATTAAATCCTCCCTACTTTATGGATGGGGAAACTGAGGCGTGTGGAAGCTAAGTACCCTGGCCCAAGTCTCAGGGACAGTAAGAGGATGAGGCTGGATCGTGACCAGCAGCCTGACTCTGGGGGCCAAGTCTGAGACAGAACCCTTCTCCCCTGTTCTTTGTCTGGTTTCCTGAGTACATCCCTGGGTTATCTTGAATCCTCAGGAAAAGAGTCCCTGAAGTTGAAGAAGGGAAGGGGCCTTACCTTTTGCAAGATGTCTAGAATGCCATGCACAAGGCAAGTAGTAGTTACGCAGTGCACACATTGTCTCCAATCAGTGTATAATTGAATTCTCATAACAACCTTTCATGTGAGGACAAGGATCTGGGTGTTACAGCTGGGGAAACAGACTCTCAGGAGTGCTGTGATCTATCCAGGAGTTAGATTTGGGACTGTATGCCAGAACTGAAACAGAGCAAGACCCTACGGTCTTTGTCTTCCATGCCTTCTGCCCGCCTTTTGTCTGTGAAAAATACTGTAGCCAAAGAATAAGTTTAATCAGAGAAGTAAGGACATGCAGAAACAAAGGAACACAGTGAAAGCAGTGTGTGCGTGCTAAGTCGCTTCAGTTATGTCCAGCTCTTTGCAACCCCAGGGACCCTAGCCCGCCAGGGTCCTTTGTCCATGGGATTCCCTAGGTACAAATGTTGGAGTGGGTTGCCATGCCCTTCTCCAGGGGATCTTCCCGACCCAGAGATCAAACCTGTGTCTCTCATGTCTCCTGCATTGGCAGGTGGGTTCTTTGCCTTTAACGCCACCTGGGAGGCCTCAGTCAAAGGAGTGCAAATAATAATAATTCAGACATTAAGCATAGTCAAGGACCTTCAGTTCCTTCTCGAGAGCTATAGATAATATTCTGAGCCATATCCTGTGAGCTGTCTTATAGATACTGAAACCCCCACCAGGCTGGAGAAGTCAACTACGTGATGACCAGCCTGTAGCCGTGACATAAACCGCTACAGTTCCGAGAACTGGCCTCAAGGAAACGGGGACAAACCGCCCCTGGAACTGAAGATCAGCTGCACCTGAAACAATCGAGGTGACACTGGTCAGGCCCCTGGTGCTCAATTTCAAGGTGACTGTCAGAGCTGACTGTGCCGCTTCCACCTGTAGCCCCTCCCTCAGCCTGTAAAAGCTGTGGCCCCACTGATTGTCGGTGAAAGGAGTTGGCCTTTGGACAGACACTGGCCCTCCCTGCCCTGCCCCTGGTTGCGAGAATCAAAAATAAAGAGAACTTTCCTTTCCACCAACCTGGCCTCTTTATTAGTTTTTTGAGCGGCAAGCAGCCAGACCCCACTTTTGTTACAGAACTGTCTTTTCATGACCTCGCGTATGATGTGACCTGTTCACCCTTGGCGTGAACCCTTATATGTGCGCTGCACTTCACGGTTTACAAAGCTCACACATATATTCATATTATTTCTCACAATGCCCCTCAGAGGGAATGATCAACTCCATTTTATGGGTAAGAAAACTGAGGCCCAGATGGCAAAGGCAGATTTTGGAGCTCTCCTGAGGAGTCAGCGGCCAATCCAGGATTTGAACCAGTCTCCACCCCCAAGCCCCTGGAGCCTGAGGGTAGGGGCCTCCCAGCTGGAAGAATCCAAGAGGCAGCCCTCCTGCTTTACTCTGCCCAGCCACCCCAGCCCCTGTGGTGGGCGAGCCCACAGCCCTGAGGGGTGGAGGAGACTGGTTATTTCCAGCCTGGTACTTAAGGGCTGGCCAGGGAGTGGGGTGTGGGCTGGCCAGAGGGCTCTGTGTTCCCAAGGGGGTCTGGCCTTCGGCTGCTGAGACCGAGGCAGGGGGTCAGGGATTTCTGTCCAAGCCATCTAGGCTAGCCAAAGCTGGGCAGGCCACCCCCTCCCCCAAAAGGTAAGATGTAGGCAGCCAAGATGCACACAGGCAGCTCATTCTCCCCCTCCAGCTCAGCTGACCCTGCCCTGGGCCGGGGCCCAGGCCTTGCAGCTCCCGAGAGATGGAAGGAGCAGACAGCAGTCCTGATATGGGCCCGAGGATCCGTTGCAAGCAAACACATGTGCTCTGAACACCTACTCTGTGTCTGCCTCTCTCCCAGCTCCCAGCGGGTCTGGGGAATTTCCTCCCATCCCAGGTCCCTCTCCCCCTCGTATGAGAAATGCTATCACGATACTGAGCCCTTGCAAAGCACCAAACATTTCCTGCTCCAGGACCTTAGCACGTGCAGTTCCCTCTGCTGAGGGCGCCCTTCTTTCAGCTCCTCACATGCTAGGCTCCTCTGTCTTCACATTTAAATTTTTAAAAGTCACCTTTCAGTTATGTCTTCCCTGACTCCCCAGGCTAATAAGTTCCTTCCAACTCCCCTGCGTCCATCCACAACTTGCCTCTCACCCTCCTCTGCTTCCTCCTCAGTGTTTGTGTTTAATTTTTAATCTACATGTTGATGGTCTGTCTCCCCCACAAGAGCAAGGACAAAGTCCGCTTTGCGATCACTCCCCCAAGGTCCAGCAGATGGCCAGACACTTGGAATAAACATTTATCACCTGAGCAAATGGAAAGGCAATGAAGGCATTTGTCCACATCCTCACGGGGGCATTGTGCTTGAGGGCACGGCTCTGTCTCCAAGGCACCATCTTGCCCCCGTGAGCACGCTGGGATGGGGCCACATTCTCCGTAGTGGTCCTTCCTCAGCCCCAGAGGCACATCCTTTACACATGGGGCTCCGCATCTTCTCTGACTTCCTTCACAGACCCTCCAGCCTCTGCTTGCATACCTCCAAAGGACAGGGAGCTCACCCCTTCCAGTGCAACATTAGATGCTCTCTTCCAAGGTTGCGTGACCTTCCAAATGACAGCATGGGCTGTTCTTGACAAGTTCTCAAATGCTGATGAGGAAGACTTCCTGTTGCTGGCACAAGGACTTTGGACTTTGACAATGTGCTTTTCTGTTTCTTCATATATTTCCTGTGCTCCAGCTCCGGGCCAGGACTGTGGTCACCAAGTAGGGAGGAAGTAGAGAGATTTGGTGGCTTGATGATGTTTAAGGTCTCTGATGGCCTTTGGGCCAGGCAACTGTGCTGGTGGTGGTTGCTGTGAATCTGATGCCTCCAAAACCTCTCTGTGCACACAGATCACCCGGGGAGCTGAAGATGCTGGTTTTGATACAGCACATCCGGCCAGAGGACCTGCATCTCTCAAGCGACACTGATGCTGCCGGGGTATGAACCACATTTTGAGTGACAGGGTGTAGACCCAACTGACAATGAAGGACAGTGAGGCTCAGAGAGAGTAGGGACTTGCCTAGGGTCACCCAGCCCGACAGCAGGGGCTGAAGAGGGACCGTCCGGCTCCACCGGCCAGGGCTCTGGAATTCACGGGGCAGGCTGGGCTCAGTGCGTCTTTGTGAGACGCAGCATACCTGGACTCACCCGGGCTGCCCGCCCCTGCCCATGAATAGTGGGCCTCTTTCCTTCCTGCACCAGGCTGGCGGGCGCACGCCCACAGACGCCCCCTCCCCTGCACACACACTCACACACACTCACACACCCTGGCCGGCCCGACGGCCCTCCCTGTTTGGGGAAAGTCAACAAGAGCGTTTGAAAAGTCTTTCTGTGTGGAGAATCTGTTTGTATAGGGGGAGGAGACGGAGAGCCGGCCAATAGGTAGAAATATTAATGAAGCTTGTTATAAAGGGCCCATTCACGGCTCTCCAAGTAAATAGGGCTCTTGTCGGGCTGCCACGTTATCTGCCAAGTTCAAGAATGTGGTTTGAAAAAATAGAATTTAAAGGGGTAAGGTGGAGCCTTAAATGGACAGCCTGCTGGAGCTGGAATCAAGGACAGGAGGAGCCTCGGCCGAGGGGCTGGAGGCACGGGGATGCTGGGGCGCTGGGTCTTGGGGTGAGGGGTAAGGGGCTGCCCAGGAGAAGAGCAGGTGGGAATCACCGGAGTGCAGAGCTCAGAGAGCATCCGTCGTCCATCGTCCACCATCCACCGTCCACCGGTGGGGAAGGCAGCCTTGGTGTCTGGCCCAGGGCTTGCAGTTCTTCTGTTTGGACTCTGACGTGGTGATGTGGGTCAGGAATGGAGTGTTTCAGTCCCACACCCAAACTCCTCTGGGAATTTTGCTCCTTGGGGTGTTGGTAAGGGGGTCTCTGAGTGGCAGGAGGGGGGCTTCTTAGTAACTCTTAGCCACACTGCATCACAACCCCACAAAGCTCACCCAGCTTCTCCCACCCGCTAAATTCTACTCTAGACTGTTACCCAAATAACACATAAGACAGAGCATAAAAGACTCAAACTCTCGGTCCACTCAGCTCACACAGGGCAAACTGGGGGCTCAGACAAGGAGAGTGAGCAAGTCAAGGTCACTCAGCAAATCTTTAGCAGAACTGGGACTTGCTTCTCCCAGTTTCTTGCTGGACCAGGTCCCCAGGACTGCAGATGGTGTCTGGCCTAGAGAAGGTGACTCGCTATTTCAAGCGCACAATGTTTTATTTTTAGCCCTCGACTCACATCAACGCATAAACAAGGGTTCGGTCTTGTGCCCCATTTGCTCCTGGCCAGCTCTGTGGTCTTGGGCAGGTGACTCTGCCTCTCTGAGCCTTAGCTTCCCTTTCCATTGTAAAATGGGGTTATTTAGACCAACCTCTCCTGTTGAGAAGACTCGAGAGGATGTTGGCCCAGTGCTGTGCCAGGCCCTCGCTGGGTGGCCCGGGACAGTGGCTATGGCGTTTCTTTTTCTGTTCCAGCCTGAGGTACAAGAATAGAATTTCCAGAAGGACTGTTCCCCTGGCCTCTAGGTTTCAGGGTATGGTTTCTGCTCGGGTCCTAGAAGGCCGCCCTGTGTTGAGGGTCACAGGAAGCTTGCAGATTGGGAGTCGGGGGCTTCTGAGAGCACAGCCACACCTGTGTGTGAACTATTGCAAGGGTCTGAGAAAAGGCCCTGGAGGAGACTGGAGCCAGCAGCCGCTCTGAAGGGCAGCGCGGAGTTCACCTCTGTCTGACCAGAGTTAACCTATGTGTGTGGAGCACGTTTACATTGGCTTTTCTTTACGAATAAAAGGGGTGAAATTCTTATGAAGCAAAAAGGAAATAATGCAAAACCTAAATGGAAACACTTTGGTAAAGACTCCGCCAGGCGCTTGCTGGGTGACCTTGAACAGTGGGGATTAAGGACATCGGGGATGCAGGGTGGCAGCAGCGTCCCCTTAAAGGGGGTGCTGTGGAGTGCCGTCACGAGGACAAGTCTGGGGGCTCACAGCCCCAGGTTCAAACCCGGGCTACGCTCCTCACAGGCCGTGTGACCTTGTGCAAATGATGGACCTCTCTGGGCTTCCATTTTTTTGATCTGTACAAGAAAAGAGAAGACAGGGTTAAAGTGTGTGGAGCCCTGGTACATCGTGGATGCTCATTAAATGTCAATTTCCTTTCCTTTCTGGGCCTCTTGGCAGGCCGAGGGGAAGCGTCTGACAGGTCTCACCAGCCAGACCTGAGAGACACCCGGCCTGCAGGCCCCAGCACTCACAGAGCCTGATGGTGACTATGTCTGCATAGCCCTGTACAGTTTGCAAAGCACTTGTCTCCTCCCCTTTAGAGCCTTGCAAGAGTCCCGTGAGGTGAGTAGGGCACTGCTTACTCCTTACTGCACTGAGACTAGGAGAAGGCGAAAGACTGGACCCAGAGCTCATAGACTGGGCCCAAGCCTCTCTTCATTCCTTCACAAATATTGGTTGAGGATTATGTGCCAGGCATGGGGGATGCAATCGTGAGTGAGACTAGCTGTAGAGGAATGGATGCCTATTGGATGAGTGGATGACAGGTGGATGATGGATGGATGGTGGTTGGCTGATGGATGGATGGTGGTTGGATGACGAATGGATGGTGGATGGATGATAGATGGATACGTAAAGGAAGGAAGAATGACAAATTCCTTGAGGGCAGGATTCCTGTCTCTCCTTTTCACCACCGGGCCCTCAATGCTGAGGATGGTGCCTGACGCTGAGGAGGAGCAAAAACTTGTCACATGATATCTTCTTTGGTGGTATGGACTCAAGAAACAGGCTACACACCTTTCTAGCTGTGTGATCAAGGGGAAGTTACTTAACCTCAGGGTGCCTCAGTTTCCTTATCTGTAAAATGGGACTAACTATAGGTCATTGTGAGGATTAAATGAGTTAACACATGTAATGCTCTAAGAACAGGACTAGCTGGTGCTCAGTAAGTACCACATAAGCTTTGATCACTTTTATTTTTCTGGTTTGACTCCTGAATTCCCTTCTGTCTCCTTGCTTAGTCACTTCAGTCATATCTAGGTCTTTGCGACCCTATGGACTGTAGCCTGCCAGGCTCCTCTGTCCATGGGGATTCTTCAGGCAAGAATACCGGAGTGGGTTGCCATGCCCTCCTCCAGGGGAATCTTTCTGACCTAGAGGTTGAACCTGCGTCTCTTAAGTCTCCTGCATTAGCAGGCGGGTTCTGGTGATAGACTCTCAAGACAGGACTCTGGGTGCCCTGCCCGGGATGCCTCCTAGTAGAAGCATCTATTTAGGCTGCAGTTCAGAGAGGAGATCTTGGGTCCAAATCAGGGTCAGAGAAGTCCAGGGTGCACATTCCCCTGGGGCCAAGGACAGGGCTGGTCCCTGGCTAAAGGAGGCAGTACAGCAGGATGGTCAGAGCTTTGGGCTGGGAGAGGAAGAGTCATGTGTCCATTCTGGCCCTGCCATGGCCCTCCCCCGGGTCTCCCCAGTTAGATATCCAGAGAGATCGACTGCTGTGAACCAGTTGAGTCGCTGACTGAGGAAACACGAATTAAGCTATCTTCGGCTCCTCATCCTCAATTTTCCTCTCTTTGAACGGATTTTTCCGGATTGGAAAAACTGAGCCTTTGCTAGCCTTGGAACACACACGCGCTCTCTTGCGCGGCCGAAATGCTGTGTCAGCGGCAGCTAGTGGTTGAGGATGGCTCCAGATGGAGCGCTCATTAACGCCCCTGAGCAGGGCTCAGGGTCCCCCCGGGTCACCTCCCCGGAGCACACAGGCTGAGCTTTCTCTCTGAGGGCTGCCGACAGCCCCACCTTGTCCCAGCCCTGCGATTTATAGGAGCTGGTGGTTGACACAAGTTCCCGCTCGGCGTGGGCTCGTGGGCCCGTGGGCTCCACTGGACGCCAAGAGCCACAGCTCCCGCCCGCCTGCCCCTCACTCTGTAAGTGAGTCACTGGGGTTTGGAGTGGGCCACCCTAGGGGTGGCTCCTTGTTGGAATAAGACAGTCACCTTCGAACAGAGCCGGCAAAGATAGCATGCCAAACCCTTAGCTTGGCAAAGCCTCTGCCCAGAGGGCACCAAGGCACCTCCTTCCAGCCAAGGAATTGCAGGCACTCAGGCTGGCATAGCCCTGTAAGAGCCTCGAGCCCAGCAGTGCCAGATTGAGACAGAGGCTCGACCAGAGAGGGGAGCTGATGAGGCCACGGTGCACAGCAAGTCAATGGCAGGGCTATTAATAGCACCCTGGAGACCCAGTTCCTGGGCATCTCCTGCTCCCCTAAAGGAAAGGAAGCAGCTGAGGGCCTTCCTGGCTGCTAAAACTGACCCCTGCCTGGTCTTCTGGGAGCCAAGTGGGCACCTGGACCTCTGGTTTTAGGGACAGACTCCTGGGTCTCCCAAGGTTCCACGGGAGCCGATTCGATGCCCCTTTGAGATGACAAGAGGAGAAAGGGATGGGTGTGGAAGAAAGCCTTGGGCTTTGCAGTTGGGCACAGCTGGGGCCCAACCTTGGCTCTGTTGGTTCCCAGCAGGAGAAGCACAGGCAACTTTCTTAACTTCCTCTGAGGCTCTGCCTCATCTACACAACATGGCAACTTGTCACCCACGTGGTGGGTCATGATGTCAAGTGTTTGGCACACCGTGGGCACTTAACAAAAGGTTGCAATGAGTCCCGCTCCAACTGGCTTAGGCAGCCTGAGTGGAGAGCAGGGCGGGGACGGGCCCTGGGCCTTTTAGGTGATGGGCACCACCCAGGTGCTATGCAGATTTCCTCTCGGCACAGGCAGGAGAGCCCTGGGGTTGAAAGCCTGGTGGCCAGCTTGAGTTACCAACCTGCAGAATAGGTGGGCAAGTCTCAGCACTCTCCTGGACTCAGACTCCCTATCTATGAAATGGGTGTTGAAATAGTGGACTAAGGATGCTATAGCAAACCCCAGGCTGGCCCAGCTGGCAGAGTATGGGCCACACCCACTCCGGGCCTGCTTTCTGCCTAAATGAGTGCTGTCTCTGGAGGTGGACATTCCACCCAGGGCATCCAAGACAGGAGGTGGGTGAGCGGGTGGTAGGAAGAAAGGGACGGGACCGGGCTGAGCCTGGCAGAGCAGGGCTACTGTCTCAGGTCCCCAGGCTGGTCAGATCATCCAAAAGGCTGGTCAGATCATCCAAGAGGGCCCCTCTTCTTGGGCCAAGCCCAGGCGCTCGGCAGTGGGAGAGGGCCCCAGCCCTTCTCTCTGACGCTGAACATCCTGGGCTGCAGCCACCCTGGCTCAGGTCTCGGACCCACTCCCCTGCATTAGGTCCAAGCAGCCTGCAGAGCCTCCAGGAAGCAGGGGACCCTCCAGGAGGCCGGGGGTCTGGCGAATCAGGCTGCCAGAGGCCCCTCTGCTGTGCAGTGAAGGCCTCCATACTGCAGAGTCACCGTCCCACAGTGCGACTCCATGCCTGCCATCTCCCCGGCTCAGAAACTCTCACTGCCTCCCCAGCCCAGAACCAGCATTGTGTCCTGGTGTCTTCGTGGCTCGTGGAAGAACTTCAGGATCCCAGAAGCCTTGACCCGCTGGGTGCCAAACATCAGCCATGTACTCTTGTCAGGGGAGATTTCTGGAGTTTCATCAGATTCACGTAAAGAGCCACCGCCCCGTGGGCTGAAGTCCAGGCTCTTGGTCAGCATTCAAGGCTCTCCCCAAGCTGGCCCCAGGTCTCCACATCTGCCCCTTCTTGTCCCCCGACTCCACTCCCTGCCCTCCCTTCCTCATCTCCCCTCCTGGAAGCTTTCCCAGCTGCTGGCCCTCCTCCCAAGCCCCAGAGCATCACTGAGGCCCCTCCTTTGCAGTTCGTTCTCTAAAGTGTCCTCTCCTCCACACGTATCTTTCACAGGGCTTAGACCTGGCCCTCCCCACCCAGACCTTTGCAGTAGCCTCTTATCCACATGCCCTGCTCTCTGCCTGCCCAGCTGACCAGCCAGAGCTGCTGGGTCACTCTCCCCAACTCCCTAGAACTATTCTCTGTCCCAGGTGAGTTGGATGATACGGCAGATGTGGGACGGAGAAGGAGGAAGAGGAACAGGCAGAGGAAGGGGTGGAAGCAGAGGAGGAAAGGCAGAAACAAGAGAGAATCAGGGAGGGAGACAGAAAGGCCTTGGACTGGAGAAAGAAATGCAGCCCGATCAAAAGTGAGGCAGAAACAGCGGGAGATACTTGGAGACACTGACAAGAAAAAGGGAGGGGGGAGACAGGGAGACAGGATGTCGAGACAGGAGAGCTATAGCGTGAGACACAGAAAGAGGCGGAATGAGGCAAAGCAAGGCCGGCACAGACAAGGACAGACAAATGCAGAGACCGCAGCCAGAAAGGATTGGAGCCAGAAGCCAGGCAGAGAGAGAAAAGGAGACTGAGGCTGAGGGAGCCCTTGGCCGGCACTAGAGAAACGGCTTTCTAGCGCCTTCCTGTGCTGGATCCTGGCCCTCTTCCCCTTCTCTGAGCAACTGATCCTCACTGGGGAGCAAAGGAGCAGGGTCTGGTACCCGATCCTGCCACCTGTTGGCTCCCCACCCTCCCACACTGGAGGCTCTGGCCTGGCTCGTGGTCCAAGCCCCATGTGAAAGGCTCTCCCATCATCACCCGCTGGCCCTTAGGAAGTGACCCTGGGCTGGGCTGGGGAGCTGCAGTGTTAAGAACCTCCAGAATTATCCACCTGGCTGCCAGGTAAGCTGTGTGATACTGGCCCAGGACCTTAACCTCTCTGGGCCTCCGGGAAGTCAAAGGGCAGATTCAGTGTTGTCTGCGAGAGAGATTGAGAAGGTTTGTATTACACCCTCCCAACCCACCTGCTCCCGACACCCTCCCAACCCCGGTCCCACTTGAGGCTGATCTTGTTTCACCGTATCTATGACCACCACTCTGGAAGGTGGGAGAAGAAAGAGTTGGGGTGAAAGCTCTGGCCATTTCTTTGGGGAGCATGTGGCCCAGGGCTGATCTCATGTTCCGGCCACGCTGGCCTCTGCCTTGGCATCTGAGATGGGAGTTAAGTTACCTGTTGTCAGAAAGAGTCTGGTTAACTGTTCTTTGCCCAGGAGGATCGCTGGTCCTTGCAAAGCCAGGGTCCTATTGCCTGGCAGGAGTAAGGAAGAACAACAAAAATAATAATGGTAATGATGGCCAGCATCCACTGAGCTCTCATCTGCTACCTTGCTCAGCATCATACATCCTGGTCTAAGTCACAAGACCATATGACATGGGCACTCTGATTATCCCCTCTGATAGCTGGGGAAACTGAGGCTTAGGGCCAGTAAATGGTGGTGACTTTCAACTCCAGGCAACCTGACTTCAGAGCACTTTTATACCTTTAAAGGATTTGACAAGAGTGACACCCTCGTTGACACCACCCCTATCAAGGCAACACTTCTGTGCATCCAGCCCCGGGCTGGGGACCAGAAGACAGGATCCAGCAGCCCCACTCTTAAGTGCTCATCATCCAGTGGGAGGTGGCTCAGACAATAGAGTCCACCTGCAATGTAGGAGACCCAGGTTCGGTCCTGGGGTCAGGAAGATCCCCTGGAGAATGGCTACCCACTCAGTATTCTTGCCTAGAGAATTTCATGGACAGAAGAGCCTGGTGGGCTGCAGTCCATGGGGTTGCAAAGAGTCAGACATGACTGAATAACTAACACCTTCACTTTTTCACCCAATGGGAGAGAAGACAGTTACCCAGTGGACAGAGGACATGCCCGTTAATGAGTTCCTACCACATGCCTTCTGTAGTATGCAGTTGGAGTATGGGCTCGGTGTGGGTTTGAACTCGTGATGTACAGCTTATCAGCTGTGTGACCTTTGGCAAGTTGCTTAGCCTCTCTGCGCCTCAGTTTCCTCATCTGTAAAATATTTCCCTGATTTGCTGTGAGAATGAAAGATACTGATTCTTAGAGGGGGTCTTGGAGCTGTGTCTGACATGTGCCAAGGGCTTAGGCTGTTACACACCATCTTCTCCATCACCATCATCATCATCTTTTTTTTCTTAAAAAAATTTATTTATTTGGCTGCACTGGGTCTCAGCTGCGGTGCAGAGGCTACAGGGTGCACAGGCTCAGTAGTTGTGGCGCGCCAGCTAAGTTGCCCTGTGGCACGTAGGATCTCAGTTCCCCGACCAGGGATTGAACCCGCATCCCCTGCTGTGGAAGGTGGACTCTTAACCACTGGACTACCAGGGAAGCCCCCATCACCTTCTTTATCGGCACTTTTTGGAGACCATCCTGTTTAGTCATTTCCTAGCTTAGGGTGATTGGTTGCTATGATTATCCCCATCTTACAGATGAGGAAACTGAGACTCAGAAAGGTAAAATGACCTGCAGTAGATTAATAAAAGGCTGAACTAAGATTAGAACCCACAACTATTGAAACATGGCCTGTGTTTTTCTCCATCTTTATTGTGTCAGAGAAAAAACTCTGACTTCCTTTTTTTTTTTTCCTTCCATCTCCCTCCCTCCCTTCATTTCTTTTCTTTTTCTCTCTGCCTTTGTTTCCTTTATTCAAGGAATATTTATTGAGCATCTTCTACATGCCAAATCCTATGCCGGGGCTGGAATTCTTGTGCTGACCCTGGAGATCAGAGAAATGTTTTCTGCTCTGTTCTTATTGGCTGGACCCGGGCCTCCTCCCACCTCCGGCTGCAGCTGTGAAGGGAAGAAGGCTTTGCCTGGTCCCCAAAAGTGGGCAGGGGGCAGGCCTGGGAGGCATCGGGTGGGGAGGCAGGCTCCCTGCGTGCACACTGCCTCTCTCTGCGTCCCACTGGCTCTATTTACCTTTATGAGAAAATGCGCTTGTCCAGCCCTGGGTTCCTGAGGTCAGGCCTCACCTGGTGGAGCCTGTGAAAGGGTGTCTGGGAGGAAAGGGCAGACCATGGGTGGCACAGAAAGAGCTGACTCAAAGCGCAGGAAACAGACACCTTTACCAAGGTCTGCTTGAGCCTGTGGGGGTCCCAGGGCCCAGAGAGAGAGGAGCTTGGACCAGTCCTTATCCCTCCATGAAGTGGAATGCGGAGTATGAAAGCGGGGTTGCCAAGTCCTCCAACATGAGTCATCTCAGCTCCAATCATCAGCTCTCTGCTCACACATTCCTTCCTTCTAGAAGCTTCTCAGCCTGATTTCAGGGCCCTGTGCTGGATTCCACAACCCCTTGAGCCCCCACCGATGGCTTGTCACGTGAACCGGAACTGCCTGGTTATTTGCCTGTCCCTCTCACATCAGGTTTTCACACTTCTGTTTTCTTCCTCGGAGCCCTCTGCCAGCTTCGCTCACTCACCACATCCAGCCTCTTTTCAAATGTCACCTCCTCAGAGGAGTCTTCCCTGACCACCCTATCTAATCTAGCCTTGCAGTGATTTTAAAATCATGGCTGCAAATGCTCCAATTCTCTCCCTAGCAAGAGGTGGGAGTCTCTGTTCCTTCTCTTTGATCCTGGGTGGACTTGTATCTGTTTTGATCCATTGTGTATGATGGAAGTGACACTAGGAAATTCTGAGGCTGGCTTGTAGAAGGCCATGGAGCTTCTGCCTTTTTGCTAAAACACTTGTTTTGAGAGCTCTGGATCACCATGGAAAATCCAACCACCCTGAGGCCACTGTGCTGTGAGGAAGACCAAGCCCCCTGGAGAGGTCATGGTGGGGGAGCGGGGGGAGTGGTGATCTGGTTAGCCATCCTGGCCGAGCCCACTTTTTTCGTTACCTTAAAGTTAATGCACCAGATACATTGTTTTAGCCTCTTAGTGCTGCTCTGTCTTCAAATTACTACAAGCTTGGTGGCTTAAAATAATGCAAATGTGTTCTCTTAACACTTCTGGAGTCAAGTCCCAAATGGATCTCATCAGGCTAAAATCAAGATGCTGGCCAGGCTGCATTTCTTCTGGAGACTCTGGGGGAGACCCTTGCCTTTTCCAGCTCCTAGAAGCTGCCTGCATTCCTCAGCTCATAGTCCCTTTCTCCAATTTCAAGGCCAGCAGCATAGCGTCTTCTAATCTCTCTATGTCCCCTGCTTCCATTGTCACGCATCTTTCTCTGACTTTCCATTGGCCCCATCTGAGTCAGCAAGGATACTCTTCCCACTTCAAGATCCTGAATCACATGTACAGAGCCTTTTTTTTACCACCCAAGGTAGTCTATTCACTGGTTCCAGGATGAGGACGTGGACATCTTTGGTCAAGAGCGGGGCACTGGGGTGCCTGCCACACACGTGAATGGAGATGCTTCCAGGTGAGCCGGGCCGCCGCCTGTTCGCGCTCCCAGAGCCGTCTGAGTCTTCCCAGTCCAGACCCCGGACCTCAAGGAACTGAGACAAGCCCTCAGCTTGTCTGGTTGTTATGTGAGTCACTCTGCTTGCAATTGTTTTTCACACACCAACTGATAACTTTAACAAGCCTCAAGATTCTCATCATATTCAAAACCGCCTGCTTTGGTGTTTTTCACAACACTTATAAAATTATACATTTATGGGTTTCCTTCCTTCTTTTCTGTCTTCCCCAACAAATATAAGGTCAGGGGAATTAATGCTTGTTGCTATGTAAACAACACCCAACCATGCCTTCTAGATATTTGTTCAACAAATTCAAGTTGCCTCCCATCAGACTGTAAGTTCTCTGAGGTTTAAAACCAGTCTTTCTTGATAATCACTGGTTTCCCAGAACCCCAAGGGGGTCCCAGCACAGGGAAGGGAAGGGGTTCAGCACAGCTTGAACAATTGACTTTCTTTTCTTAATCTACCCCACTCCTCCCTGAGAATCAGGAAGTCGAAGGGGGCTTGGAAGTCACCTCTGAGTTCAGTTTTCTGGGTTCACAATCTCAGCTGCCTTCAGGGGCCAGCTGGGAACCTATTAAACCAGGCTGCTTGAACTGTCAGGTAGCTGGGAGTGCTGAGGTCTGTGGCCAACTGGAAATCGCCTTACCACCCAAGGTATTTTTTTTTTTAAGGTGCACATATGGACAGCCAATCGAAACACCTCTTGTCTTGTGATTCTCCTCCCCGTTCCGGGTCCCCTCATCCACGCCCTGCACCTCCTTGCCCGTCCTGTGCCCTCAGGAGGCTGACCTCGGGGGGCTGCACGGCCTCACCTTGGCTCCCTTTGGGTTTGGTTTGGGGGGGACCCGCCGCTGGAGGGCAGGAGGAGAGAGGCTGGGGTATTTGCTCCCGCTCTGCCCCCGCTGCTGCAACTTTGCGATGGTGGCGTTCCTGTTGTAGCTCCCGTTCGGCGTCACTAACCTGCTGCCTCCCCTCGCGCCTTCAGAATCGGATGGCGAGGGCCTCTCACTGCCCCGGCGCTTCCCCAGCGCTGGCTGAGTCCCAGCACCTAGCCCAGTGCTCTGCGGACGCTGGCTGAGTCCCACCACCAGTGCTCTGCGGACGGCTTGCCCTGGATATTTCCACGGAGCGGCTCCATCGAAGCCTTTTTACGGGCCACTAGTGGCAGCGTCACTAGCCGCCAGCTGCTGGCCTGCTGCCGGGAGCTCGGAACACCCTCTCAGGGGACCTCTGTTGTCGCGTGGGCTGCCTCCTGCCAGGATCCTGAGTGTGACAACATCTGTAGACCTCATTTGGCCCTGGGTTCCGATCCAAGCCCCTAACCGGGCCAGAAGTTTCCCCTTCAGCCTCTGCCAGGGAGTCATTGATTTCTCCTGTGCTCCCCCCGCCCAGCCCCACCCTGGCCAGGCCTGGCTGTTCACCACCCTCCGTTTTCACCCTCCGTACGTTGTTTGAAAACTCAAGTTCCTTTTCAGCGTGGGGTGAAATGTCCCTCTGGAGCCTTCCCCAAAACCACCCAGACAGCGTGGACTCATACGGGATGGCCCTTCAAGGGGCTGTCTCCTCGCACCCAGGTGACTCTGCTTCAGGTCAAAATCCCCCGGGACTTCTCCTGGGCCTCAGAGGACCTCCCCTGCCCCAGCATCACATCTGTGCCCCACACAAACACACAACGTTGATTTTGTTCCTGGGTTTTGGAGGCCAAGAAGAGAGTGAAACATGTCCCTCCTCGGGCTGGATTGGGTCTTTTGGTAACAGTCACTGAGTCACATTTCCACTAACAAGACAGATTTAATGCGCTTTGGAGACAATTTCCTTATACACTTGGCTTTCATCAATGGTGGTCAACCAGTTCCCAATAGCCTTAAGGCAGGAGGGAAGTGAGCAGGGCACAACCTCTGAAGGAATGACATAGCCCAGGGTTCTATCCCTGGCTTGGGAAGATCCTCTGAAGAAGGAAATGGCAACCCACTCCAGTATTCTTGCCTGGGAAATCCCATGGACAGAGGAGCCCACGGGCTACAGTTCATGGGGTCACAGAGAGTCAGACACGACTGACTGACTACCACTTACTTACTTAAGGATACAACCTAAACTGACCAGAACCAAATGGGCCCAAGACGACAGACAAGTCGACTTCCGCTCGACCCTGAGCCTCAGCGCATGCTCGCTGTGACGCATCCGTGAGCTAAGCGACGCAGCCACGGGCACCACGGCAGCTCCAAGCTGACCTTCAGAGATCAAGGAGTGCGTGGTGGCCCGGCTCCCGGAAATCTCCGCCCCTTCCCCCAATAGCTGGAATAATCCTCCCACTCATTAGCCTAGGAAACTACCCAGCCCACAAAAGCTCACCACACCACACCGTGAGGCTGCCCTCGCCTCCCGAGACGGCCCACACTCTGTGGAGTGTGTTTCTCTCTAAATAAATCCGCTCCTTACCTGTCGCTTTGTCTCTCACTGAATTCTTTCTGTGATGAGACATCGAGAACCTGAGCTTCATTAAGTCCCGAAAGCAGGTGTGTCATCTCAGTTGGAAGACCCTGGGTTTTGGCCAGGTTTGAGTCCCAGCACATGGGTCCAAGTAACAATCTGAAGTGAACGTTTCATCCTGATCTTCTTCACAGAGTCCCCCAATAACAAGGCAAGACTGTCTAGATCCCATCACTGTCCAAGCTGTTCTGCCATGGCCCAGGCAAAGTTGGGGGAGTATAGCTCTGGACCCTGGTACTCTGTCCAGGTACCCAAAAGTCTCTATCCCTCTTTGGGTCTACTCTTTTTTTCTTTTGAAAAATTTAGATTGGGTGGTTTAGACAAAAGCTGAAGTCTGACATCCTCTGTATTGGGGTCTTCTTTTCCACAGCACTTGACCCCAGTGGTAGGGTCCCTTCAGCAGTGTGATGAGCCAACTAACGCTGTCTCCCTAGTAGGCTTAGGCTCCACCCGAGTAGAAACCTTTGTGCATCCCCTGATGGCAGTAGGAACTCAGTAAATATTGGTTAAATGAATGACTGCCTGATTGAATTTTAAAATATCGTTTTCAGTTCAGCGTATGTACAGCCCAGCTTAGCTCCAAGATCACCTGGGGACTCTGTGCTGGTCCCTAGCCCAAAATGAGACACTGAAAAGCTTCCTTGAACAATTGTTTTTGTTTTTTTTTTAAGAGTATCCTTTTTTCCTTGCAGCCCGCGTGGCTGCCAGGCCCCCTTAAATGCCCCAGGAATATTCCTCCGAGGCTGCTCTGGTGGAACAGCCCAGAACTCTGTGAGGAGCTGCCTTAGGTTGCTTTTTTTTTTTTTTTCCTGCTACCTCCTAATATTAACCTGGCACTGGGCCCCCGGCCCCCACGCAAGGATGGGAGGCCCTGGATGGAGCCAGAAAACAGATCCATCTGGAAATAGAAAAATAATCCCAACACTAGCGGTTTTGTCCGGCCTCCCCAGTGGGGTGTGGAGTAGGCCCATGAAAGGGGCTTTGAGGGCTGGTGGGTGCGGGCCGTGGATGGGAGCGCCTGGGCATGTGGCATCAGCTGGGTGCCCAGGCCCCCAGGGCAAGGGGACAGGCCTGCAGGGATAGGGAACTATGTCACGGCTGCCTCTGGGGCCGGCCAGGACTCCACAGGAGTCCGGCCCAACCTTGAAACTGCGTGCCCTAGAGTGAGTGACTTGGGTTTTCAAGGCTACGTTGCCCCTATGTTTCAAATGGGGATTATAAGACCTACACCTAGGAACTGAGCCCGTGGCCACAGCAGCCCGCACGGCGCCTGGGGTAGAGGAAGGGCTGGGCAAATGGCAGCTCCAGCAGTTACTGTAATTTCTGACTTTAGGAGGTGTGGTGTCAAAGCCTTCTACCCACTCACAGGGTGACCTTGGGCAAGCCCACCTGGCCTCTGTCTTCCCATCTGGGCAGTGGGCCGTGGCCCAGAGCCCTGCGGTCCTGGGAGCAGAGAGATGAGGTCCTCAGTGTCTGCCCCAGGACAGAAGGGGGTGCCTCCCTCCCACAGGGAGCCCACCTGCGTGCACAGCGCCTGCGGGGAGGACTCAGAAGTGGCTGGAAGCTCCCCACGGCCTGTCGCCAGCTTCCTAGGAGAGCCCGTGAGCATCCCTGGGCCTCTGCTGGTTGCTCTCATTCTTTCCATGATTTGGGAGAGGCTGGACATTGGCAGGGAGGTGCTGCCCGCAGAGACTCCAAGGGCCTGGGATGGGGGCAGACGGAGCCGCCGGCTGGCCCCCAGCAGCTCCTGCTGCCTGCTTACCTTGTAGGAGTCTGTGAAAGCAGGAACCCTGGGTCTGGGTTTATTTTCACCATGCTTGGTACATTCTTAGGCAAGTTAGATCTTTCCTTGTTATTATGTCCCCTTCACTCTCTCGTTCATTCAACAGCAAACACGCACTGAGTATCGCTTGTATTCCAGGCTCTGTTCTTGTCATCAGAAATATCAAAGAATGACAGAGTATCTATCCTCCTTGGGGGCAGGAGATGGGAGGGGAGCACTGAAGGGGCAGCGAGCTGGGGTAAGACGAGGTGACCCTTTTGGACAGGCTAAGTGTGCAGTGTCCGTGGGACAGCTGGGTGGGCCTCCCGGGAGGTGGGTAGATGACTGCGAAGCCCGTGGAAGCCAATTGTGCTGGAAACAGAGCAGTGGAGGGAGGAAGGCGCTGCCGGCCTCAGCCTCCCCACCCGCCACAGCCCTCTGTGCTGGCGATGATGGTGAGGATGGCGAGGATGACGGTAAGCATTTATCAAAGGCTTACTCAACACCAGGCAGGCCCCATGTCAAGTGATTAGCAAATCGCCTTTCATTATCAGAACAATCCTGGGCAGTGAGTCTGATCATCCCTACTTTCAGAAAGAATTGAAGCTGAGAGGTGAGTGTCTTTGGCCAGGTTCCCCGGAAACAAAGCCTGAGGCAGAGAGATCAGATGTGTGGTTTAGGGCTACAACCTGGAAGGGGTGAGGGCGGCCCCGGGGCAGGGCAGGGGAGGAAGGAGTGAGGGCGGCCCTGGGGCAGGGCAGGGGCTGTCTCTTATACACATCTAGATGTGTATAAGAGACAGCCTTCCTGTGCTGGATCCTGGCCCTCTTCCCCTTCTCTGAGCAACTGATCCTCACTGGGGAGCAAAGGAGCAGGGTCTGGTACCCGATCCTGCCACCTGTTGGCTCCCCACCCTCCCACACTGGAGGCTCTGGCCTGGCTCGTGGTCCAGGGGCAGGGCAGGGGAGGAAGGGGTGAGGGCAGCCCCGGGGCAGGGCAGGGGAGGAAGGGGTGAGGGCAGCCCCGGGGCAGGGCAGGGGAGGAAGGGGTGAGGGCGGCCCCAGGCCAGGACAGGGAGGGAAGGGTGAAGTGGGCTCTGCAGCAAGAGTAGGGTGACGGGCCCTGGCAGACTTCTGTATCTGAGTCTCGGGCGCTGGCCACGGGCTGGCCTCTGGAGGAGACCGCTGCCTCGCGTTCTTTTGGCCAGGCACACTGCAGGCGGAGGGGGCAGCCTGTAGTGACGGGACCTGAGCTCACCAGGCTGCAGCTCTAGGGGCTTCTGGGGGTCATCGGGGGTCTGAGTAGGAGAGGCCCTCCTGGCTAGAGGCTCACCCTGTGTCTTCCAGCTCCTCTCCTGCCTGTCCTTGGTGTGTGATGGTGGGTGTGCATGTGTGTGACTGTGTGCATATGTATGTGTGATTGTGTGTGGCTGTACGTGACTACGTGTGTGTGACTGTGTGTGACTGTATGTGTGTGTGACTGTGTGTGTGTAGCTGTGTGTGTGCCTGTGTGTGTCCTCCTTTCTCTCCTTGGCCCATGACCCTCCATATTTCTCCTTCATTCTCTCGGCCTGTAACTCGGAGCCTCTGGCCCTTCTCTTGCTCTCCTCCTGTGACATTTCTCTTCTCTCTTGAAGACCTACCTTTCTCCCCATGCCACCTGTCTTGCTCTTTGCTACCTTTTCCCACCATCCTCTCTCTTCTAGATGACCATCTCCTCTCTCTCCATTTCTCTTTCGGTTTTGCTTTCCTATCTGTCCGTCTCTGAATTCTCTTTCTCTTTGTCTTCTCCTGCTTCTATGTCTTGGTGCCTCTGCCTCTTTCTTGTTTCTCTTCCGTTTCTGTCCACAGCTGGGGCTGATCCTGGGGACTGGGGGCTAGGAGAACTGGCAGGGTATTGCAATAAGGCCAGAAGGGTGACAGGCAGGACCACAGGGGTCTTGCTGCCTTGGGGAGACAAAGATGCCTTGAGGCGGTCTCCTTGCCAGGCAGTCCTCGTTCTCCTCCTGAAGGCCAGAGCGTGTGTGCCTGTGTGTGCCTGTGGATGTTCTGGGGGCTGGGGTTTTGGAAGAGCTGAGAGCTGGAGCTGCTTGATGTTAAGTCTCATGTGAGCTCAGAGAGGAGACGAGGGTCCCAGAGGGGAAGGAAAGAGACAAGGAGAAGGAGAAAGTTGGCCTTGGTGGGACCTCCGGTTGGTGGGAAACAGATAAAGCCTTAAAGAGTATGTTCCATGGAGTCCTTGGGAAGGCTGGACATGACACATTGGAACCCTATCTTCCTGTGTTCAGAGCATGCCACACACACACACACACACACACACACACTGTGTGTGTCAGGTGTGGTGGGAGAGTGCCAGACTGGCCTCTGCAACTGGGAAGAAAGGAGCCAGGAGACGCAGCCACTTCTTTCTTCACCTTTATTGAGATATAATTGACATATGACATTGTATAGTTTAAGTTATAGAATGTAACGATTTAATATACGTATATCTTGCAAACTGATTACCATGGTAAATTTAGTTAATGGATCCATCACTTCACATAATTAAAATTGTTTTGTGTGTGTAAGATGGGAACTTTGAAGATTTACTCTCTTCGCAACTTTCAAATAATTCAGTATAGATCTGACTAGAGTCTCTCTACATCCATCACATCTCCAAGTATTCATCTGATGACCAGAAGTCTGGGCTTTCTGACCACCTTCGTCCATTTCCCCTCTCCTCATCCCCTGCCTCTGGCAACCACCAATCTGTGCTTTATTTCTGTGAGTTGGGTTTTTAAGATTCCACATGAAAGTGAGATCATGCAGCATTTCTCTTTCTCTAACATATTTCACTCACCAGAATGCCCTTGAGGTTCACCCATGTGGCTGCAAATGGATTTCCTTCTTTTTTAACTGTTGAATGATATTCCACGGTACCAGTAGAGATGTCACCACTGCTGACTGGCTTGTGTCTGACCCCACCCCCAGCCATCCTTCAGCTGCGATTTCAGGCCAGAGTCCACTCCAACAGCAGCCTTTGGCCACCTCTGTTCAAGATGGTGGAGTGGGGAGCGGTTTGATGGAGGCCAAAGACAAGGATGGTGGTAGACCCCCAGTTGGAGATCGTGATCAGCATCACCAGGGAATCAGGACCCGGCCTGATGCTTATGTTTTCAGCTGGAGAATCAGGGCCTGGAGGAGGGGGATGGGGGGCTTCGGGGGTTTGGTGAACAGACTTAATCAAGGTCTCACAGTGAGTTGTGGTCGTCCGTGGCCAGAAGCCAGGGCTCCAGGACTGCAAGCCTGGGGCTTTTGCACGACTGCTGGATGTCTCCTCATAAGGTTTGGCTGTTCTCTTTCCCTGGCAGCTCCCAAGACCTTTCCTAGGGTTACAGGCAGGGCCAGGGGAACACAAGCCAGTCAGGCCTCCCCCAAATATCCCACTCCCTTCAAAGCCCCTCCCTATCAACATTGCCACGCCCTGCTTTAATTTCCCAGAACTTGCCTCCTTGCTGACCCCACAAACTGTTCCCAAGCTGTGCCCAGGTTCTGCTCTTGTCTTTGTTAGCAAAGAACCAGCCCGCTGTTCTAGTGAATCTCCGAGGTCATGTGCATATAAACGCGTGTGGGTCGATGAGCCTGTCAGGTGCTACTCGGTGCTACCATCTGTGTACTTCTTCCTTCATCCCCAGTTCAGGCAGCTGGTCAGCCCGTGAGATGTTCTGGGGGCTGGAGTTTTGGAAGAGCTGAGAGTAGGGGTTGCTTGATGTTAAGTCTCTCCTGTGAGTTCAGAGAGGAGATAAGAGTCCCAGAGGGGAAGGGAAGAGACAAGGAGGAGGGGAAAGTTCGCGTTGGTGGGACCTCGGGTTTGGGAAACAGATAAAGCCTCAGAGCGGATGTTCCATGAAGTCCTTGGGAAGGCTGGACATGACACATTGGAATCCTACCTTCCTGTGACCGAGCACACCACCAGGTCACTGGACATAAAGGGACCTCTGACACACAGTGAGAACCTCAATGACCACAAATGGAAGCAGACGGACAAAGAGATCTCCCCAAATATTCTGCCTAAGGCCCCAGGACCTTGGCACAACCAGAACCAGGATGGGGGATGCAAAGGATCCTTGTGCACACGGGCTTGCCAAGTCGTTTCAGTCGTGTCTGACTCTATTCAGCAGCCCGTAGCCCACCAGGCTCCTCTGTCCATGGGACTCTCCAGGCAGGAGTATTGGACTGGGTTGCCATGCCCTCCTGCAGGGGATATTCCCAACCCAGGGATCGAACCCACGTCACTTATGTCTCCTACATGGGCAGGTGGGTTCTTTACCACTAGCGCCACCTAGGGACCCCATAAAGGAGCCTCAGTAATGCCCACCACTGGATTTCCTGCCAGCATGGTGATACACAGACTCAACGCTGGAATTTACTTTATCCAGAGAAAATTTTTAAAAAGCCACATTGCTTGTGCCCTGTGTTGTGGACTGAGATTTAGCCTTCGTGCATGTTGAATAAATGAGTAAAATAATGAAAGAAGAATGAAGGACCCCTGTCTCCCGTCCAGCTAACACAGTCAGTCTATCCAGAGACCTTCATCTAAAGGACGTCTCCTCACAGATGGGGTTTCCAACGAGGGTAGGCCATGGAAGGACATATTTTGAGGCTGAAGGAATCTCTGGACCACCCAGATATGGATGAAGCAAGCTACAGCTGGGTCCAGGGACTAACCCACCCACCTTCTCTGTTTTTTCCCATTGTGAGTCTCTGGGGAAACACACTGCCTGAGGAAACCTAGTTACTGCCTCTCTGCTCTCTGTCCTGTAGGAATAGATGCTGATGGGGAGACCAGGGCAGTGGCTGCCTCAGCAGCATCCTTACCCACACCTGCTGACGTGGGCTGGGTGGGGCTGAGTGCGATTAAGTAGGGGCCAAGTGAGGAGATGGCTAGGAAAAGGTCAGAAGGCAAGTTAAGCTCTGGGAGCCTCCAGGCCAGGACTGTTGTCCATCACAGTGGTCAGGCAGCCACATGGGCGCCTTTGAGCAAAATCCCTGCTGGGAATGAATGCTCCCTTGTGTGAGGTCCTTGTCTACCCTAAAGTAGGTCACAGGGTTGAAGGATCACAGAAATCTTAGCCTCAGAAGCATGGAATCATAGAAGCCGAAAGGCAGTGCCAGGTGCGATTCCAGGATTTTAGAGCCTCAGAGCTCTGGCGCCAAAAGGCATGAGAAGTTGAGCGCTTTGGGCATGAAATTTTATGGCTCAAGTGATCTAGGAACCGCAAAACCTTCCACTTGGATGACCCTTGGAGGTGTCGTGTCTGATACGCTCTCCAGTGCAGTGTTCCCTTCTAGAAAGTTCCAGAAGGTAGCTGTCTTCTTCAGATAGGCAAGGAGGTGACAGCAAGGCAGGGACAGGACATAGGAGGTTTCCCTGTGGGGTCGTTTTAGATGTTCTGGGTTGGAATTCCTCACCTAGAATATCTCATCAGTGACTGTCATAGAGTCTGAAATTGCATCATTAGCCGTTCTGTCTCCGGATCTGAGAGGTCCGTTGACGTCCAAAGGTCTGTTTTACAGTAAACCATGTCTCGGGTCAGAAACACGTCTCAGGACCTCCTCTACACAGGTTCTGATGAGCAAGGCAACTCAAGATCCAGATGAGTCTCTCTCTCTGCTCCTGCCCTGGGACCCTCCCTCCAACCCAGCACCACCTCTGGGTCCTCCTTTCCTTTGCATTAACCACCCTGCTCCCGGCAGGAAACCAGCTGGCTGGGAGAGGCAATTCCAGCAGCCCTGAGGCCGGCCACCGTGTACAGTGTGGTCCCGCCTCTAATCCCACCGCCTCCTGGGGGCAGGCGACAGGGGCAGCAGCCTGTAATTTGGGGGTGGGAGATGGGACGCCCAGGTCAGCTTCGACCACGGGGTCCCCAGAGGAAGGGAGTGGTCCAGAGGTTTGGAGAATCAAAGCCTTCCTCACAACTCCCTTGGAGACCGTGAAGATAAAAATATTTATGGACTATTTTCCCCTCTCTGGGGACGGCCAGGCACAGAACAGGGCTGTTTTTTCCCTTGGTTGTGGCTGACCTCTCAGGATGGAGGGAGCTGAGACAAACTCAGGTTGTTTATGGGGTCTGCAGCAGCCCCCGAGACACATGCCGCACAGTTTCCCCTTTTCAAGGGGGATGTGAGTGTCTGGAAAGTTGCCCAGAGGAACAAGGGTGGGTTTCTGTCTTCTCTTAGCTTAGTTCTTGGTGGGGCTGAAGGGATTTTTTTTTTCCCTAAGAGATGGGGCGAGTGTGTTATGGTGAATAACATGTTTCCTATAATTTGCCTTTTGAAAACACAAGGAAATTTGCGTATGTGGCTGAAACAGCCTGGGCAGAGAGCCTCTGGTCCTTCATTTCCCCACTGTGTCAGGCTGCTCGAACTCAATAAACACTTGTTGACTGAATGAATGGGTCATAGAAATGGCAAGCCAAGGCTGGAAGGAAGGCCCCTTGGAGATCCTCTGGGCCAAACTGCTCAGGTTTCAGGCGGGTAAACTGAGGCCCCAAGAGGGGGAAGGGATGGGGCTGCATACAATAGTAGTTTTCATAGCTTACGATGACGATGATAACAATGATAATGATAACAATAAACTGTTTCTGAGTATTGGGTATTTTACAATTTACCAAACGCTTTCCATTGGCCAGATTCCCAGCAAAATTGTGGCAGAGGAAAGAAAAAGATTAGAATTCCCTTTATCATGGACCAGAGAAAAGAAGCTTGAAGATATCGAGCAATCTGCCTACTCAACCAGGAAGGGGTGAGGTAGAGTGTGGCAAAAATTTGGGGCTGTTTTTCCATTCGGGTGTGAAATCCACCCTCAACTCAGCCTGATGTTAAATCCCAGCTCCACCATATACAAGCTGTTGAAACAGTTCCCTGCACCCACCCAAGCCTCAGTTTCCACATCTGTAAGTTGGGGCTTGCACTCTCTGCATTTACTGTACTGACTTCCCAGATTAGTGAGAGAATGGCACCAGAGAATGGACACAAACCCACTTTGGAAACTGTCAAGTGAAAAGGAGGTCCCATTGCTAGTATTGTGATGTATCAGTGGATCCTTCCATCCATCCAAGGGAGACAGCATTCTGATTCCAGTTCTTAGGATAAAAATAGCTTTAAAGGGAGGGGGGATGTTCTCCAGGATATCTGGGCAGGATAAAAATAACCTTTAAGAACAGCTGGCTCCTTTTCTTCACTTTGGTATTCGCCCGCAGTCTTCTGATCTCTTATTTGGTTTCCCAAGTCGACCTACCATCCCAGGCAAACAATCATCCTTGTTCTGGGGCCAGGCAGTGGCAAATATATTCCAGGCTCTGGGAGTAGAGGCTTTGGAAGCGAGAAATATGGGTCCCATCCCAGTTCTGTTTGCAACTCTCTGTGTGGTTCCAAGCAAGTCATTCTCAGAGTCCCCATTCTTCTTCCACACAGCGCTGTCCAATAGAATGTGCTCTGAGAGTGGAAATATTCTAGGCCTGCACTGTCCCGTACAGCAGCCACCAGCTGCATATGGCTTTTGAACACCTGTATTCCTTCCTTCAGGTCTATTAGTATTTGTTATATTTTGTTGTTGCTGTTTCGTTGCTAAGTCATGTCTGATTCTTTTTGCCACCCTATGGACTGTAGCTCCTCTGTTCATGGGATTTCCCAGGCACGAATAATGGAGTAGATTGCTAATGCCTTCTCCAGGGAATCTTCCTGACCCAGGAATCCAAACTGCATCTCCTGCATTGGCAGGAGGGTTCTTTACCCCTGAGCCACCTGGGAAGCCCTTTTATACATTTAGGCGCACTTGTGTGCATACGTGTGTAACGAGTATAGTGTTCTCTTCTTGTGTTGATCCCTTTATCGTTATAGTGTCCTTCTCTGTTGTTCAGTCTCTAAGCTGTGTCCGGCTTTGTTTAAAGTCTATTTGGTCTGATATGAGTATTGCGACCCCCACTTGTGGTTTCCGTTTGCACCGTATACCTTTTCCCATCCCCTCACTTTCAGTCTATGTGTGTCTTTTGCCCTAAAGTGAATCTCGTGTAGGCAGCATATTGTAGATTCTTTTTTTTTTTTTTAATTTAATCTGCTACTTTCTGTTTTTTGCTGTTGAGCCCTTGAACTGTGGCTAACGTGATGAAGAAACTTTACTTTTATTTTATTTTTTAATTTTAAGGAATTTACACTTAAATAGCCACATGTGGCTAGCCCTTTAGATGGAGATGGGAAGAGCACCTGCCCCCTAGTCCTGAGCTGAGAAGGGCTGAATGCATGTATGAGGCGCCTGGCACGGGGCGGGGGGCTCACTACTTGTTCACCGCCCCCTTCTCCCCTGCTCCCTTTAAATATGGATTTCCAAGTGCCTTCGAGCTGAGGAATCTTGCTTTGGGGACATACAACTCCCCTTTGCAGACTGATGGAGAGGTGAGTGGAATGGTGAGGGGAAAGGGGCTTCTGTGACGGGTGGGCTGGGAGAGGAGGAAGCGTGTCCAAGGCAGTGGATGAGGCCAGGACAGAAGACAAAAAAGGCTGCATCTGCCCATTTCCACCTCCATTTTTGACTTTCGTGGGCACAGTACTTAAAAGGAGTCTATCTTAGAAATTCCTTTTCTTGCTTAAATGTGGTTCCCACCATGGTTCCTAGGTTTGAATTTCAGTTCAGTTGGTTATCAGCTGTGTGACCTTGGGCAAGTCACCAATCTCTCTGTTTCCCAGCTTTAAAATGGGTAGAATAATTCCTACCTCAGAGACTTTTGTGGGCAATCAAAGAGCTAATGTATGCAAAGCTATTTGCTTTGGGCCCAGCACGTAACAAGTGCTTAAGTAATAGAAGCCACGGCCAATCTTATAGAAAGAAAACCCTTTAACTCCCACCCCAACTGGAGTCCATTGAGATGCCTGAGAAGCCAACGGTGGGGCACTTCCAGAAGACCTCTTTTTGGGTGGTCCTCAGGGTGAGTAAGGGACCAAGGAGTAAGAACAAGTCCTGGTGCCCTCAGATGGCAGATCATCCATCACACTGAGCTGGGAGCCGTCCTGAAGCATCTAGCATTTCTGTCGACCCTGCCAAATAGCAGTGTTGGGGACCCATCCAGAGGCCAGAACTTGGCTTCTCCTGGAGGTAGGTGATACAGATGGATAGAAAGTCTTTCCTGGGATCCAAGGGACACCTGTCTTTCTGTGATTTCCTGCCCTTGGTTTTAGGACAGTCTCCACTTTCCAAATCCAACTTCCTTCCGTCGCTGCCCCAGGCGGGAGGCATCTGCTAATGGGTCCTGGTGAAAAAACCCAGCTCACGGGCTGGCTCACTCAGGTCAAGGACAGGGTTAATCCTTGTTGAGTTGGAAGAGCTGAAACTCAAAAGCTCCAAACCTGCTCCCAGTTAAGAAAAGAGGATGTTTTTCATTAGCACGTCTTATTTTGTGGGCAAAGGAACTGAGGGGTTGTTTCATCCATCTGTTCATCTACTCCCTTGCTGGAAAATAGTTATTGAGCTCCTACTGTGTGCCAAGGAACACAGAAATAAATTCTTGTCCCTTGGTTTATAACCTGGTAGGGAGACAGCTCTACAATGGTGATTATAATGGTGTGATGTAGGCTCTAATGTTACGGCTGAGAACAGGATGAGGCAAGCAAGGCAGTTATCTGAGGAACAAAATTTAATGCAGTACCAAAAGAATTCAACAAAAAACTCAAAAATACTGTAATATTTTTAAAAAATCAAAATGAATGCAAAAAATTATGAACAAAAGATAAAGCTTTTAAATGAAGATTGAATCAAAATGACTGATTATTTCTTTTGCCTCAAGCTGTAATTTGGCTTGGCTTAGCACTGTATTCTTGGAGAAGGCAATGGCACCCCATTCCAGTACTCTTGTATGGGAAAATCCCATGGACGGAGGAGTCTGGTAGGCTGCAGTCCATGGGATCACGAAGAATCAGACACGACTGAGCGACTTCACTTTCACTTTTCACTTTCACGCATTGGAGAAGGGAATGGCAACCAGCGTTGCCATTCTCCAGTGTTCTTGCCTGGAGAATTCCAGGGACGGGGGACCCTGGTGGGCTGCTATCTATGGGGTCGCACAGAGTCGGACACGACTGAAGTGATTTAGCAGCAGCAGCAGCACTGTATTATGGGGGATATAGGGGGACAGAAAAAAGCAGGGGACAGAATCCAGCTGGTGATGTGCTGGGGTGAATTCATATTGCTCTGCACATCTCTTCCCAACTTTGCACCCAGAAACTGGCACATGCTAAAATTCAGGGCTTTCCCCTCCCTCTCTAGAGAGCAGATTGTTAAACATTTGCCAGTACACCGCTATATCCAGCCTGCACTGGGGTGGGGGAGGGCCTTTAAGAAAATTTTCCTGAAAAAGGAGACCCCTTCCAAATTTCGCAGGATAAGAATCTAGAAAGGGAAAGAAAGAACATCTCTCTAAAGAAGAAAGTCCATATGCAAAGCACCAGAGAACTGGCGGGATGGTGGTGGGGAGAGTATATTTTCTGGTAGGTGTCAACTTTATTTTTATTCATTTATTTTTTTGGTGGCACTGTGTGGCATGTGGGATCCTAGTTCCCAGAGCAGGGATCAAACCTGCACCCCTGCAGTGGAAGCATGGAGCCTCAACCACACAATGCCCAGGGCACTCTCAAAAGTGTATTGTTTCTAGAAAACTGCAAGTAGTCGAGTGTAGTTGGCATGGGTGATGCTGCAGAAGAAGGAAGTTTCAAGGAGACAGAGAGAGTTACAGCACCAAGTGATGCCCCAAAACTGACCAAGATCCAGGACTGTGCTGGAGGAGAAGACGGAAGATATAGGGGAAGAGGAGGATGCCCTCTGCTTCTGCAGTGTCCAGATTACCAGCCCAAGCAGAAGACCTCAGTGCTGAGCTAATAAATGTTTCACAACAGGGTCTCTGGCGGGGAAAGCCCTGGTATATAGCACTGACCAGTTTCAGAGGTGGAATTACTCCCTCCCTGGCTCATTTCAAGCTGCCTTTGTGGTGTCACTGAATGCTGAGTTAAGCAGAGACGCTCATCATTACCGAGTACATCCACTTTCCATTTACAACAGATGTAAATAACCCTGAGAACATAGGTAAGAGTAAAATGCACTAAGATAACCAGAAAGGGATGAGTTTTGAGCATTTATTACTTTGTTTTTAATATAATTTGCTTTCAAAATTTTAAGTTTGTGCAATTAGGTCATGTATGGATGTAAGAGTTGACTATAAAGAAAGCTGAGTGCTGAAAAATTGATGCTTTTGAACTGTGGTGTTGGAGAAGACTCTTGAGAGTCCCTTGGGCTGCAAGGAGATCCAAACAGTCCATTCTAAAGATCAGTCCTGGGTGTTCATTGGAAGGACTGATGTTGAAGCTGAAACTCCAATACTTTGGCCATCTGATGTGAAGAGCTGACTCATTTGAAAAGACCCTGATGCTGGGAGGGATTGGGGGCAGGAGAAGGGGATGACCGAGGATGAGATAGTTTGATGGCATCACCGACTCAATGGACATGGGTTTGGGTGGACTCTGGGAGTTGGTGATGGACAGGGAGGCCTGGCATGCTGCAGTTCATGGGGTCACAAAAAATTGGACATGACTGAGCCACTGAACTGACCTGAATTTAGTTCTTAATAAGAGCTCACAATAACAGCAGCTCACAAACTTCCTGTAAGTTAAACCATCTCTTCTGGAGAGCCAGTCAGAGTAGGCATGAGCCAGCTCCAGCACGCCACTGGGAGGAGAGCTTTTGGTCCTTCCTCACTGCGTGTTTGTGGGGGAGGGAGGCAGTGCTTCCTGACTCCCTGGGCTTCAGTCTCCCCACTTGAGAGGCTGGATCAGCTTGATCATGACGTGCTCTTTGCCCTGACTTTCTGTGTGCAGGGACACGGATGCATGCCTCTGGGTGGTTTCCTGGGATGAAGCAGCAGTCCCTGGGTCACCAGAGAGTCAAAAGCAATCAAGATTCTTAGGAGAGGAGAAAGAACAGCCTGGGGCCCCAATGCCTTATGTCTTCATCACTTCAAGAATTACTGTTTTATTCTGAAACATTGGCAACGATCTGAGTATATTGCAAAAATAATAATAGTAATAAATACAACTTATATTTGCTATATTTTTTACCATGTGCCAGACACTGTTCTAAGTGCTCTCTCTATATTAACTCATTGAGTCCTCATTATAGGCACAAGGTTGGTAATATTATTATACAAATTTAAAAGATGAGGATGCTCAATAAAAATAAATAAATACGTAAATAAATAAGGAGTTTGAGATTAACAGATACATACTACTATATGTAAAATAAACAATAAGGTCATACTCTACAGCACAGGGAAATATGTTCAGTATGTTTTAATAACCTATAAAGAAAAAGAATCTGAAAAAGAATATGTGTACATATTATAGAGATGCATATATTCTTTTTTTTTGGCCAAGAAGCCAACACTTTATTTGGGGCTGAAGCACTTTGCTATACATGGAAAACTAACACAACATTGTAAATCAACTATGCTTCAATAAAAGATGAGGCGAATATTGTTGTTAATATCCCAATTCAAAGATGGAGAAATGTACAAAAGAGGTTACCAGGAGGTTAAATGGTGTGTCTGAGACCACACAGCCAGGGATTTGAACGGAGATATGCTATTAACCATTACTGACATGTCCATCAAGGGCAGTGGGGGAAAAGGAGCATGCTTTGCAACTCAGCACAACTGGCAAAGACCCATCAGTTTGGGAGCAACATCCAGCCAAGACCAACAGAAAGCGACCTGATTGCTCGCCCCACAGTGACTGGTGAAGTTGGAAGAAAGGAAGGGTCACCGTGGCGACACGTGTTAATCGCTCCAAGTTCACAGATGAGGAAACAGGTTCAGAGGGGTAAAGAGAGCTTCTGAGGTCCCACAGCGCTGGCACAGAGTGGAGCTGTGATATAAAAGCCCAAGGGGGTCAACTTGGCCACACCCGACAGCCAGCCTCAGGCGCTGGGCAGGCATGGGGCTCATATAAAATTACAGCCATTCCCAGATGTCGAGATAGGTGAGATCCCAAAGAAGAATCTGGTTGGAAAACTGCAGTTAATAGGGGGGAAATGCCCCTCAATGAGTAAATCGCCCAGCCCCAAGGGAGATGAACGGTAATCAGCCATCCCTGATTATCAGCAGGCCCTTTCCCACCCTCTCAGGCTGTGCACATAGGTTCCTGTACTAATGACAGCAGACAGACAGGGTTCAGTTCAGTTCAGTCCATCAGTCACGTCCAACTCTTCGCAGCCCCATGGACTGCAGCACACCTGTCCATCACCAACTTCCAGAGCTTACTCAAACTCATGTCCATCGAGTTGGTGATGCCATCCAACCATCTCACCCTCTGTCGTCCCCTTCTCCTCCTGCCATCAATCTTTTCCAGCATCAGGGTCTTTTCCAATGAGTCAGTTCTTCCCATCAGGTGGCCAAAATATTGGGTTCAAGGGCTGACAAAGGTTCAGAGGAGGGGTCAAAGTGACACTGTTTACACGCCTATGGTTCTTTGCAGGAAAACAGTGCAATCAAACGACTATGCGAAGGTGAGAATATTCTTCACAGCCAAAGACCCTCTCACAACAACGGCTCTGGTGAGGCCAGGCTTGAGCCCCCAGCTGTCCTCCCTCTGAAGGGCCAGACCAGGGTGCACTTCTTGTCTAGGATCAGTGACAACTAACTTGTGCATGGAACACCCCCAATCCAGAGGACCCCAAGACGGAGTTTCAATTAGGCCTTCTTATCCCTAGCTTGTCATGTAGGCGTGTTTTTGCCAGCAAACCAGCCCCAATGGCAGAGCCTTTGAGGGTCTCACCAAGACCAGGTACAAATCATCAATCAGCAACACTGAACTGTGAGATGCCTCTGACTCCTGGGGACAAAGCAATGCTATTAATCAGTCTGGTCAACAGCATGACCAGTGCTCAGCTTCCTACAATCACAGGTCACTAAACAAAGACGAGAGATACACATTTAACAAACCATTCAGATAAGCTGAAAGGATGGGCCATGCTTAAAAAGGGTTCCACTCAGGAGAACAAAATTTTACCACCCCAGAGGAGGCGCATGAGGAAAATTTAGGAGTTATCAGTAGTCATCAGTTTAGTGTGAACGTTGTGGTATAGTTACAAAAAAGCTCATAAGCATTTGGGTCATATTAACAGAAGCACAGAATACATATGAGGGGAGGTGATAGTCCTGCTCAACCCTGTGCTAGGCAGATGCCACCCGGACCTTTGAGCTTTGCTGTGCTCACTGGGCAACAGTAGGAGGAGATGATGTTGGAAGATAGGACAAGGCTTCCAGATAAGTAGTGGTTAGAGGAAATGAGACTGCTGGGCCTGAGAAAAGGATGCCTTGATTTGGGGGTGGGGGCGGGGTTGTTACTTTCAGAGTGATTTCAGGGGTCGAGTCAGCTTTAGCTGACTTGGGAGCTGCTGTTCTCAATGGTCATTGTAAAGGAACTCTGGCCTGATCATACTTGGAGATGCATCTGAAGAGCTCTTTGCTGGTTCTTGGGTGGAAAGGCAGAGTGGGGTGTGCGTGTGCGTGCGTGTGTGTGTGTGTGTGTGTGTGTGTGTGTGTGCCTCCTCTGTCTTGACTTTATGACAAGGAGAAGCATCCAAAGGCACTTGCACTGGCCAACTTTTCCTGGAACTACCCACAAGCAGGAATGTATCACATCCCACGGTCTGGGCAAGGGGCGATGAGGCGGCCAAGATCCTGGAGTACGGATTTCAGCTGGTGGAGGAGGGGTGACGACTCGCTAACACAGCTGTCTCTTCAGTGTCTTTGACAGCAGGTCTGCCACTTAGGAGTTTGCTAAAGAAGTTGTGGAACTGTGGACCGGATGCATTTTCAACTCTTTGAAACTCACCTGGGTGTCCCCTCCCCAGGCTCTGACTGATCACTCCTTGGGCTAGGAAGATACTGCCCCCAAACCTCGCCACACACACAGATCCTGGTGTTATAGTGAGCCTTTGGGACCTCAGCTCTAGCCCCATTTCTGTACCTCACTGCTGGTGAACTTGGGCAAGACCCTGCCCTTTCGGGATTTGGTTCTTCATCTCTAAACCAGAGATGCAGCCATCTGTGCTGTTTTATGGGGATTGTTATGCGGAAACTTGAGATACTGGCAATGAAGTTGTTCTGGGCTATCTGGGAGAGGGACTATTATTGTCGTTGCCATCATTGCAATCCCCTGATCTGTGTGGTATGGACCAAAGTTCCTATTCCCCTGCTACATCAGCTAGAACGCTTTCAGCTGGCAGCAAGAGAAAACGCTCCCTAAAGTGGTTTTGAAATGAGGGCGCTACTGCTTCGAGAAAGGGCAGTCCAGTTGTATGTGCCTGACTCATCATCTCAGTCATGTCCTGAAGGACTTGGTTCCTTTCTGCTTTTCCTCTCTGCCATCCTCAGGCTGTGGGCCCCGGACCTAGGACCTATCACCTCATTGTGGCAAGATGGCTGCAACGTCTCCAAGTAACATATCCTCACTCAACAATGTTCAAAGTGAAGAAAGGGGTATGTCGCTGGTCCATGTCTATTTATAAAAGTGAGCATTTATAAAAGCGAGGGGCATTTCTCAGAGCTCCTCTCACATCTCAGTGGCTAGTTTGTGGCTTATGTCTACACCCAGACCACTCACTTGCCAAGAGAAGGGGACCACCATGGTGGTCTTAGTCTAAGCAGAAGTCAACCCTTATGGCTTGAGAGGAACACAGTCTCCACTGAAGAATGAGTCTTCTTAGAAGAGGGCAGGGCAAAGATGGAATTCTGTAAGCAGAGATGAACCAAGAGGGTCTGCCCCTTCTTGAGAACTGCCTAGGATAATGGTCCACCAGCCCCCAGCTCTGCCTTGCTCTCTCCCTTACTCCCTCCTTCCCTCAACTTTCTCTCCCTCCCTTCCTTCCTTGTTCACCCAAGGTCCAATTGAGGGCTACCACTGCATGAGTCCTGGGGAGTCTGTGAAGACGGGCACAGCCATGTCGTCAGGAGGTCCAGTTGAGTAGGTGCATGAGATAAATATGCATCCTGATGCAAAATAGTGGGAGGGGGGCAGAGTGGAGTACAGCTGTGGAAAATCTGAGGGCGGCTCCTGTGAAGAAGGACACTCCAGCAGAAGTGATGATGGGGGGTGAAGGCCTGAGACGTCTCGGAGCTCATCCACTGCTTGGTCTTCACTCTTGGTGGCAGGCGTGGCCCAGAACTCCTGGCTCCCTGTGCTACACAGCCAATGGTTCCAGACAGATGACCAGAGAGAGTCCGGAGAACTTAATCTGCCACAACTGCCACATCTGGAAAATGGGTCTAATTCTTCCACTGCTGGCTGAAGGGATTGAAGGATGAGGAGACAGGTTTGACTGTTAGACATCAACATGGGAGGCCTGGCTTCTCACCCCAGCCCCACCCTTGACTCTGCGTGACCTTGAGCATCATACACTCTGAGCCTCAGTTTCCCCACCTGTAATATGAGGAAATTGGGTTCAGAGGCACTAGAGGCTCTTTCAGGGATGAATTTCTTTTGGGGAAGGTTTCCACACTTGGGTCAATATCAACCCCCAGCAAAACAATCTTTGAATGTCTCCCAACTGTCTGCCACTTGACCCAGCCCTGAGGAAATAAAACCAGACTGGGGAGTGGGGAAAAGGCCCCGGGGAGATGGTCTGGGATGCCCAGACAATGCGATCACGTGCCCAGAGGATATACTCTCTCCTGGAGAGTGGCCCAGGAACTTCTCTGGCTTCATAGCTCATTCCTCTTGGTGGAATGATTGTTTCTGGGGTCTTGGCAGCCAATGGGCCAGAGTGACGTGGTCCCCCAGGCAGGCAGAACCCAAGCCTTGGGAGCCAGGCAGGCAGTGATGAGAGCTGGTGCTAACTCCAGCCTCCTCCCCTGGGAAGCAGAACTAGACTGGCATTGTCTGGAGCGGGCAGAGGGAAGGGACCCTCTTGGAGACTGCCTCATTCTCGAGCTTGGAGTTCAACTTCAGTTTACTTTACTGAAATGCTTTGTCCTGGGTGCTGAGAATACAGCCGGGAGCAAGACAGAGGGCAACTGGTGTACCTGCAGCCCCTGAAATCGGGCCCTGGTGCGTGGCAGGTGCCCAACGAATACATGGGAGGATCCTGCTATAGGAGAGAGAGCGAGTGGGGAGGGGCTGCCTTGGCCTGATCTGGTAGACTTTACTCTCATGCATGCATGTCTGCCTGCCTTCCCCCTCTCTCCCTCCCTCCCTCTCTCCCTTCCTCCTTCCCTTCCCCCTGTGGCAGCTGCTCACAGCAGGGACCCCAGCTTGTATTCACCTGTGACCGGTGCCCAGCTCAGGACCTGATGCACTTGGAGGACGCATCCCCCTCTCTCCCTCTCATCCTTCCTGCCTCCCTCCTTCCCTCCCTTCCTTCCTGTCTCCCTTCCTCTCCCCTTCCTTCCCTCCCTCTTCTTCCCTTTTCCCCTCCCATCCTTCCTTTTTTTCCCTTTCTTCCTCCCTCCCTTCCTCCTTTCCTCCCTCCCTTCTTTCCTTCCTCCCTTCTTTCCTTCCCTCGATCATTTCACTCAGCATCTATGGAGTACTTCGCATGTGCCAGGCACCGTGCTTCATGCTAGTGTTAGAAACTCAGCGTGGCAGCTGCTCACGGCAGGGACCACAGCTTGTATTCACTATGACCCGCGCCCAGCTCAGGACCTGAGGCACGGCAGCATCTCCCGATTGGCTGAGCGACCAGGGGATGAACGACTCTATCATGAGACATGCATTGTCTGTACAAGTCCTCTGGGATGTGCAGAGTGAGCCAGATATGAAAGAAAGGCTCATCACGGTATGCCCAGCAGAGCCGGGCATCGGAAGACTGGGGACTAACACGTGGCATCCAAGTTCTCCTCCCAGTTCTGTGGCACCAGTGAAATCAGTATGAGTTGAGGCAGGACTTCCTGACCTGTGCTGTCTGTCTGTCTGTCTCCTTGCTCACCTCCTCCAGCAGACCCTGGAGAGCAGGAAGCACCCCTGGTACACGGTGGGTCCTCTGGAAAGGCCTGGTGGATAAATCGGTGGAGGTTGATAGCAGGGTGGTGTGCAGCCCTCTTTCTGCAGGTAGACCTCATCTAGCGATTTAGCCAAACATTTATTGAGCCCCGACTAAGTGTCCATCATTGAGCCACTGAGATCAACGGTTTCTCTCAACAGTTTCTCTCAGAGCAATGAGTCCACGGCTGCTCTGTTTGGGCGGGAAGTAAGCCATGTGCCTCAGAGTGTTCTCACCAGGCTGGGAATTCCTAGCCCTCCGCCTCGTCCCTCATCTCCTTGGGCCTGCAGAGAGCGTCCGCTCAGTTCCCCGGCTGATCACCTTCTGCCCCGCAGAGACGCCCCCTTTTGGCTGGCCTGTGAGTGCCTCACCCCTTTCGCAGGGTGGGTGATGGCTCAGCGTCTACGGACCCAACTTGCATCAGGACTGTTTGTGCCCAGTCCCTGGCGTTGTGCCAGGAGCCTACTTGGCAGAAAGACCGGGTGTGAAGGAGCAGCTGAGGCAGGAAACGAGGTCCTCTTTGTAGAGGTCTAGTCGGTGTCCGTGCCTCCCCTTGCAACTGGCCATGAGCTCATGGAAGGCCATGAGCCTCACTTCCCTTCCAGCCCAGGAGAACACAGGGGGCCCTCAATAATTATTTACTGCACTGGACTGATTGGTGAGCAACAATCTCCCTCTCTCAAGCTCAAGGGGCCACGATGAGGATCACGTTCAATGTACCTACTTTACAGATGAGGATAGTGAGGCTCAAAGGGAATGCCATCAATCTTTATGGGCTTCGGGGAAGGTTTCCCATGGGTCTTTGGGGCTTCCCTCAAGGAAGCAAGGCTCCTTGAGGAGCCTAGGACTCACCACGTCACACGCAGATTTGGGAATAAAATTTGGAAAGACCTTGGAACTCAGCCACTGACCTGCTGGTTGACCTTGGGGGAAATACATGCTCTTGCCTGGAGATGTCCTTCTGGCCGGTAAGTTGCACATCATCACCCACATGTTGCCATGCGGAAAGCTGGATGGTTTCTCCACTTGGGCTCCCCCACTCCTCCTACAAAAATCTGCCTGAAATCTGCTCCCACCCTCCTGGCCCTTTTGTGACTCTTCTACTTGAGTTGTCAACCCCCTTGGCTGTAGGTTTATCCAATACACACTTGGGAGCCAAAGCCTACCTCCTCCTGGGAGTCTTCCTTGGTTTCTCTCTATCCCTCAGTCGGCTTGACAATTCAACTCATCTGTTTCTCTCTGATGGTATCTACCACATTCTTCCTGTGTTATATTTCTGTGATTGCAGGGGGTTCCCTATGACATGGCAGCATCTGATGTCTCCCATACAGACTCCTTTCCCAGCCCCAAGGTGCTGACCACAGTACAAATGTGTGTGTGCCTGGGAAGCAAGACCAGGTACACATTTCTTTGTCTTCACTCCATAGTGGCAGACCCGCTTCCCCCAACTTTGAACAGGGGTTAGCACATTGGAGGAGTTGTAGGAGTTAAAGAAATTCATTTAAATTTTAATGGTTTGAGCATCTACTTTATTCTAGGCTTTATGCTGGGTATGGGGTTAGATCTAATCATGACAATACCACGTGATGTGTGCTACAATATGGGCTGGGGAGGGGGAGTGGCTTCCCTGGTGGCTCACTGGTAAAGAATCTGCCTGCCAGTGCAGGAGACACGGGTTCGATCCCTGATCCAGGAAGATCCCACATGCCACAGGGCAGCTAAGTCCAAGTGCCACAACTATTGAGCCTGTGCTCTAGAGCCGCAGCTACTGGAGCCCATGTGCCCTTGAGTTCGTGCTGAGTAACAAGAGACGCCATCTCACCGAAAAGCCTGCGCACCGCAGTTAGGGAGTAGCCCCACGTGCCACAACTAGAGAAAAAGCCTGTGCGGCAAAGAAGACCGAGCACAGCCAAAAATAAACAAATAAAATGATTTTAAAAATTACGGGTGCAGGGCAGAGCTTTGAGCTTCACCTAAAAGGACAGAGAGTGTGTGAACATGCAGAAAGAGGGTTTGGGGGAGAGAAGAACCTGGGAAGAGACAGCATGGACAAGACTTTGAAATGGGCCAGCTTGTCCAGAGCCTGGGTCCAGGCACCAGAAAGAGGGTGCTCACCAGGCAGAATATGAAGCTGGAAAGGTTGGCAAAGATCTGCTCAGAATCCTTTAGAGGCTAACATTTGAAAGATCACACCCAGCTGCGAAGACAGGAATCAGACAACCCAGGTTCCAATCCCACCTCCATCACTGAACAGCTTAGTGATCTCAGGAAAGTTATTTAACCTTCTGAAAGTTATTCAGAATCTCCATTTTCCCATCTGAAAAATAGATAACAGGCCTTCCATACGTGGTGGCATTTTGAACAGTGCTGTACCAGGCTCAGGGAGGCATGTGAGCTGCAAGATACTAGCGGAAAGAAAGTCCCCAAAGGAGGGGTATTTGCATACATATAGTTGATGCACTGCTGTACCACAGAAGCTAACACAACATGTAAAGCAACTATACTCCAATAAAAATTAATAAGAAAAGAAAATACTAAGGGATGCCCCAAACCCTTAGTAATGGAATTTTATATCTAAGGGGTGGGGGTGCCTAAAGGGTAGCAAGAGTCGGACACGACTTAGTGGCCAAAAAAAAAAAAAAAACACCTTAAGGTACATAACATTTTAATGCAATATTTAAAAAATGTCATACGTACACGTCAAAAAATCCACGATGAACAAAACAGCAAAAAGTGTAAATAAAGGCTAGCTTAAAGGAGGTAGCTCAAAACACACCAAGGATGATTGGTCCAGGAGTTCTCAGTCTTCAGGAGCCCTGGACTTCTGAAAACCTGAGAACCGGTGGCCCCTTTCCCCCAGAAGAACGCACAAACAGGTACAGTTTGTGCAGATTTGGGGGGTGTTCCTGCACGCCTGGGGCTCGGCCAGGTGGAGGTTAAGAACTCAAGTTCAACGTGGCCATGCGAAGGTGGGTCCACGTGCCATCCAGCTGCCTGCGGGTACCGCAGTACCAAGCTGAGCCTCCCTCCTGGCAGCCTCGGGTGCTCTGCCCCCTGCAGGAAGCCTCACACAGCCTTGCTGCTGCTTTTTCTAACTTGCTTGGCTCGCCTTCCGCTCCCTCCTCCCCCTACCACCCTCCCCTCCTTCGGCTTGGGACTTTTCCTAAAGTTGCTGAAACCAGACACCTTGCTCGACCGAGCCCGCGTGCAGCCACGGTTTAAAAGGCTGCCTTCAGTGCCCCCTCCCCGCCCCCAGCGGAGACTTCAAAAGGCCCGGCGGGCGCCGCGGCCCCTGCACCTATGAACCGCCCCCCGCACCCGGAGCCCGTGCTGGAGTCCGAGGACGCAGAGCGGCTGAAGTTCGAGTGCAGGCGGACCCGGCGGGTGGCGCAGCCCAGCGCGCCCATGCCCCTCCCGGTGCCGCTGCGCTCCGAGCGCCCGCGCCCAGTTTAGGGAAGGGGACCCCGCACCCCCGCCCCCGCGCCCGCGCCCGGGGCTGCGGGGACCCATGAATACAAATGCCGTTAGGCGCCCGAGGAAGGACCGACCGTCCAGCCTCGCACCTAGGGATCCAGTAAGTGCCCCGGAGTTCCTGGAGCGCTAGGGATACGGGTGTGTGTGTGCGTAAAGATACGTGCGAGTGGGGAGGGGGTGCACGTGCGAGGAGTGAGTGTGTGCCCTTCGCGTACAATGGGCACTAGCGGAAAGCTCTGTGCAGCTGGGGGTAGGGCGCGAGTGTGTGTGCACTTGGGCAACGTTGGGTGTGTGCGCACGTGAAGGTATGTATGAGAAGTATGCACGCGGCTGTGTACGTTGGGAGGATCTGACTAGGCTAGTGTGCATTTATGCGCATGCAAGCACTAATGTGCATGCATCTGCCTGTGTAGAGTCTGGGTGTGCGCTCGATTCCAGACTCCCCAGGGTGGGTTCGTGTGAGCCCAGAAGGAGTGCGTGGCTGCGCTTGCATGTGAGTGAATGTGTGTCTGAACTTGGAGCAAGTGTCGAAATGTGTGGGAATGTGAACAAGCCGTTGGAGGTGGAGGCGGAGGGGCTTCTAATGCCAGGGTTCCGACTGGACCTGGGAGTGTGCGAATTTGCCAGGTGTTTGTGGCGTCTTCAGGGTGTGCATTTCTGCGCTCCGGCGGCGAGGGGTGCGGGGTGGTCTGAGTGAGACTTTGGTCTACGCTGAGGTGGGGAGGTAGGTTAAACTCGCGTTTCTTACCTCGCACAGAGGAGAGAGAGATTTCCTGCTTTGCAGGCAGACACTTTATGGTCTGAGCCACCAGGGAAAATTGGGGAGAGAGAGGTGACCAGCATTTAACAAACCCACCCACTACGTGCCCAGGAAAGTCCGTTCTCCAGGATGCTGTGAATCTGAGACGAAAATAGGTGTGTGTGTGTGTGTGTGTGTGTGTGTGTGTGTGGTGGGGCCCTGGTTGCTGTTTTTATGGGAGTCAGGACACCGAGCCCTGCTCCCAGATTTATCCCTGGGACTCCTTGGAACTTCGGGTTCCTTTCAGCAGGAGTATGTCCGCTTACCTCCTCTATCTGCCCCCAACTCAGGGACTCCCAGTCTCACAAAGAGGTCCCGAATCTCCGAACTGCGAACATCCTGCTGTACAGTCTTGGCCGACCCTCTTCTCTCTGTGAATCTCAGTTTCCCCATCTTTACAAGGGGGCTGGGGGTGGGGTGTCCCCGCGGGACAGTCGTGGGCGCGCGGAGGCTGTGTCCCCGGCTGTGGCCGGCAGGGGGCAGCAGAGGGCGGCCCGGCGCGGGGAGGAGAGAAGGTGGAGAGCCACCGCGGGCCGAGACTTTAAATCGCCTTCATTTCCCCCAAATCCTTCCTTTTCCTCTCCTCCCCCAGGCCGGCGGGGAGGCAGCTTCTACCGCCCTCCGCGCGCCCTCGCCCGGCCTTGCTCTGTCTCCGGGGACCGCCAGCAGCCCGCCTCCAAAAGTTTGATCATCTTTTTTTTTTTTTCTTCTGCTTCTTCTTCCTTTTCGGTGGAAGCAGAAAAGAGCGAGGCAGGGGCGAGCGCGGCGCCGGGACTCCTGGGACCATGGGCCTGGCGCGGGCGCCCGCGGAGCTCCGGCCGCGCTGCCTGCTTGCTCGGGCGCCCCTGGGAGCCGGACTGCGCTGGGGGCGCGGGGCCCGCGCGCTCTGAGCCGGCCTGGCGCGGCGGGGCGGGGGGCTGGCGGCCCCATGGGGCGCGCCCACACTTGCCCCCCGGGCTCGGGAGCATGAAGTAGGGGCCCGCCATGGGAGCGGGATCGGCGCGGGGGACCCGAGGCACAGCGGCGGCGGCGGCGGCGCAAGGGGGGTGAGTACGGGCTCGGGGACGCCCCCTCCCCAGCTTCTGGCGGCTCCAGCCCCGGGGCAGGCTGGGGTTCCCCGCCGCGCGGGACGCTTCCAGCGGAACGTCAGCTTCCTGCCCCTTCCTGCGCCCCTGCAGGGCGGGCCGCCAAGGGTTAACGCGGGCAGCGCCCCCGGCCCGGAGAGGGTTGGCGAGCCGGGCGCTGGCCGCCCTGCCCCGCCTGGCGCGGCGGCCGGATCGCGTTGGGGCGGGGGCCGAGCTGGGGAGGGTCGCTGCAGAGCCCGCCCCGGGGCCGAGAGTGAGGGCTGGGGGTGGCGCCTGGAGCGGTGGGCGGGGGAGAGGAGGGGGAGATGTGTATAAGAGACAGAACGAATACATGGGAGGATCCTGCTATAGGAGAGAGAGCGAGTGGGGAGGGGCTGCCTTGGCCTGATCTGGTAGACTTTACTCTCATGCATGCATGTCTGCCTGCCTTCCCCCTCTCTCCCTCCCTCCCTCTCTCCCACCCCCTCCCACCGCAACGCATGCACACACACACACACACACACACACACCCCACCATTACCACCACCACCACCACCAGTAAGCGCACTGATGACTCATTTTCTCCAGAAGACCCTGTGCCAGGGCAGATGCCAGTGGTTGGGTAGAAAAGCGGTGCCAGGAGAGCACCCCACAGTGGGGCCCAAGCTTTAGGCAAGTGGGCAGTCATGCGGCTTTGAGGCCCGCCTCTGCCTCCCTTGCTGGTGCAGTACCCCAGATGCTATGCCCTCTGGCCTCCTAGCTTTGCTCTTCTGCACCTCCCAGATCAGGTTGCAGGACACTGTTATGGAGCATCCCTGGCTTCTCTTTGCTTCTCCATCCTCCCTGTCCTCAGAGCACTCCCCCTCTCTTATGCTTCCATAAGCCTACTGTACCCCCCCACACCCCCCCAGGCTCAATCCGGTAGCCATCAGCAACCCTGGTGTTGCATTGGTGGGGGCCCTGCCCTCCACGTGTAACCAACCCCCTGTCTGTCCCTCTCTGAGCACACTCTGCCTGTGACTTTATTGGCATATTCTCTTCCTCCCTCTCTGTGTTTCAGGGACTCTCTTGATACCCCACAACCTGCCCGACCCACGAAATGCCATTTCAATTGATGGTGGAAACATAAACATAGCAAAACATAAACTCACACCCATGAGCCGGGAGAGCATGGCAGTCAGGCCGCGTGAATCCCTGCCTCTGTTCTGCAAGCTGGGGCGGGTGCCTTGCCTTTCTGCTTCTCCTTTTTCTTGTCCCCAAACAGGCACCTTCATTTCCAGCAAGCAGGGTTTGGTGAGGATTAGTGCGGCTGTGCTGGTAAAAGGCTTTTAGAACAGGGCCTGGCATATAGTAAGTGCTCAATAAACAGCAGCTGCTATTTGTATCATTATTCACTTCATCTTGAATGGATGTGTGAGTCAGCTGGAAAATTCTGGGCTGCATCCTGTCCAGACAGATGACCTGTCTGTGTTCCCATGGAAGAGGTGTAAGGTGTGAAGAAGGCCCGGGCGTGGCTGTCTGGGCACATGGGGCCTGGCCAGTCCATGGAGGCAGGTGGGACAGGTCCACCCCTCTTCGCTTTTCTGTGGTCCTCTGGCCAGCATCCTTCCCAGCTCACTCCATGGGCGCACAGCCAAGCCCAGAGACCATGGGTCCACTTGGCCTCATGTTTCTATGCCCCGGGTCTTAGCTTGAGCGCTCAGTGGATGTTCAGACTGGTATCAGTCCCTGAAGCTCCCCTGTGTTCTCAGGTAACAAGGATGGAGGAAGAAACCATGCAAGCCAGCTGCAGGTTCTGGCCGCCTCGTGGTCCAGGAGTAACCGCTTTGGGTGTACTGGCAGAGGGCTTTTTGCAGGAGAGAGGAACACCTGGGTTCCCTTCTTGGGGGGCTTGGTGGCCAGGCTGTGTCTCCAAGGTCAGGCTCCCGAACTCATGGCTTCCGTTCCGGCTGCCTTCTGCCGTCTCTGGCCCCTGTTCTCTGGTCTTCCCGACATTCTGGAGCCCTGGCTTCGCTGAGCCAAGGCCCACGAGTCAGCGGTGAAAACAGAAGTCTGGAAGAACAAAGCTCTGAGCCAGCGCAGGCACTAAACGTTATTAGCAGTAGCCTAAACAGGATTGGAACAGGAGCAAAAGCATCGGCAGGGCCTCCCTCTGGGAGCCAACTTTCCAGGCCTGGAGCTTGCTTAGATGGCTGTTGGCTCCTTAGGCTGCATCTCTCTTCCTGTTGGTGAAGGCTGGGACTCTGGTCTCTGGCAAGTAGGAAGTCCCTGTAAGTGTTTGATTTCTTCTTGGGAGATGAGTCAAGCGAAAATGGTCTGCTAAGCAGTGGAGTCAGATGATGTGGGTCACTGGCATGCTGTGTGGCTTTGGGCAAGTTGCTTCCCCTCTCTGGGCTCCAGTGGCCCATCTCTACAAAGGGGATGAGACTAGAATCTGGCCTCGAAATGATCTCAGAGGACCTTCTCCCACTCTATGAAATGAAGTGAAAGTCGCACAGTCGTGTCCGACTCGTCACAACCCCACGGACTATATAGTCCATGGAACTCTCCAGGCCAGAATCCTGGAATGGGTAGCTGATCCCTTCTCTAGGGGATCTTCCCAACCCAGGGATCGAACCCAGGTCTGCCACATTGCAGGCGGATTCTCTACCAGCTGAGCCACCAGGAAAGCCCACTTCACTCGCACTCTGCACTCCCTTGCTATACTTTGGCAGTTTCTGGGTCATGTGCACAAGGAATCCAGGTCTGAGAGGGTCAGTTGCATTTGTTGAGGTGAATGAAAGGGAGACAAATATTTTTTTAAATAGCTCTTTCAGGGCTGAAATTCTTGAGTTAGAAACCATGGTGTTAGGAAGCTTAATTGAAGGGGCTAGTCTGATCCCATCTCTCCTGGGAGTCTTCTTTCTCCTGGGATTACAACTATTGCCTCTGAATTTATCCTTTTATTCTCTACAGAGTAGTCACCTTGGCATAACTCCAGCAGGAGAAATTGACCGAGAAGGATGTGCGTGGTTCTTGTACCCTCTCCTCTTCACCTGACCTGTCTTTATCAGCTTGGGGAGCATCCTAAGAAGGGTGGATGTGACCACACAGGGAGAGACTCAAGGAGTGAGGGCTGGTGCCTGGAAAAGGCTGGGAAAAGAGGAGACGGAAAGGAAATGAAAGAGAAACTAGTGAGGTTGCAGGAACCCTGGAGAGCCAGGAGCACTGTCTTCTGAGGAGGTCTTCTCAGGAGAAATGAGTTCCCTGGTCCTCTAGTTTCGGGGACTGCTGACCAACGGAAAGGGCAGTTGATTTCTTTATTGCAGAACTTCTCAGAGCCTTTGATGTGCGGTTGTGCTTTGGAACTGCCAAAACTAGGATGGAGGAGATGACTCTTCCTCAGTAGATCTGGCCAGTTTCCTGGAGTAGCTACCCGGTGGGTATGGGAAAAAGTACCTAGTCCCCAGAGTCTGCCCACGGTGACCTCGAGAAAGTACCTGCCCTCCCTAAGGCTAAGTTTTTGTCCAATCAAAAAGAGCTGCCTCTTATTGCTTGTCATAGCTGATGGGGCTACCATTTGCTAAGTAGGCAGGTCATGCCAGGAGGGTCAGCCTCTACCCATCTCCCCAGCTCAAGACAGCTAGGCACTGACCTTTTGTTATTGCTGATGGTAAACTGGAGACAGGGAGGACAGGTCCCACGTAAAAAGCATTCTCACAGCAGTGGCAGCAGATTGGAGAAGAGAAGGAAGGAGCAAGGATTATCCAGGAGCATCCTTGGAAAAAGTCAGAGGTGGGGTGGGCCTAGCGGCATTAAGTCTTCGGGAAGATACTTTTTAAAGTCCAGAGTCCTGTAGTTCCAGATGACATTCATTTCTTCTGTAAAAATACACTGAACACTTACTACATGCCTGCCAGGTGCTGGGAATCTTAAGACAGACGTCGGCCCTGCCCTTCAGGGACTTGAGTTAGAAAATGAGACAGGAAAATAGACAGATGGGATACCTGGGGAGGTACGTGCAGCAGACTGTGGGAAATGACATCCTGGCTAGACTCTAACACACGAGTTGGAGCTGACCAGGCAATAGAGTGGGGTCCAGAGCACTTGGGATTAGCATGTGCTAAGGCCCAGAAGCTGAAGGCTTTCAAGGGACCGCCATCAGCGTCTGAGTGCTGTTTCAGCTAGCTTGCCTTATGCTGCATGTAATTCCCAACTGAACATGGCTTAAGCAGTAAGGGATTCATTACCTCCTATGTCAAGAGGTTCAGAGGAAAAGCCGTGATAGGATTGGCCAATTTAGCATCTCAAGTGTCATCAAACACCCACCGTTTTTCCTTTCTGGCATTCTCACATGTTCACGTGGCTGTTACCTCGTGTTCACAAAACGGCTGCAGCAGCAAGTCTTCATTCAACAACATTCAAAGGCTAGAAGAAAGCCCTTACTGTGTTCCTTTGAAATGCTTTCTTCGAGGTCCTGACAGACATTCCTGACATCTCATTGGCCACATTTGCATCATACATGCGGGCCTAAACCAGCCACTGGCATGGCAAATTCCCAAGATGGACTTAGATCTACCCAGAGTCATCCAATTTCCTTTGAAGTTCATGCCTCCCTGAACAAGCAAGAAGAGGGGGGAGGCTATGGGTAGGTAACCACCAGTGCCTTCCACATTGTCTAGGTCAGGATTACCATTGATGCTAATTACAATTAAATTGGAGGATTTGCTATTAAATCACAGAGTGTGAGCTTGTTTTCCAAGGCCTCCAGGGAGCTAGGAAGAACCTGGGGCTCCCGACATCTACTCTGGCAGATGGGTTTCCTGGATTACACAATTCCCCAGAAGCACACCATCCTAGGCTTCCTCTTGGAAATGGATCCTGGGCCAGCATGTCCCAACCTTTGCCCTCACCGCCCGCCTGGCGGGGTTCTTGCTGCCTGCCTCCTGGCTGGCCGACTCTGGCCACGTGCCGCCCTCCCCTTTGCCTGCCTGGGGATCAGATGCCCCAGTGGCTTCGGGTGCCACCAGTGGCTGCTCCCACAGGAAGGTGAAATCGGATCACTGCCTCTGCCCATCTTGGCAGGAGCCCCTGAGCAGAGCGTTAACCCTTCTGGGACCCAGCTTGCAAGGGCAGCAGGGTTGGTCTAAGAAGCACTTCTGTGGCTGGCAGCAGTCCGAGCCCTTGACATGCATGAGCTCATTTAATCCTCACGCCTGGCTTACAAGATAGGGAACATCAGCTGAATTGCAGAGAAGGAGACAGGCTCAGGGAGGCTGAGGGACTCATCCAGGGTCATACAGCTGGTATGCAATGGGGCCAGGTTTGCACCTGGGTGGGGGGGTTCTGACTCCCCATCATCTCTTCTCTCCTCCCTCTTCCATTTTCTGTGAGCATGAAGCTAGTAGGCAGCTTCCTTAACATGCAGTGGTCCTGGCTAAGTGGTCGTCTCCCACCCCTGGCCCTGAGTCTGGAGACTGAGTTCTTCTCTTTCCTGCCCTTTGAAGATACCTGTCATCTAAGCAGACCCCTCTGGTCTTCCTGCTGACCTTTCTTCCCTGGCTCTGCTGCCTGTTGGGTCTCAAGGTCCTGAGGCCATAATGCAGATATGGAGACTGAGGTCCAGAGACAGGGAGGGGCAGGGGCTGGTCTTTTGCTGCGCAGGGCATCAGTGGCAGATTTTGATCTGGACCCTGAGTCTCCAGGGAGGGCTTCCTGCCTGTGACCTTGATTTACTGATCTGTAAAAAGCGAGATTGTATTTGTACTATGTAAACAGTTCCTTTTTCAGAAGGCTGTGCCTGGACCCCAGGAGTATGGGCTGGTCCAGTGGAGTCCTAGAGTCTGCACCTCACCTCCCACCTCCCCTGGGCAGGACCGGGGTGGGACTGGGGCTGGAGGATTCCCTCCCAACTCCCCCGCCGGATCTGGATGCGAGGGGTGGAAGCTGATGCCGCATCTGCTTGTGTCTCCTGGTCTCTAGGGGGTTTCTCTTCACCTGGATCTTAGTCTCGCTCGCCTGTCACCTGGCCTCCACCCAAGGAGCTCCTGAAGGTAACTGTCTCTTCTCTTTGTCCAGGGGGAGACAAAGCAGGATGGAAGGGATCTGGGAATGCAGGGGTAGGAGACATCGGTGGGGAACTCACTACCTCGATTTTCTCATCAGTAGAGTGGAGCCAATCATTAACGAATTCTCTCCGGCCTTGAAAGCATCCTGTTTGATGTTTTGTGAGGGTAGGAAGCGCTCAGTGCAGAAATGTAGAGAGGCGATGCTTTTGTTCCTCTCCAGGGCAGAATGTGAGTTACACTAGTAACTCACAGTAAGCCTCAGTTGTCCCCCTTTGTCTGATGGGTACCCCAAGAAGGGCTGACAAGAGGCATGAAGGCCTCCAGCATCCTTGCCTACTCCTGTGATCTGCACTCCCCTTCCCATGAGATGCTGCTCTTCCCTGCTGTCCCTGAGGATCTGTCCAGGGGGCCCCAGGCGGCGGGGGGCCGGGGGGACTGGCTACATAGCTGCCCATGGAAACTGAAACCTCTCCCACATCTGTTTGTCAAGCAACCACAATGCCTCTTAAAATAGCAGCCCCTCCCCCTCCTCCACGCCCGGCCCGTGTGCCGGGACAGGCACCCGGGCCCTCCCAGAGCCCCGGTGGCCTGACCTGGCTGCCCCTGGGAGGGGAGGGATGTGCCCGGAAGAGACTTCTGCCGCCCAGCAACATTTTGTGGCCTGACCCGGGCCCCTGGGAGGGGAGGGATGTGCCCGGAAGAGACTTCTGCCGCCCAGCAACATTTTGTGCAAATGTCATATTTTCCGAGCTTACTGTTTCCCTCACAAAGTAGGTGAACAGCTGTCCAGAGTCCTGAGTCAGGCCCTGGGAAGGGGGCGGGGGGCAGAGAGGCTGGGGCAGTGAAGCCAGGTTTATGTAATAAAGGGATCTTGCTGTGGCCAGCTGGCCGGGTCCCTCCATCTCGGCGTTGGGCTGAATTCATTCTCTGGTCCCCCAGCTCCTCTCCTCTGATAGGATCCTTCCTGCTCGCGTCTCTAGCCTGCCTTCAAGCAGTCAGGGGGCTCCAGTGCAAGGAGGCACAGGGATGAAGGAAGGGCCTGGGGCCAAGCAGCCTGGGTTTCAAGCCCAGCTGCGCCTCTGATTATAATAAGCTGTGTGACCCTGGGCAAGTTATTGGGTTGGCCAAAAAGTTCGTTCGTTATGGGGGCCCAAACGAACCTTTGGCCAACCCAACACTACATATGGCTCAGCTTTCTCACCCTCTTCTCCGAAAGAGTGGGGATGACAGACAGTACCTGCTTCACAGATGACGGAGTGAGGCGGTACATAGTAAATGCTCAATAAACATTAGTTCTTCCTCTTATTGTTGATTATATATTTACCTGTGAAGTTGGGGCAAGAGTGGCCCTTCTGTGTCTCCGTGGAGCCCGCAGTGGTCAGAGGCTCCTGGAGGCTCAGCGGTGACCACCTCTGCCAGTTCCAGGTGGCCGAGTCGGGAGGACTTGGCCTCTGAACTGCGGCGAGTGTGCGGGGTGCGGGGGAGGCCTGGGGACTGCCTGGTGGCAGCTTTAGAGCCCACCTGGAGAGGGTGATGAGGGGAGCCTCCTTGGTGCCCCCGGGCCTGGCCAGTTGTCATCTTCCCAGGGCGAGCGCGAGGGGCTGTAAGTGGTGGGGTGCAGAGAGAGAGGTCTGCAGGGCTGGGCGCCTTTCGGTCCCAGGTGAGGTAGGGCACGGAGAGAGGTGAGGTGGCTTTCTGCCTTTCTGAGGAGCTCCTCCCTTTTAAGTTGTTTATAGTGAGAAGTGTTTTACGATAGTAAGCGGCTTTCCGTGATTAAGTGTATAAAAGACGCTGCTACTCAGAGAATCCTTAAATGGTGGCTTGTTTTAGCTTAGGACCTGGGGACAGACAGAGGTGGGAGAAAGGAGGAATTTGAAGGGAAGTGAAGGCCCTTGGGTCCTAGAGAGGAATAAGAGCCTTCAAGCCTCAAGCAGCAGCCTGCAGCTACAGTGTTTGGAACATTCTTAGGACTCTGCGGCCACCTCCAGGTCTGGTTCCCCTTGTCTTAAAGGCAGGGAAACTGGCTTGGCGATGGGAGAGGGCAGTGCAGGAAGAAACTTCATCAGAAGCACAGAGTGCAGGGGTGGGTGAGGATCAAGAGGAAGACCACCTTATCATCTCCCAGGGCCCTGATGACGTTCGCACTCTTCGCAGCCTCAACTTATAGTGGAGGGAATGGAAGCTCAGAGTCCAGACCTACAGGTGGTCTTGTCCGGCTCTAGAGTCCAGCCTTCTGTTTGCAAAGCCTGCTATGGAGCCATTATGCGGCCATTCTGCCAGCGCCCAGGTTCTGAGTTTCTCCCAGCCTGTTATCTCTCTGTCCATCCTTCTCACAGCAGTCAGCCTAGGGTCTATGAAGAGCTGGCCGCATTCAGCCCAGCGCATGCCCTCTCCTCTAGGTGATGAGGGAGAGAGCATTCCGCATTTAGGGGTCAGGATACTCAGCTCAGGGGAGGGGGTCTATGGACCTCTCCCAGAGCCCAGTTCCAGATGGAGCCTGTCCTTTCCTGCTGAGATGGGGCTCCCGAGCAGGCGTCTGCAGGTGCTGGCAGTTCAGCTGACTGAAGGAGGTTGAATGACCCGACGAGAGGCAAGGTCAGGAAACCTTTCCATAAACACCCTGGAAACCCTCTTTTTGCTCTGGCAAGCTCTTGCCAGTGTAATTACCAGGCGGATGTGACCTGGCCAGACCACGGTTGTTGTCCAAACCCTTTGCCAGAGGACAGAGGTTACAAGAATGCCTTGATTACTTCCTCTGCTCTCTCCAAAGCCACACGGGGAAGAGGGGGGTCACTGGAAATGTCCCCTGCCTTCTGTGTAGACAGCAGCTCCCCTGGTCTGCTCTAGCAGACTAGGGTTTCTGAAGATGGTGAAACTAATCCGGTCCCCTGGACATCCTTACCGAGCTCTGGTGACATGAACATTCCTGTTGGTCCCTCACTTATGGGACTCGTTCCTGGAGGAGATGGCTTTTGAGGCAGAGAAAGGGGGAAACACGCCACATTGCTGCTGCTGCTACTAAGTTGCTTCAGTCATGTCCGACTCTTCACGACCCCATGGACTGCAGCCTACCAGCCTCCTCCATCCAACACGCCACACTGGGCAGTCTCTCATACGGTTAGCTCTAGCATTTGGTGATTATCATTATTCTTCATGTTAATAGCTATCCTTCAAACATGCTTATTTTGTGCCAGGACTCCTTTTCCCCCCAAGTGCATTAGCTCATTTAATCTTCACCATATCCTTCTGAGTTTTGGTACTACTATTATCCCATCTAAAAGATGGGAAAACTGAGGCACTGAAGTCACAACCCTAGTAAGTGGTGGAGCTAGGATTTGAACTCAGGAAGTTTGGCTTCAGCGTCTGTGTTTTTAGCCACTCACAGATGGTCCTTAACTTATAATGATTCAATTTATGATTTTTTGACTTAATGATGGTGCAAAAGTGAAACTGTACTGGGGTGTTTGATTTTGATCTTTTTGGTCTTCTCCTGGGCTAGCGATATGCAGTATGACTGTCTTTTGTGACAGCGGGCAGCAGCAGCCACAGCTCCCAGTTGACCATAGGATCACAAAGGGAAACAACCCTTACACTAAACCATTCTGAAGCAGCACAGTCGTTCTGTTTCTCGGTTTTAGTATGTGTGTGTGAGAGAGTTGCTCAGTCATGTCCGACTCTTTGCAACCGCATGGACTATAGCCCACCAGGCTCTTCTGTCCATGGGATTCTCCAGGCAAGAATACTGGAATGGGTTGCCATTCCCTTCTCCAGGGGATCTTCCTGACCCAGGGGTCAAACCTGGGTCTTCTGCACTGCAGGCAGATTCTTTACCATCTGAGCTACCAGAGAAGCCCTGTTTTTAGTATAGCACTCGATATATTATATGAGATATTCAGCACTTTGTTGTAAAATAGGCTTTGTATGGGGGCTTCCCTTGTGGCTCAGCTGGTAGAGAATTTGCCCAATGCGGGAGACCTGGGCTCCATCCCTGGGTTGGGAATATCCCCTGGAGAAGGGAAAAGCTACCCACTCCAGTATTCTGGCCTGGAGAATTCCTCCAGAATTCTGGACTGTATAGTCCATGGGGTCACAAAGAGCTGGACATGACTAGGCAACTTTCACTTTCAGGCTTTGTGTGAGATGGTTTAGCCTAACGATAAGTGTTCTGAGTTTAAGGTAGGCTAGGCTAAACTGTGATGCTCACTAGGTTAGGTGTATTAAGTGCATCTTTGACTTAGGATGTGACATTTGTTGTATGGGGCTGTAACTGCATTGGAAGAGAAGGACGGTCTGTATATACACAGGATCACACAGCCCAGCAAGGGGCGGGTTCCAGCTCTGCCGCGGGGCGGCAGGCAGCAGTGGGTGGGCCGTCCTCACCATCGCTGTGGCCGGAAGCAGGCCCTGACCGTGCCCTCTCTCCCCTCCTGCCCTCCCTTTCCAGATGTGGACGTCCTCCAGCGGCTGGGCCTCAGCTGGACAAAGGCGGCGGGTGGCCGGAGCCCCCCACCCCCGGGTGTCATCCCGTTCCAGACGGGCTTCATCTTCACTCAGCGGGCCCGGCTCCAGGCTCCCACGGCCGCCGTCGTCCCCGCCGCCCTGGGCACGGAGCTGGCGCTGGTGCTCAGCCTCTGCTCCCACCGGGTGAACCATGCCTTCCTCTTCGCCGTCCGCAGCCGGAAGCGCAAGCTGCAGCTGGGCCTGCAGTTCCTCCCCGGCAAGACTGTGGTCCACCTGGGGCCCCGGCGCTCTGTGGCCTTCGACCTCGACGTCCATGACGGGCGCTGGCACCACCTGGCCCTGGAGCTCCGCGGCCGCACGGTCACCCTGGTGACGGCCTGCGGGCAGCGCCGGGTGCCCGTCTCGCTGCCTTTCCACAGGGACCCAGTGCTCGACCCTGACGGCTTGTTCCTCTTTGGGAAGATGAGCCCGCATGCGGTCCAGTTCGAGGGGGCCCTGTGCCAGTTCAGTATCTACCCCGTGGCGCAGGTCGCTCACAATTACTGTACCCACCTGAGAAAGCAGTGTGGACAGGCTGACACCTACCGGCCCCAGCTGGGACCCTTCTTCCCCCGAGACTCTGGCACACCCCTCACCTTCCAGACCGACCTCGCCCAGCTGGGCCTGGAGAATCTGACCACTGCCACGCCAGCCCTGGAGTCGCGGCCGGCAGGCAGGGGGCCTGGGGTGCCCGTGGGGGCTGCCGTGCCCGTCAGGCCCATGAGGACTAGCACCACACGCCCGCCCCAGCCCATCACATCCCATCCAGCCTGGACCCCCCTGCCCCCTGCCGAGCTATCAGCCAGTGAAGGGCCTCCTCCCGTGTCCCCGGTCTCTCCCGCCAGCTCCCCCAGACCTGTCCAGCCACTGCAGAAGAACACAGCCGCCAAGACCTCCAAAAGTCACCCCGCCACACCTTCAGCCCTTTCTCCTTCAATTGCCCGGGTCAGAAGCCCCCGCCCCACCCAGAAGACAGCTCTGCCTGCCTTCACAAAGCCAGCCCCACCCACCAAGAAGCCGGTGCTACCCACTTCCCAGCCCGTTCCTGCCAAAGTCTCCCGCCCCACAGTGAAGCCGATCCAGAGGAACCCCGGCATGCCCAGACTCCCGCCACCCAGTGCCCGGCCCCTACCTCCAGCTGCTGCCTCCTCTAAAAAGCCTCTGCCCCCAGTGGTCCAGGCTGAGGCCAAGATGAGTAGTCATACCAGTGCGCCGGCTCCTGCCCGCACCAGCACACACAGACCTCCCCCACCCACAGTCCTGCCCCCGTCCCCTGTCCCCAGTCCTAGCCCTCTCAGGACCGCTCGGCCACCGGCCACAGCGATGCCTCCCACCCTCGCTCCTGGTTCAGCCTCCACTGGAAGCAAGAAACCCACTGGATCAGAAGCCGCAAAGAAAGCCAGACCCCGGAAGCCCGTCTCGCTCAGATCCGGGAAGGCAGCCCGGGATGTCCCGCTGAAAGATCCGACAAGGGGGTCCAGCCCCAGACAGCCCCGGGCCAGACAGCAGACCACCCCGGCCCTGGCGCTGGCCCCGGCGCAACTCCTGTCCTCCAGCCCCCAGCCCATCAGTACTGGCTATTCGTTCTTCCACCTGGTGGGACCCACACCTTTCCTGCTGCTGATGGGACCTCCAGGACCCAAGGGAGACTGTGGTTTGCCGGTAAGAGTTGGTGGGTGTGCGTTCTGCTTGGAGCTTGAGTGGCTGATAGGGGTGATTGGGCGGTTGCTCTTGATAAGGCAGAAGAAGAAAAGCTAGACCAAAGAGCTGGTTATGGGCAGAGCCTCAACTTGAACCCGGGCCCCCCCATGCCTCCATCTCTCCCATATTCATGAATTGTGCATCCTGCCTCAGATCTGTGGGCCCCTGGGATGATCTTGTGTCTGGTGGCCCCCTCCAGGTAAGAGCAACTCTGGGCTTTGGTTGGCCCAAGCCGCAGGTGACTGTTCGCTAACATAACTGTAAAGGTTGAGTGGGTGAAGGAAAACCATGAACTGACTGGCCCCTGGTCCCGCAGTCCCCAAAGGCCAGCTCTCTGACTCCTGGACCAGAGCCCCTCCAGCCCCCTGGCTTGTCTGCAAGTTTCAGGCGAAGGTTGTCCATGGGTAGTCCTGAATATGTTTTGTTTGGCACATGCAACATTGTTTAAAAATATTTAATAAGTGATTAATATTTTTTGAATGTGAGAGATTTCTTATAAAAGACAGGGTGACCAGCTTTTCTTGGAAGAAGGGAGAGAGGCAGTGGCCCACGGGCTGTGGCCGGGTTGCAGCTGCTTTCTTGGACAGGACAAGCCCGCTCTTGTCTGTACTTATCCACACGTCTCTTGATTGATCTTCCAACCCAGTCCTTTCATCTCGTTTCTCTTACCTGCTCGGCTCCTGTAAGACATTTGATTTGTGGGCCCTGGTAGAGGAGTTTGGGGTAAGAAGGGTCAGGGTGAGCGCGAACAATCAAGGAAGAGAGAAAGAACATTCCGCGTGCAGGAGAGCGTCTTGGGGTTGATGCTTCCAGCGTGCCTGGGACTGTCTCCAGGGGCAACGACCTTTCTGCAGCTGGAGGCCAATTCCTCCGGTGGGGGGGATTGATGAAACGGAGTTTCCAGAAAGCTCGGGCCTCCGCTCTGTTCTCCTGCCTTGGAGATGACCACCGCGTGGGTTCCTCCTTCCCGGGGCCGAGTCTCCCGCCAGGCCCTGGGCTTGGGGTTAGGCTCGCCGCAACGTGGAGGCACTGGTAGATGCTGGGAATTCCCAGGCCTTACAAACATACTTAATGAGTTTGAATAATCATGAGGAATAATATTTATTCAGTCTGTCTCCAAGGGGACTGAGAGCCCGTTTTTATTATAACCATATTGTAGAACTTATGGAAACTGTATGCATTGCTTTGCAATTATGTCAACATTCTGTTCAGGTCCCGCATTCTGAAATTGGCAGGGTAGGGAGCGAGAGCCGAGGGAAGCAGGCTTCTCCCCGCTCCAGGCTTCCCAATCCTACTCAGGCGCCAGGTACCTTTGGCCGGTGACAGCTCAGCCTCCCAGGCTGTGGGGCTGCCAGCCTCGCTGGCTGTGAGGCTGAAAGGGGGTGAATTGTTCCCCTCTGACAGAGGAGGGTGAAGTGTAGGGTCTCCACCCTGCCGAGTGGAGGGGGCCAAGCCTGTCCCCCTGGGCTGTGTGTGATGTCGAGCGAGAGGGGCCATGGACGAGCCTGCAGAGCTGGAGCAGGAGCAGGTTCCCAGGGTGTAGACTCTGCCTCGGGCCTTTCCGGCTGCCTGAGCTGTGGACGCTTCTCCCGGAGTTCAGTGATGCAGGTCAGCAGGAGGTGAGGCCTCTTGCCAGAACTGGGCTGGAACTCTCCCACCCTGATCAAAGAAGGTGCTGGAGTTGACCTGTTCAGTGAATGGGTGCTTCGGGATCATTCAATTCACCCTTGCCATTGGGGAGGGTGGGGAGCCTAGAGACTGGGTCCAGAAAGGGCCAGGATTCACTCAGAAGCCACACGGCACGTTGAAGGCCGAGCTGAAGTTTACTCCCCGGCTCCAGACCCCAAGATCAGCGCGTTCTAATCTACCCCTTAAGTGTCCACACTGAGATGCTAGGACTCAGGGCTTTGCAAGGGGCTTGAGGCCAGGGGCTTGAGAGAAGGAGGCCCTGTCCTTGATCTGAAGTGAAGTGTTCAGTGGCTAGAACATCTTCTGTTTCTATACCTAGCACATTCATGAGTTATTTCCACACATGTAGCATCTTCCTTTAGGACCTTGTAGAAACTGGTCCAGAGGGTAGGATGTGTGCCCTGACCCCTGCTCTACGGAGGAGAGGACCAGGGCTGGGGAGACAAAAGACTTGGCCAAGGGCACCCGGAATGATCTTGGAGGAGGAGTTGGGATGCAATTTCTGTGGGGACCAAGGCTCTTCCTGCTCCTCCAGCCCAGAACAGATGAGGGCAAGAGGAAAGACATCAGTCTGTCTGGGTGCCATCCTGCCTGACGTCCTGTGCAATCCCCTCATCCCGCCCGCCCCCCAGCTCGGAACCTAATCTTACTCAAGTAGGAACCAAGAGGCTTCTAGAAGCTTTGTCCAGTCTGCTGTGGCAAGCTGGTCATTTATATTTCACCAGATAGCAGAAATGATTAATCGAAGTGGTGTCTTTGAGCAACAGCGACAAAAACTGATTCTGACAAGTGTTCCTTCTCGTCTCCCTTGTCCCCACCCAGAACCCTCGTATGCGTTTGGGATGTAACCCCAGCAGAGCGGAAGCTGCAGTGCCCGGGCATGAGATTTGATTGTCTCCAGTCTGGGCGCACACCAATCTGGGCTTAAATCCTGACTCCACTGCTTACTAGCTCTGCAGCCCTGACTCACACTAAGCTTCAGTTTCTGCAGACTGTAAGAGGATAATAGCTCCCACCTCCTGTGAGGAAGCAAGTTGAGGGATCTCCAGGGCCACCTGGGAGTTCTAGATTTGTTGGGTGATAACTTCTTTCCTCTCCCTGAGGCTGTCTCTCCTCTGTGACCGGCTTTGGGAGAATTCCCTTATAATTCACTGCAGGTCCTTTCAGAGCCTGAGAAGATTTTGTTTCCTTTTTTGAAAGAATAATTTGTATGTGTTTATTTTTGGCTGCGCTGGGTCTTCCGTGCTACGCGGGCTTTTCTCTAGTTGTGCACGGGGGCTTATTGCAGCGGCTTCTCTTGTTGCGGAGCGTGGGCTCTCGGGTACACGGGCTTTAGGAGTCGTGGCTGGTGGGCTCAGTAGTTGCGGCTCTCGGGCTCTACAGCACGGTCTCAGCAGTTGTGGGACACGGACCTAGTTGTTCCACCGCATGTGGGATCTTCCTGGACCAGGGATTGAACCTGTGTCTCCTGCATCGGCAGGCAGGATTCTTTACCACTGAGCCACTAGGGAAGCCCCTGAGAGGGTTTTCAAGGCTGTATCTGACCTGTTCTGCATGGATCTCAAGGGGCACGGGACAGACTGGCAGAGGCTGAGACACAGCTCTGGCTGGCCAGGAGTCGTAGCCACTTCGGGAGGGAGCTCTGTGGGAGCCCCGGGAGCAGGGGGGAGCATGGAAAAGCTGAGCTTGGCCCCGGGTCAGTAGGGGCGGGGAGGCTGCGGTTCACAGAGGCTGCACAGAAGCTGCACAGAAGCCCCACGCCCAGGAGGAGGCGAGTCAAGGCCTTATTTATTCACGCTCAGGCCGCTGGCATTTGCACGCCCTTGCACTTTTTCCAAGCGTCACCTCAGGGAGACCCAGCTGAGCGCCTGGCCCGCAGCAGATACTCCATGACTATCTAGGAGATGAATGAAGGAATTTGATCCTTACGAAAAACAGGGTGTCCTGACACGCAGGCCAGGCTCTTTGAAGTTGCACAGATCTCTGCTGCCGGTGGGTAAGAAGGTGCAAGGAGTGCAGAAGCGCACAGAATCTGGGATGACCTGAGTTTGAACCGTTTCCTTATCCAGCCATCTTTTCCTTCTTTCAGCGGATGTTGAATGAGTGCCTTCTGGGCGCTAGGTGCTGTGTGACCTTTGGCAAGTCACTTGACCTCTCTGTATCTTAGTTTTTACCTCTGTAAAAAGACGGTATGGTACCACCTTCTTTTCCAGGGCTTTGTGGGTTGTCTGCCTCCAACATTAGAATCTGGATAGTTGTGGCTGGTTATGGATGCGCTGATGGCTGAGGCAGGGGCATGGTCACCCTGAGAGAACCAAGAGCTTCTGGCATAGGGGGGCCTTTATGCTGCTGGCGGTTAGGAATCAGAACTAGATCTTGAGTCACTTACCCCTTATACTGGCATCGTCTAGAACACAGGAGAATAGAGAAATGTTTGCTTTGTCTTTGGCATGTCCTTTTTGAGCTCCTGCTGCGTGCCAGGCTATGTGTGGAGCAGTTTGCATGCCGTATCCTGTGGCCCAGGCAGGGAACAGTGTAACTGAGGGGAGTTTAAGGAAGCAACTGTTTACAGAGGCGCGGGCACCATCAAGGGAATCAGCAGGGGCTGGAGAAGCACATGGGGTCCCACCTGAAGGTGCAAGAGGAGGGGACGGTATTGCCACAAGCCAGTGAGTTAAAACGTGAACTGGGATCTCCAACAGGAGCTGGAACCAAACACAGCAAGGAGGGAGAAGGGAGAGAAGTACCCCACTCACCCTCTCTTTCTACTCTGCAGTTTCCTGCTGGGCCCTTCCGTTGACAAGACTCAGCCAGAAGCCTGGGGGTGCGGCCTGTAGATGGGGGCTTCCCAGGATACAGAATGGATTTCGAGAGTGAATGGAGAACACCCGGCACACAGACACGTTATCTTGGGGGGAAAAAAAAAAAAGGCTATTGTATTCCCGTTTTACACGGGGCAAACTGAGGCCAGGAGGCACAGGGAGATGAAGCAATTTGTTCAAGGCCTCACTGAAAAGCCCTGTCCCAGTAGGCCCTTCCCTAGGACAGAGACTGGGAAGAGCTCAGCGTCCTGTGGGCTAACCTTGGGAATAATCTTGAGCTCAGATAGTTAGCGATGGAGGAGCCTTTTGAGATCCCCTGCCTCCCCCCACCTGGCTCCAGGCACCGAGCAGAGCCCTGAGTATGAAAGGTCATTGCTCAGGGTCACCCAGATGTTTGCAGCACAGTCAGGACTGGACTCGGGTCTCCCAGGTCCCAGGCCTGCGAAACCTCTTCTTGCTTGCTGCCAGGGGCCAGGCCGGCCAGGATTTCCTTCCTTCTGCAAGGCTTGGCAGGCGGGCTGTTGTAGCTGGACACAAGGGTGGACTTGTTCCGTGGATGGGGCTCCCCGAGGCCTGGCTGCTGGGGGCCAGGACCCTTGGGGAAAGCCCGGAGCGGCTGCTTGGTTCTGTCCACGGCTCTGTTTGCGCGAGCCCCGAGTCCAGGCCTCGCCCACCTCCCCCGGACAGGCCTGCGGCCCCCGCACCTCCTCCTCAGCGCCAGGCCCTCTCAGAGGCCCCGTTGTTTGCAGCGTGGAGTGGAAAAATCCCACCCTGGCCTCGTGAATCATCCCAGAGTCACTCGCTCAGGCTTCAGGCCTTGGAAAGAAATGGCAGCATTTTTCCACTGCATGGGGAGCAGGCAGGGTCTCGGATCAAGCGAGAGGGGCAGGGGGCGTCCAGCCTCACTGACTGTGGGGGGGTCGGACCTGGGAACGCGGCTGGGCAGCTGGGCTGCCATGTCAAGGAGTGCGGCTGTAACTGACGTCACCAGGCTGGGCCATGGGTCCTGACTGGCACTTAGAGTCTGCTCCGCAGATGTTGGGGATGAGGTCAGACTCCAGGCTGGATGCCCCCATTTCTGGGGCAGGAAACGTGCCAAGAGGGTGTGTCCAGGCCTCTGCAGGAGTGGCCCTCCCAGGGCCCACCAGGGAGCTACACCCCACAGAGACTGTCCTTCAGTGGAGCCCTGCCCCAGCCTTCACCCCGCTGGGCCTTGGCCACCTTCTCTGGGAGCTGGGCGTGATCTCACCTTTTCTCTCCCGCCGAATAACCTAGAAGAGGAAATCATCACCACCTAGAAATTCAGGAGGTGCCCAGTGTCGGGGAGGTTCTGGGATGTTCATTTCACAGATGCCTACAGAGGAGAGGGGACTTGCCCAGGTTTGCACACCTAGTCACAACGCACCTGGCCAAGATTGTGTGGATGCTCCCCAGGATAGGAGAATAAGTCAAACCCAGCTTCTATGAGCTGTGTGGCCTAGAGTAAATCACTCTGCCTCTCTGAGCTTCTCTCTGGTTTCTTACCTGTGAAAAGGGCTTGGTCATGAGAGTGATACCTACGGGAATGCTTGGCCTTAGCCCCAGCCATTTTCCTTTGATTCTGGGTCATTTGGAAGAGGAGGGCAGAAAAAGGGCCTTCTAGGAAAGGAAATCTTTTGCTTTCCCCCAAAACAGATGCTGAAGAAGGTGGCTTGACATTTTGAGCTGGGGAATTTCCAGCAGCTTGCTTAACAGAAACAGCACTAACTTTCTGGGCATGAACTGTGCCCGGCACCAGGATTAGCACTTTTTATAGATTATCTGTCAGCGAGGTGCTCTTGCAGCCTCATTTTACAGTGAAGGAGTGAAGCCTTGGAAACTGGAAAGAATTCGGCCAAAGCCACACAGCTAGTAGGTGGGGGTGCCCAGTGTGGACCCAGGGCCCTTGTCTTAAACTGCATTCTACTGCTTCTCAGGGATAAACAGAGAGTAGGCTGGCCTTGATTCTCAAACCTGCAGTGGTAGATAGAAGACTAGAAACTGTCTACCCAACCCCTAGGCTCTGGTGGAAGGAATGCTGCCAGCTGCCAGTTTGGCCAGAGGTACTTGGAGGCTTGAGGTGCCCAGGACTTGCCTGAGGTCACGCAGCAGCCCCCCTCGCTCCAGCTCAGTCTCTTTCCAGTGACCCAGGGGCCTTGGTCCCCATATCTGCCTGTCTGGCTCTCTCTTCTGATTTTTTTTTCACGGACAAGCAAGCACGTGGCGTTCACAGACCGTAACTGTGAGCCGAGGCTACCCTGTGTGAGATCTGGATTAATTACCAGCCAAATCGTACTGGGTTTTCAACACCGATTCTAACTCTGGGCAGGAAACCCGGAATCTCATTGATGGTTATTTGAAACAAATGAATTCCCCAGGCCTCACACATCCTCGAAAGCCTGGCTTCCTTTGAAAGCTCTGTGTTCAGTTCTTTACATCAGGCACTTAGTTAATCCTCCTTTACTCCTCTGATGTAGGCAGGACAGTAGCCGTGGGGCAGGACAGCCGCGGAGACTCAGGCCGAAGGCCCTGTGCCAAGTCTCCAGCTAGTAAATAGTGAGATGAGGATTTGAATAAAGGTCAGCCTGCGGCTCAGCGAGTCTGCTCGGGTGCCTCGCTTCCTATGGGAAGGAAGAGAACTGAGAACATGTAGGTGCTCCCCGAATGCCACGTGGCAAGGTGAGACCTGTCTTATGGGGGAAAAAGGGGGCCATCAAGTGTTGCTGAGCCAGGAGATGCCTTGGGAAGGTGAAACTGGCTGTGTGGAGGAAGACTGGAGAGGGCAGAGGGTGGAGGTGGGGAGACGAGTGGAGGAGGTGATGCAAGTTCCCGGAGGGTGATGGTGAAGGCTGAGCCGGCTCTGTCCCCTGGACTAGAGAGGACGTTTGAGTGACAATTGCATACTAGGCGCCGTGTTATATGTTTGCCATTTCATTTCATCTTCACGATAATCTGATGAGAAGGGTATTATTGCCCAATTTTATAGGCACAGGCTGGTTAAGGAACCTGCCCAATCCCAGCTGGTAGGTGGCAGCGCTAGGATTTGAACTCGAAAACCTTTGCGTAAACCCTTTAGTGACACTGATTCTCTGTGTGTGACTCAGAGATGCTGTGTGACCTTGGACAGGTCCCTTCTCTGCTCAGGCTCTGCAGAGCACTTGGCTGAACTCTGAGGTCTTTTGCTGTTTTAGTTTCTCAAACATTTGGCTGAGGCTTGGGGAGAGAGAGATGACTCATATCCCATTAATTCCTTTGAGGAGACCATGGTCTAGTGGGAGGGCGGGCTTATAAGCAGACAGTTCCCCAAATAAAATACAGTGGCTTTTAAAGCAGAGAGAAAGAGGGGACTTGGCTCAACTTGGGGGAGGGATCAAAGAAGGCTTCCTGGAGGAGGTGATACCCTGAATTAGCTATGTAATGAAAGATGAGAGCTTCAGAGACCAAGAAACAACAGCTGCAAAGACCAGAAAGCCCCAAAGAGCAGAATTCCTCTGGCTAGGACCTCAAGGGACCTCTCTTCTCAGCTATGGGGTCTTCATGCCTCGAGCTCTGCACAAGTTTGTTGAATGACTACCTGATCCCACTCTATTCTGCCACGTGGTACTGATGCTATCTTCTTGCTTTTTATTCAGGGTCCCCCTGGACTGCCTGGGCTTCCTGGACCCCCTGGCGCCCGGGGTCCTCGGGTAAGTGGTCACATGCTGTGCTTGAGTTCTGGTTGGCTCTGTGTTCTGTATCCCACTGTCCCTGGAGTCCCAGCTTTGCTGAGTGTCCTCATGCTGTCTGGCATCCCTTTTCCACTTTGTCCGTTGGAGTCGACGTGGGGCTTTTAGGGGTCACGGGGTGTTCAGATGAGGCACGGGAAAGTGAGAACCTCTTTCAGGGTCTCAGCTGTCCGTTGTGGGAATCACTCTGGGAAGCCTGGAGTAGAGTAGGGGTTTCTGCAGGTCACATCCCCTTAGCTGATGGGCTTTGGTGTTCGGCTGGGAAAAAAGCTGACTTGGAAGAGCATGACCCTTGCAGCCATCTTCCCATCTCTGCTGGGCCAACCTGGGGTAGGGATGCTGACAGAGGCAACCAGATGGGCCATGCCAGGGATGGGGTGAGCTCCCCATGCTGAGAGGTTCAACCAGAGTCTGAAGCATGGCTTGGCAGGGCTTTGGTGGCTGATAGGAGCTAGCCCGAACCTCGGGAGTGGAAAATATTAATAGCTCTGGTCTGTTGTGCCTGGCATGTCACTTACCACTGCCTTATTTGATCCCCTCTCCTAGGGCCCGCATGGGCCAGTATGATCACTCTCATTTAGGGATGAGAAAACCAAATAACTAAGAAATGGAAGAGCCAGGACTGGAACCCAGCTCCTAACCATATGATATGGGGGCTCTTGAGTGTCCTCTTGGAGAGAAATCTCTCCTTTTCCCAAGGGGGCTCAGACCCACGGCGCCTGGCATCTGTGCCCAGGCTGAATCAGCCTTTCCCACGCTGGGTGCCTGGCGAGGCCCTGGCAGAGATAGCTGCCTGGGGCATATTTTTAGCTCTGAGCCCAGCGGATGGTTCTGGTTATGCAATTACTCGAGCCCTAGATCCCTCCAGACCTGGCCCTGTGCTCCCTGGGCCCAGGACTCTGGAATCTGCTGTCTGAAGTGGCATTTCCTCCTGGCTTCGGAGTCTCCGTGGAGCACTCGCCCAGAGCTGGGGGCCACAGAGATATCATGGACACTGCTGGCCAAGGGACCTTGTTGTCTGGGACCAGGACGAGGCCCCAGGACCTAGCATCCCAGGTGCTGGCAATCTGCCTGGGTCTCTAAACTCCTCTTGAGCCCCCAGCTTCTGCAGGATTGTCCTCCTGACCCGGCATGTCCTCCTTTGCAAACTCCTCCTCCATCCGTGCCTCAGATCAAATGCTCCCTCCTTTTCTGATGATCGCCTTCTTCTTGGAGCTCCTGTGGCAGTTACCTGCAGGGATTCCTCGATAGAAGCTCACGTTGACCATTGAACCCTGTCACCTGAGTGGCATATGCAGGATCCCCTCCCAGCTTGCTAGCCTTCCTGATAAATAAGTTCCAGCATTATCCCCATTTTACAGGTGAGGAAAGTGAGGCGCAGAGAGATGCAGTTACTTTGACTAAGGACAAGGATGGAGTATATGCCAGAGCCCAGACTGAACCTGGACAGTCTGACTGCAGAGCCCATGACCTTAAACTGCCTGTTGTGCTGGTTTTCCCTTCTACTTAGCTGAGCCCCTCTGGGCCAGGTCCTATGACTGTGTTTTCTTCCCTGATGCCTAGCAAAGTCTCCTGCATCAGAATATGCTGGGCAAATGGCTGCTGATGTCTGGTTCTAGTCTAGGAGTCAAGAACATTTCCCGTGAGAGAATGGATGCATGTACATGCACGGTTGAGTTCCTGTACTGTTCACTGGTAACTGTCACAACACTGTTACTATAGCCCAATACAAAAGAAAAAAAGAGTATTTCCCCCCAAGAATCTGTGTGACCTTAGGCAAGTCCTTTCCCTATCGTGGGGCCCAGTTTCTGCATTTATAAAACATGGGATCCTGCTAAGGCCTTTCCAGCCAAGATTCCTTCCAGCCCTGAAGTTCTACAAGTGAGGGAATGACTCTCCTGCTATCCCTCTCAGGCTCTTAGAGGCTCCCCCTGCTCCCTGGAGCCCATCACCCTGTTTCTAGACGGGAAATTCCATAGATCGTAAAATTCCAAAGATAATACAATGCTGGGACTAAGCAATCCTCTGTACAGATGGTGGTGGCTCTGGGGCTCGGGGAGGGGGCGGGGCCTTACCTGAGGTTGCCAAAGGCTCCGTGGCTTGGCCCTCTCCACCTCTGCGCATTCCCTCGGCCCAACCAGGGGAATCCCTCAGCCTCCCTCCACTCAGCTTTCTGGGCTGCGGCGTTTGTAGAAGCGGTCTGCTTGGCTCCCAGTCAACTATGCGGTTCGTTTCTCTGCAAGGCAATGGCTGGAGAGGGGAACGAAGGTGGGGACGGGGAAGCAGGACGCCCCCTCCTCCCCGAGGGGTAGCTGGGTGCCTAGCCCTCCGTCTCTGGGCAGCTGGGGGCATGGCTGGGGAGGAGCAGTCACTCCTGACCTTGTCTGCCACATCCCTCAGCTGGTTCTAGGGCACTGGATGTGAGGGTCCCCTCCTCAAACATCCTTCGTCTAACCTTTTCCAAATTCAGGTTGAGCTTAGATCCCAGGAGCCCAGACTGGGGTGAAGATCTGAGGTCTTCCAGATCCCTTAGAGACCATGAGTTTCCCATCATTCACGGAATTGATGGGGAGACCGAGCCTGGGGCGAGGGGAGACTCAGAGCTGGGACCAGCTTGCATCTAGTTGCCAGGATACGGCATTTGGTGAAATATCGGGAAGGGGCTGCAGGGCTGATTATTTTGGAGGTTACCCGTGACACCGTTATAAATCCCCTAGGCTGAGTGAGCTTCTGAGCTCAGCTCCTCCTTGACATGGACGGGGAAGGGGAGGGTCCCAGCTCGGGCATGAAGGAAGAGGGAGGTGCCTCGGGCGGAGTGTGATGCGCTGCAGCTGGGAAGTCGGCCTTGAAACGAGAGGAAGGAAGCGAATTCATACACAGCCAGATAAGTCAAGAGGGGCCACGGATGAGGGCGGTGTGTCTGGAGGCTGTTGTGGTAGGGGGCACCCCTTGAGATGCCTGTCTCCACCCTTAGTGCCTCAAATTATTCCTACTGGACAAAGACTCTCAGAAAGTAGTCGACTTTTAGGACTCTGTTTATATTACTGGGCTGCAGGATGCTAGCCCAGGGCCTTTGCAGAGAAAGTGGACATAAGGCCCCAGCTGTTATGAGGGACGTTCAAATATGGCCTGGGAAAATCTAGTGCCACGAATAAGCCTTGGACTTGAAGCCAACAAACTGGGTTCCAGCCCTTGTTTGGCCACCATTCTGCTGTGTGACCTTGGCGAAGACCCTTTGACTCTCTGGGTTTAGTCTTCCCAGCTGTTTCATGGTCCCCGAGGGACTCTGTAAGCTCAGAACATGTAGAAATCTAAGGGAGAGAGCTCTGACTACCATGGTGGCCGTAGAAGAGATGTGCCCTTGTTCGGAGGAGGCCGAGTGCTCCTGTGACTGCGCGTGCAGCTCCAGAGGCTCGTGCAGAGTCCAGCTGGAGTCTGAAGGGTGGAGAGTTTCCCTTAAGCAGGAGGAGTCCCAGAAGGTTCCCTGGAAAAAGTGGCATTAAAGCCAGGTCTTGAAGGATGGGTTGGGTTTCATCTGGAGGGGATGGGTGGGAAAGGCATTCCAGATGATGGAACAGCATGGCATAGGCGATGTGAGGAGGAAGTACCAGGCGTGGGGCAGGGCAGCCAATAGCTGAGTGTGCTCTGAGTCGAAGGAAGCAAGTGTGGGAGGGGCTGGGGGGGCCAGGTGCAGAGAGTATGGAGAGGTGATCCAATTCAAGGGCTTGTGCTTGGAAGCTGCACGTCTGAGGTTTGTCCCTTAGCAGCCAGGTGACCTGGGAAAGTTGTAAAACTCTATGGATGGCAGCTTCCTCATCTTGAAAATACGAATCATGGTAGCACCTATCTTGTGGGTTAAAAAGATGAAATGAGGTGATGCACAGAAAGAGCCGAGCACAGGGCCCGGCGTGAAGAGAGCCTTTCTGCAAGCAGCTGCCGTGGCCAGGCTGCTGAGACTCCGCTAGTGAAGACCCAGCGGGCAGGCAGAAGTGCCAGGCCTTGCTTTAGGAAGTGGGATGCTCCTCTTTTCCCCTCATCTCTTTTTCTCTTTTTCTCTTTTCCCTTTCAGGGTCCTCCTGGGCCTTATGGAAATCCAGGCCTCCCTGGCCCCCCTGGAGCCAAAGTGAGTATATGCCGTGGGGTCTGGAGATACAGCCACGGGGTGGAAGCTGGGGTTTGGGCCTCGTACTGGGGAAAGCTTCCTTTCTTAGAGGCTCCTGGCAGGAAGGCCTCAGAGTCTCCATGGAGAATCCATGTCTAGGCGACCAGCACTCCCTGAAGGCCTCCCAGGTGCCAGGCCCCGTACTGGGCTGGAGACACAGCGAGGAGTTCGGAGTTTAGCAACTGGTGGGGAGGGGCTGGGGGGAGAAGGGCGTCTGGAACCTAGGGTCCTCAAAGCGGGTGGAAGAAAGGTCATCTGCTGCTAAATAGGGGAGGGCCTTGGAGATCCAGCCTCAACGTGTTACTGGGTCATAGGACACACCCTGGAGAGGCAGGTCAAGTTTTGAGCTAGGGAGGGATGTGGAAAGATCACGTTTGAGAAAAATCCCTGGATGCCGTGTGGAAGGCAGGCTGGGGGCTCGGGGGCCAGAGAAGAGGCCGAGAGACCTAGGGTGATACAGGCCAGTGTGGGGTGCGGGAGGAAGGGAATGGGTGCTTCAGCGATGTGGAGGTGAGATAGAGAGGACTCGGTGATGGACAAGAGGAGAGAGACAGAGATTCTCTCTTTAGCCTCAGTGGCCAAACCAGGGAACCAGAGGAAGGAATGTTACATTTGGGAATCTGTAGCCCAGCCAGGCAGAGATGATTCGTGGACAACCTGAAACTCAGGGGAGCTCTGAGCTGGAGATGGAGCCCTGGGGGGTGGCCAGCACAGAGATGCCACCTCTGGACTGCAGATGAGACCAGAACCCAGGTGACTGGTGCTCTGATGAGTGGGGGCTCCAGCTCTGGGGCGCCAGGAGAGAACAGAGCTGCCCAGGGTGCTGCGTGGAGTGAGAAGCCCCAGGATGGGTATGGGGCCAGGAATATTAAGGTTATAAGGAGTAGCCTCAAGTGATGGCTGGAGAAATAGGAGGAGGGGTCAGCGGAGCCAAGAGCACAGCAAGTGTGCCGAGAAGAGCACAGGGCAGGCTGGGAAAGGCAGAGGGTCTGCCCGGCTGTCAGCTGTGGGGTAACCAGGTGAAAGGCATCCCTGGGATTTGGTTGGCCCGGGCTCAGGGTCCTTTGCTAACCCATTACAAAGGTCCTGCAGCTTGCGGAAAACAATTAGCCGACTGGCCCCAGCTCATGCTGTGATTGTCAGCTGAGCATCCTCCCTAAGCTAGTTCTGACTCCTGGAGCTCTTTTGGGGAAAATGCACACAGGAAGCCCTGGATGTGTGACGGTATGGTACCAGAGTGCTGGTGCGGAGCCCTCGCACAGAGCTGTGGGCGCGCTCGCCTCCGCCTCCGTGGGTATGTGACTTCAGCCAGGACCGAGCTGGGGGCCTTTCTTGGAAAGTGAGCCCAGAGGCCTTGGGCCAGCATCTGCCTGGAGCTGCTCTGGGTTTTAACAAGGCAAACACCGATCATGCCAAGCACTGTATATTGAACCCTTACTCTGTCCTAGACACTGCACGCGCTTCATGTAGCCTCATTTGATCTCCACAGAGACCTAATGAGATGGTGGGGTTACTGTACCCATTTGCAGATGGGGAAACTGAGACTCAGGCAGATGATTAAGACCCTGCCTAGGAAAGGGCAGTGGGACCTGCCCCCATGAGTCAGGCAGAGGGTCTGAATTCTCCTTGGGAAACTACTGCTTTGCAGAGGCTTCTGGTCTCCCAGGCCTGGGTAGATCAAGATGCTAAGGATTAGCCACTGTTTGGATTGCCAGGCTTTCTTGGCCTGCTCTGGGACTGTCTGGTCCTTCCCCGCCTCCCCCACCACTCCCAGACTTGACCCCCTGCTCCTACGGTAGCAGATGCTCCATCAGCTTCTCCCCTGTCCACACCGGCCCCAGTCTGGCCTGCAGCCCACCCCTCATCCTGCCAGCAGATGTAGGGAAACAGGAGGAGATCCTAGCAGCCGCTTTTCCTGCCATTTTGAGGAGCTGTTCTGAGTGTGGTGAGGGAGGCTCAGACCTGGCAGATGAGCCCTCCTGCGGCTACACGGAGCCGGAACCTGTGACTCAGGGCCTCAGGGACAGGTTTCCAGCTTGCTTCTGTATAAACAAATAAGGGAGCGCGTTCCAGAAAATACACTGGAATGGGAGTTTTCTCCCAGTAGAATTTGCATTAAAATGCCCTAGGGAAAAGTCACGCCCTTTTCCTGGCCGCTTGACTGGGAGTCTATGAGGTGAGCCCAAGTGGATCCGGGCAGTTCGGCTGGACTGAAGGCCCCAGGCTGCTGGACTTTGGCCTTGGGCTGCTGTTCGTCTGTGGTTTGGCCAGGATGGGGTTAAGGAAAGGCTCTTCGGGGACAGAATTCCTGAGATTGGAAGAGAATGCTACGGATCTGCAGGAATGGGTGTGATTCTGGGGAGAGGGTCCTTGCCGTTTACCAGATCCTTTCTGGGCCTGGGTGTTGACCTGGTGGGACTCTAGGGCTGGCTCCCTCCAGGCGCGGCGCTGGCTCTTCCTCTAGAAGTGCTGACTTCTAGAGCTGCCTCTGGGGCCACCCATCCGTTCATTTCCCTTCTATGGACAAACATTTATCGAGCACTTACTATGCGCTGTTGATGGAAAAATCAGCCCAACAGGCAGGGCCTGCCTGGTGGCAGGGAGCCCGCCCATAATCTGGATGGGTCACAGTGGGGTCACTCCTGTACCGTATTTATTGAGCTCTTGGGAGCTTATGGCCTTGTAGGTTAAAGATACCCCTGCCAGACTAAGGATGGGAGAGACTGGTGGATTGAGGAATCAAGAAGGGGAGACAGAGCAAAGGTGAGGAACTTCATCCCTCTTGAGGTCAGGGGAGCAGGGACCCAAAGGGCCCATGACTTGATGGGGTCACTTGCGGTGACCAGCGGTGGCGGGGCTGAGTTTCAGGTCCTTGGGTTTGCTGGGTGGAAGACGCTTAACAGGGCCCTACAGATGGTTCAGGCCAGAGCCCCGCTTCAGTCCCTCCTGCCCCCTCCAGAGCCAGGGCTTTCCCTATGTACCATGTACCCATACATTCCACATTCAAACCCATCAAGAAGAGGGTTTGTCGATTCCCACAGAGTCAAGATCAAAGACTTTGAGACTGAAGCAGAGAAACCAGAACCCTGGGGGGATGGTATTAGCTGACCTTGGAGGCCAAGTGTTGAGTTATGTGTCCAGCAACCACAGTTGTCATGCAGGAAAGCGCAGTGGTTAAGAGCACAGACTCTGGAGCCAGATGGTGGAAGTTCACCTTCCAGGTCTGTTAGTAATAACTTCTGGTTCTGTGACTCTAAGCAAATTATCTGAATTTCGCATGCCTTAGTTTGCTCATCTGGAAAATGAGATAACAATAGTAGCTGTCCTCCCGGCATCCCTGGTTGTCATGAGGTATAACTGAGTTAAGAGCAGTGCTGGCCTGTGGCAGGTGGCCAGCTGTCAGCGGGTGCAAGGTGCCCAGCCTACAAGGGGCACAGACAGGGACAGTCCCCGCTCTCGTGGAAGACAGCTGACCATACCACGCAAAGGGCTCCACGTGAGAGGCACTAGGCGCTCAGTCCCCACAGAATGGCAAGATCTGGTCTGGGAGGTAAGGCCTGCCTTCCTGGAGGGTGGGAAGGCTGAATCAAGTCTGAAGGGCAGCAGGCCACCAGGCCCAGGGGGTGAGAGGAGGTCGGGGAGGGCAGCAGGCCTGCTGGGTGTGCTAAGACTTTTAGACTTCATACAAAGAGCAGTGGGAAGGTGTGAGGTTTTCAGCAGATGGGACACAATCAGGTGTATCATTTAGCAAAGGCCACTCAGGCAGTTGCGGAAGCCAGGTCCGTGGCCATCAAGTTGAAGGGTGGCCAGCGGGGAGGCCTGGAGCTGCCCCTGTGGATGCTGATCTGTGCCAGGTGTAATCAGGTGGGATGCAGGGCCCAGGTCAGGTGAGCAGCTCTGGGTCTGAGGTGGACAGGGCTCCAGCTGTGCCTGTGCTGGGCGATGAGGCACCTGGCCCCTTTCTCCCTGGCAGCTGGCTGCCTCTTCCATTCTCTGGCCTGCTTGGTTTGCAGTGAATTACTCAGGATTACTGTGAGCCCTTGGGCGTCTGGGGAGGACAGGCGGGCAAGAGGGGCCATGCTTAGTGATCCGAGGCATCAGACCCCAGCCTCCCCTTTCCCTTTCTCCAGTGACTGAAATAGGACATACTCTTTAAGGAAAATGTGGAAAAGTCTGCTGCTGCTGCTGCTAAGTCACATCAGTCGTGTCCGACTCTGTGCGACCCCATAGATGGCAGCCCACCAGGCTCCCCTGTCCCTGGGATTCTCCAGGCAAGAGTACTGGAGTGGGTTGCCATTTCCTTTTCCAATGCATGAAAGTGAAAAGTGAAAGTGAAGTCGCTCAGTCGTGTCCGACTCTTAGCAACCCCATGGACTGTAGCCTACCAGGCTCCTCCGTCCATGGGATTCTCCAGGCAGGAGTACTGGAGTGGGTTGCCATTGCCTTCTCCAGTGGAAAAGTCTAGAAAGTATCAAGAAGAAAGCAGGCCTCCCGCTGTGGCCCTGTCCAGTAATAGGCACTGACTGCATTTTAAACATCGTGCGTCAAGGACTGGCCAAGAACCCGACATATTTTGCAGGGTGGATATTATTACCCCCATTTTGCAGATGGGAAAACTAAGGTCTAAAATATCTAAGTAGCCTATCTCTGATAAGTATCAGGGACAAGATTTGAATCTTCTACTGTCTGACTCCAAAGCATATAGTTTTAGCCATAAATCCATTAGCTCCATAGCCCTTTGGCTCTGTAGATTAAGCTATATATGTATATATATATGTTACATATATATAATATATACACACACACATGTATATACATATATATACATGCATGCTCCATATATATGAATAATGTAAAATATGCCTGTACGTAAGTGCCATGTAGTGTTTAGCTGTTACTCTATTAACAGTTGCCTTGTAGAAAGACTGAGCCAATCCATGCCACTGCTAGCCTTAGAAGAGGATATTTGAAAAAGATAATTCATTATCGCTTCCAATACACCGCACTCATCATCTATGAATAATTTTCTTACATTTGCTTTCTATTGCATTTCACCATTTATGATTTTGTTTATTTTAGGGGTTGGGATGTTGTCTTTTGTTACTGATTTGTGAACATCATTTGTGTTTTTATATGAAGGCTTATTAAGGCTTCATCTATCTTACAAATTATTTTTGAGTTTATTGTTTGCCTATTGAGAGTATTCATGATGATTTTCACAAATGAGAGTGTTACCTATTTTTTTTGAACCAACAATAACCGACATTTATTAGGAACTGACATTATGTCAGAGTCTGAGCCTTCAGGAAAGCCCTAATTTGGAGAGACCTCTACCATAAGTAGAGGCTTCCCTGGTGGCTCAGGTAAAGAATCTGCCTGAACTGAGGTGGACTGGGGTTTGATCCCTGGGTCGGGAAGATCCTTTGGAGAAGGGAATAGCAACCTACTCCACTATTCTTGCCTAGAGAATTCCATGGACAGAGGAGCCTGGTGGGCCACAGTGCATGGGGTCACAAAGAGTCGGACCCGACTCAGCGACTAATACTAATACTACCATATGTAAAATGTATGATTCTTTACTTTTGTACTTAGACATTTCTTTCCCATACTAAGACCAGAGAAGTATTCACTAATATTCCATTTTATAATATCATTTGTACTCAAAATTTTAAGCCATCTGGAATTAATCTTCATGGAAGTAGGTATGGGTATAGCTTTATTTTCCCTGCAATAGTTGATCATTTATTAAATGACTTTTCCTCCACTATTATATGATAGACCAGGGTCTATTTTAGGCCGTTCAAATATGTTTCATTGCTATGTTTGTATATTTTTAGGCTAGTAAAATAATGTTTTATGACAGTTATTATCTTTATACTGTGTGTCTCCCTCCTCCACTTATAATGTTCTGGCTATTTAATCTGTCAGATGAACTTTATGCCCATCTTAATAATTTTCTTAAAAAAAAAACCTCTCGGGCTTTTTCTTGGAATTGTATTAAATGTGTTTATTTGTGAAGAATTACCATCTTTAAAATATTAACTTTTTCCATCTAAAACCATGGCATATCTTCCCATTTGGTTGCGTTTTTAAAATGTCTCATAATAAACCTCTATAGTTTTTATTGCATAAACCTGGCACATTTCTTACTAAGTTTGTTCTTAGAAATTTTATATTTTTGTTGCTGTTATGAATGGAATATTTTCCCCATTATATTTTCTAACTGGCTTTCAGCTTTTGAAAAAGAACTATTGACTTTGTATATTTGTACTTTTGGTGTTTATTTTACAACCGTGCCCTTTGCTGAATTATTTTATTAGTTCTTACAGTATTTCATTTAGTTCTCCTGAATTTCTAGACAGGCACTCATATTGTTTGCAAAAAAGGACATATTTTTGCCTCCTTTTCCTCAAAGGTTAGTAGTCTTATTTGTTTTTCCTGCCTTATTGCCATGGCCAGAACTTATAAACACGTGAAACAGTAGTAACGATGGTGAGAGACCCAGTGAATCTTCAGAGGACCTTCCTGAGCTGAGGCCAGATGTGACCCAATCCTAGCCCTAGAGTGGTCTCTTGAGACTCCACTGATTTATTTTCTCACTTGGGAAATATTTTTCTGATGCCTCCTCTGGCCCGGGCCCTGTACTACGTACTTTGGATCATGTATCTTGCAAAAGATGCCTTGCACAGGGGATTTCTGGCCCAGGATTTTCCGGTCCTTCATGGTTTGCTCCTTCTTTGTCTCAGCCCCTCGTGAGGCCTCATGTAACCAAAGCCTTCTGTTCTTTCCACTTCCCAACTTCACCTGCAAGTAAGAAGCTCCTGGTTTCCATTCCCGCTCTATTAGTAGCATTTCTGGTTTAGTATATACCTTCCTAGCCATCTTCCAGCTCCTCAAGGCTCTGTTAACTAGAGTCTGCTGTTCCATACAGAGGGAAAGGGACTTGTCCAAGATCACACAGGCTTATTGGCTGGAGAGCTGGGTCTGGCACTCAGGTCCTCAACCTCACCGAGGTATAAACAGTTAATTAGACTTTATTATTCCTTATATTTCTTACTGGAGAACTTGCAGGAGTCTGGCTGGGAAGATGGATAACTTTCTGCATCCCAGAAGTCACACCTTCAGCTGAGCAAGGGTGCCTTGAGCATCCCTGGAGCCCACACTGCATCTGCCTCCCTTCTTGTCTTCCTCCAGCCTTAGCTTGGCTGATTGACTCTCAGTCTGGGTCAAGTTCTCCCAGCTTCCTCCTGTACTCCACGTATCACTGATCATAGTTGTTCATCTGTCATGTATTGAAATGTAAAGACCTTGGGCTCTGGAAGCAGACTTCCTGAATCAAAATCCCACTTATGAATTATAGGATCTTGGACAAATTATTTACCCTCTCTGTGCCTCAGTTTCCTCATCTGTGAAATGGGGATAGTGATCATGGCGCCCTTTAGATTTACGCGTTGAAGACTTAGAAGAGCGCTGGAAAGTGCTGGAGCAGACCAGCATTACCAGTCTCTGGTTTCTCCCTCGAGAGGTCCCCACAGGTGCGACTTGTGTCTTGATCCCCATCATGGTATTCCCAGTGTACACTGTAGGGTGTGCAGATGTTCAGTAAATTTCAGTGTTCTTTTGTCGTAGTCAGTGAGGGATTAAGTCCCAAACACGGTGCTGGCTGCTGAGAGTACAGAGAGCAGTCCATAGAAACTAAAATGCCTCCGGATATGGCCTCTGGGCAAAGACACCAGTCTGGCATCCCTTCGGGTCTCAGTTTCCCCCTTTGTAAGATGACAGAACAGGATGCACAAAGGCCCACCCATGAGTGCATTTTAAGCCCCGCTCCTCCATAGGCTGCAGAGCGAGGTGGGCAAGGGCTGGGTGGGTAGAAGCTGCTATCCTTTTTTGGCCATTGGAATCCTGGGTGGCCCTGGGCCTGGCCTTGCACATGGACATAAAAGGCATTGGAGCTGGGCTTGTGAACGCCGAGGCTGGGAGACTGTCAACAAGGGGCTGCTGCGGCATGAGGCTGTTGATCCTAGGGGTGAGGCCTGCAGCAGTGAGCTGGATGGACCTAGGTGGACAGAGAGCTGGGGTTCTAGCAAGGAGGGACTGGCCTGCAGCCTGGGGCAGCCGGAGGGCATGTGGGAGAGGCATCTAGGCTTCCCATTTGTAAGTGAGGGCTCTGGAGGCAGGTAGACCCAGGACCTCGTGAGACCTAGTGAGACGTGGCCTCTTCCCTGCATGCCACCCTGGACTATGCCTCAGCCCCGCTGAATCTGGGGCTTGGTCCTGTGTTGCCATGTGTGGGTGTAAGAGGGCTGGCGGGGTGCTGCATTGAGTGGGCCTGGCACAGTGTTGGGCACGTGGTGGGTGGGCAGTGAAAGGGCCCCCTCACTCTCTTGTTCCGGTTTGGAATGCGATGATTTCTCATGCAGAGTGACTGAGTCAGCATTTGGAAGATCTGGGTCCTGACACAGAAAAGAATCAAATGGGAACTAATTAAAGTTGGCCGAACCACCCTCCCCACACGTCACATCCATCATCTCACTGGCTCCTTGCCAAGAAACCTGGATGCCAGGCGGCCATGTGTGCCTGTACCCCTGTGTGTGTGTGTGTGCGCGTGTGTGTGTGTGTGCGTGTGTGTGTGCGTGTGTGTGTGTGAACATGCACCCATGTGTCTTTGTGCACATACCTGTGTGTGCGTGTGTGTGTGTGTGCGCGCGCGCGTGTGTGTATGTGTGTGTGTGTGTGCGTGTGTGTGTGAACATGCACCCATGTGTCTTTGTGCACATACCTGTGTGTGTGTGCGTGTGTGCGTGCGTGCGTGCGTGTGTGCGTGCGTGTGTGTGTGTGTGAACATGCACCCATGTGTCTTTGTGCACATACCTGTGTGTGTGTGTGCGCATGTGTGTGTGTGCACGTGTGTGTGTGCGCGTGTGTGTGTGCGTGTGTGTGTGCGTGTGTGTGTGAACATGCACCCATGTGTCTTTGTGCACATACCTGTGTGTGTGTGTGTATGTGCGTGTGTGTGTGCGTGTGTGTGTGTGTGAACATGCACCCATGTGTCTTTGTGCACATACCTGTGTGTGTGTGTGTGTGCGTGTGTGTGTGTGCGTGTGTGTGTGCAGCCTGCATTTTAAAGGTGAGGAAACAAGCTCAGAAAAGTGAAGTCACTTGCTTGAGACCCTACTGTGAGTCTGTGGCTTAACCCAGGACTTCTGACTCAGGACCCAGATTGGGGAGGGAGCTGGGGAGTGAGGCTAAGGGACAGAGATCAGGAGACTGACTTCTCAAAGGACTGATCACTCAAAGGAGTAATCAGGTCGGGCCACAGCCCAGAGCCCTTTTTAGCTGTAAGAGACACAGCTGGTAGGTCCTTCCCTGGGCATGTGCTTTTAGAAGCCAGGATCCTTGTGATGGGGAATGCTCCCTTGTGCTTGGGACTAGGAATGCCGGTCTGACTGGGATCATACTACTTGTCAGTTTCTCTGCTGCTGCTGCTGCTGCTGCTAAGTCGCTTCAGTCGTGTCTGACTCTGTGCGACCCCATAGACGGCAGCCCACCAGGCTCCGCCGTCCCTGGGATTCTCCAGGCAAAAACACTGGAGTGGGTTGCCATTTCCTTATCCAATGCATGAAAGTGAAAAGTGAAAGTGAAGTTGCTCAGTCATGTCCGACTCTCAGCGACCCCATGGACTGCAGCCTACCAGGCTCCTCTGTCCATGGGGTTTTCCAGGCGAGAGTACTGGAGTGGGGTGCCATCGCCTTCTCCGAGAGCTTCTCTGTTGTTCCCTGCCTGTTCTAACTTGTTGGGTCCCAGGTCTCTGTTCTGGGAATCGCAAATTCAGGGCCCTAGTCTTAGCTCTGCCAGTGCCTTGGCTTGGGTTCCTGGGCTGTCCTTTTCCTTCTCCAGGCCTCAGTTTCCCTGAATGTGTTATGGGGTAATAGCACTTCCTTTGTCCGCTTCGTCTGGCTATTCTGGGAACCTGGTGGGTTGAGGGATGTTGCAGACTGTGAAGGGCTATACATAGATTAGGAGGCTGTTAGTGCACTGGCTCTAGGTGATCTGAGACGGTGAGGTGAGCATCGGGGCTAGGAAAGCAGAAAGAATCAAGCTTAACTTCAGGATGTGTCTCTTAGAAGGTCTCTGAGAGCCCTCGGGGAGCACATCACCCGTGCAGTGGGCCCAGGGATCTACAAGTTGGTGGGGGAGGATGCAGTCAAGCCGCATGTCGGGAATGTTTCTGGTTTGCCTAATGGTGATTGAGGGGGAGTGGTTTTCTACTAGGGGGTGACTACCTGCACAAGGACCCAGCAGCAGGAATGTGCAAGTCCCGGGGGGAGAAGCACCATGGTCTGGGGGTGGGGCAGAGGGGCCCTGTCTTTGGGCTGGGCTGGTAGGAGGAGAGCGAGTTCTGGATAGGGTGGGTGGGACCAGATGATGGAAGACTTGGGACACCCAAGGGGGAGTTCAGACTTTGTCAGTAGGGTGGTGGGCAGCTATGGAGGGTTGCTGGAACAGGGCAGTGATGGGATTGAAGAGGACCCCGTGGAGGAATGTGAGTGGGGTGCACGGGGAGAGCATTTAAGCAGAAGACAGGGATATGAGCAGAGCTGGTGGGGAGATACCCTCTTTAGAAGATGTGGCGGCCAAAGTGGAATTGTTTCTGTTTCAGGGACAGAAAGGGGACCCCGGGCTCTCACCAGGAAAGGCCCACGATGGGGCAAAGGTAGGTCTCCAGGGACCCCAGCGCTCAGGGAAGCGGAGGAGTGGATGGTAGGGAAACCGCCGTGCTGGCACGAACCTCCTGACAGAGGCCTCTGTATAACAGAAGGCCAGAGGCAGGATGTAGAAAAGGACATGGTCTGTTCTCTCTGAAGCCCTTGAGCTCTCCCTGCACCAAACCCAAAGCCATCCCTGCTGCCTTCTTCCCATGTGCAGCCAATAAAAGTGACAAAAAATGTGACCTGTGGACATTGCTTTGGTGAACGTCCTTTGGCCTGATGCTCTGAGTGGGTTTTCTGCAGGGCCTGCTAGGTGGCCCTCGGCATCCAGAAGCTTCTTGGTAGCACACGCCCAGGAAGCTTCCAGCAGACATTTGAAGACCCCTCCGAGGTGGTTAGTTCGACACACAGGTCTGTGGGTTTTCAGGACGTGGAAGGGAATGGGCTGGAGAGGCAGGGCTGCCTGACTCTGAAGGGCTGGGAATAAGACTTCTCCCATGGAAGAGAGAAGAGTTAGGCCCAAGGACTTCATTGCCCCCTGAAGCATCCACCCTGTAAGTTAAGCAAGGGGCCTGGAGGGAGTGGAGGTCAGGCCAGAGCAGGGGAACCCAGAACTCCAAGATCACCCAATGTCCCGGACATCTGTCCTCTGGAAGGAGTCCTTGAGTCTGGTTTCCTTCTGGACATAACCCCAAAGCCCGCCTGACTGGAGGAACCCTGCTTCTCAGCCCAGCCTCTGGTGCATGGAGACTTAGAGGTGGCGGCTTCTGTTGATTTCTCTGAGACACAGGTGGCTCATTCCTTCACATCTTGAGGAGAAGTTTTCTCCCTGTGTATGTTCATCCACATGCACCCCCATTGGATCCTCGTAAGCTTACAGCCCAGGCAGCTGGGCCTAGCTTGCCTGAGAGGAAACAGGCCCCAGAGGTGGGCGGCTGGAGGCCCCTCAACTGATCAGGTGCAGACCAGACTTTGTACCCAGGCTGGATGACCTCCAGGGGCCCAGGCTTCTCTCCTGCTCCTGGGTTGTCTGCTCCTGGGTCTCATGGTGGTGGCAGAAATGCCCCCTACTGGGTGGCCGCCATGCCCAGCACAGGCAGGAGGGAGGGGGTCAGGAATGCAGGAGAGGGATTGCCAATTGAAACCGGTTGCCTGTTCTCCAGGGCAGTGGTTTGCAAACATAGTTTTGGTGGTGTAACCCATTCCCCAGATGGTTCCTTCTGCCGAAGTCCAACATAGAAAACAGGTCAAATGGAGCGACTGAATTAAGCGGGGAGGGGCTGGGTCCCCTGCCCACTCAGCTGCCCTCACCCTGCGTGGAGGACCTGAGTCTCCTCTGAGGCCTTTAGGCCTCCGTGAATCCTATTCGCAAACCACTGGCCATGGGAGGCCGAACATTCAATGAGTGTCTGCTCCTGTTCCCCCATCTCACCCCGTTTTCTGTGTTTTTTCAGGGCGACATGGGCTTGCCCGGGCTCACTGGGAATCCAGGACCCCTTGGACGAAAGGTACACCTTGGTGCTGATGCTTCGCTCTGTCCAGTGGGTTTCCTAGCATGCGGGGTCTTCAGGCAGGAGTGCTGTGTACTGCCTCTCCCCAGCCCTGGCCCAGATCCTCAGCAGTGGGCTGGTGGCCAGAGGGGAGAGAGGTTTCTGAGGGTCTGTGCTTACCTGGGGGAGTGGAGCGCCTTGGCTTGGAGCAGGTCCCCCCCACCATAGTTAGTGAGATGTGACAAGAAGTGACCCTGGTTTGCTGTCCTTCCTTTTGCAGCCCCGCTGCTCCAGGGAGGTCCTGAGAGTGCCCTTGGTGGTGGAAGGAGTACTGTCAGAGCCAGGAGCCCCCGTAGGTTCAGCTCCACCTTCCATGAGCTGAGGGGCCTGGGACCTGCACATCCCCTCCCTGAGCCTCAGCCTTCTTCTACCTGGAGTGACCATGGCCTACCCCGTCCCCTGTCCCTGATCTCCCGGGGGCTGTAAACCACGAGCCAGGTCTGGAGCCTGGAAGTTGAGAGAGTGGGCTCTGGGGTCAGCTGCATCTGGACTCTGCTCCCTGCTCCACCATTTGCTTGCTATGTGACCTGGGGCAAGTCAGTAACCTCTCTGGGGCTAATATCATCACTCCCGTATACTGCAGGGAAATCTCTATAGAGGCAGAGTTCTCTGTGCATTTGGAGCTGTTCTCATCCGCCCCAACCCCGTCACTGCATCAGTCAGGCAGGGGAGGTTACCTTTTTGGGGGAAGAGCTGCCATTTTCCTAGGTGGTGGGTCTCTGGCTGGCTGTGCCCCTGAATTCCTCTCCAGCTTCGCAGCTAGGGTATCCCATCCTTCAGACTCAACGCTCTTGTGCCCCCTCCAGGAAGCCCTTCTAGAACCCCAGCTTTCGGGCCGAGAGCCTCTGCTGTGCTCAAAGACCCACAGTCCATCTAAACTGCGTTCTTTTCAGCCCCCAGACCAGCCTCACCAACCAGGACATGCAGAAATGGTTTGCCGCTCTTCATACAGAGCCTCGCTCAGGGCCTGTGTGTAGTAGGTGTTCGGGAAACAGGGAGGACAGTGCAGGGTCAGGGTCAGTTGCTGTTTTTGCAGGAAAACCCCCCATTGCTGATGGGTTTTCAGTCCATAGATCAGCCGAGGGCCGCAGCTTGAGCATCCATGCTGGCTCCCAGCTGTAGCCACAGCTGCCCTCTGCCTTGGCCATCTGGTTCTCACCTGGGCAGCCGTGGCATCTCCTGGCTCCATCCTGTCCATGCTCTGAGGGTCCCCTGGCGCAGGTGGACGTGCAGCATCACTGCCCCCTGGACCCCTTCTCCTCCTCGGCTAGAACGGGTCCTCCTGCAGATCTGAAGAAGCCAGACCCAGCAGAAGCGCGTGGCTGTCTGTGAGCTGGGGAAACATGGTCTTTTCTGGCTCAGAGAACACAGAGGGACTCCCTCTCCCCGCTCACTTCCTCTCTGGGCTCCAGCACTTTCTGATGGATGAGGTGTGAGTGGAAAAGTCTTCTTCCAGTCCTGGCTCATAAAGCAGCCAGTGGTGGTCTCGCTTGGCACAGGAGTAGGAATCTAGCAGCGGAGGCGGGAGATGGAAACCAGGCTGGACTGGCTCCTGCCGGGGATTCTAGCCTTCCTGCTCTTAGCAGATGTCCAGGGAGGCCCAGAGTCCCCAGCCCAGGGGAACCAGCTCACCTGAGCAGGGAGAGACATCTTTTCTAAATTAAAGAAGAGTCTCTGTGCGGTAGGAAAACGATTTGGCAAAACCATTTCCACCGAGTCCCTCTGGCTCCAGTCGAAGCAAACACGGAGGAGTCTGGTCTGGCAGGCCAGTGTCACCTAATCACAGTGAGTGGTGGGCAGATCTTGGGGGTGCTCAGGTCTCAAGGCAGGGACCCCTGACCAGTGGTGGGGGTCAGGAAGGCAGACCAGTGGGGTGGGCAGCCTCACCTGGAACCACCCCTGCTTGTCTGTAGTGTCTCCTCCGCAGGCATCTTTTGGTAACAGCGGTAGCCGTATCGCACTGGCCCTGCTGGGTGGTTTCCTGCATCGTCTCGTGGGGAGCCTCGAGCCAGAAAGAACGTCAGTGGCTGAGAGGCGAGGTCAGCGTGCCCTTTGCTCATCAGCACATTGAATTTTGGTGTCACCTCATAGTGACACCAGTAGCCCTGTTCATTCATTTCTTCAGCAGAACGGGTTGGTTGTCTATTGTGTGTCAGGAGGTGTGCAGGCCTGTGAGCTGAATAAAGAGACAAAAATTCCTGATCCTCAGAGTTTGCAGTCCTGTGGGAGGAAGGAGGCAATAAAAATGGTAAAAATACGAGATGTGTTAGAAGATGAAAAAGGCCAGGGAGGAAAGTGGGCAGGAGAAAGGGACTTTGAGTTGGGAGTTTCTCATAGTGACTAGTGTGACCTCATCACATCGCTTCCTCATAATAGCCTCCAGCAGTTAAGCAGTATTGCGCCCATTTTACAGCTGAGAAAACTAAGGCCCAAATAGATCTCATTCATTCATTCACTCTTCCAGTCATTGCACAAAGATGTACCTATGTACATCTTTGCTGACACGGGCATTAAATGCCAGTGAAATCACTGGGGGCTTTCGGAGAGTGAAGTCTACAGCCCTGGTTCCCAGCCCCTCTGTGTGTGAGAACCAGTCGGGGAGTTTGTCCTCCACCTCCACAGGGGTTCCAGTTCAGCTGGTCTGAGTGGACTAGAGCACTAGGTGGTCATGTGCAGCCAAGGCCGAGAGCCACTGGGCTAGTGGGCACAGCTGCCAGGGTCACTAAATGGCAGAGCTGGGATTTGAACTCAGGTCTTCTAGCCTGCAGGCCCTTTCCCTCTCTACAGTGCTGATGGAAATAGTTTCTTACATAAGAGCCTCCCTACCTTCAATAAGGCTCCCTTCTCAGCATCTGTCTGCAATGCTAGCCGAGGGGACTCTGCTGAACTGATTCACAAGGGCAGGTCAGACACGCCTGGATGGAATCCCAGCTCTGTCCCCCTCCTGCTCTGTGAGCTTGGGCAAATGGCCTCAGTTGCTTTGTGCAGTGTTTTGGAGGGTTAAATAAGACGCTATGTCCTCAGCACCCAGCATGAATGGACGAATGATCGTGAAGAAGCAGCACAGAAGAAGGTCTTGCCCACTTGGTCCCATCAGTCATCTTGCTTAGTTACCAGTCAACTGCCCTCCCTCGTGGCTGAGAGGGTAAAGAATCTGCTTGCAATGCAGGAGACCTGGGTTTGACTTCTGGTTTGGGAAGATCCCTTGGAGAAGGAAATGGCTACACACTCCAGTATTCTTGCCTGGGGAATCCCATGGACAGAGGAGCCTGGCGGGCTACAGTCCATGGGGTCACAAAGAGTCAGACATGACTAGGGACTCACACACACACACACACACCCTCCTCTAGCCCAGAAGGCTTCGAGAGCCCTGTTTGCTCTTTGGGAGGACAGAATCCAGTGCTGTCCCTAGCGTAATCCTCCTGCCTTCTCTCCTGTAGAGCAGCGTTTCCCAACTGCCCCCAGGGAACAATTCACAGTGGAGGCATTTTTGGTCATTACCCCCTGGGAAGGGGCGCTTCTAGCTTTGAATGAGTAGACGCCAGAGATGCTAGATCTTACAGATCTTGTGATGCATGGCACACACACCCTACCCAAAGGCTGATCCAGCCTGCCGTGTCAGTGGTGCCAGGACCAAGGAATTCTGCTGTATAGAAACCCTCGCAGCATCCAGCCCGTGTGCCCTGGGCCTTCCTGCCTCCCTGTGTTTGCTTAGACTGGGCTCTCCCCCTGGCAGGCTGTCTCCTCCCTACTCATCTGCATGTATCAGTCTCTCGACTTTACCCTCACATGCCATCTTGTCCAAGAGTATCTGCCCAGCATCTCCAGGCAGAATTCGTATCTCCCTTCTCTCACACCAGCACGTTTTCTCAGCCTCTTTGGGACTCTGCATTTTCTGGCTAGCAGGCAACTCACTGATATTCTTGACATAGTTGTCAGACTAGACCAAGCTCGCGGAGGAGGACCTCTTCTCTCTGTCCCTCATGTGGGCTCAGCACAGTGCTGGACACAGACACCTGCTCTTTCACCCCACACCTCCCTGCCTCCTCTGCCCATGGCAGACGTAACTAGTTGCTCTTTCTTGCCAAGCCTGATTCAGACTCTTTCTTAACACATTGCCCCAGGTAGACATCACTGATGGAATAAAGTTGGTACCCAACTTGAAACTTCCTCTTGGCTCCCTCCTGCCACCCTCACCCTGCCCATAAGCCCTCCTTAGGCCTTCTGCGTTGGCCACTGTCTGAGAGTCTGTAGTAAAATGGGCAGGCAGAGGGGGTCATCTGGGGACGTTTTTCTGGGGGGTGTGTGATTGACAAACCTTAAAGCAATCTCCTGCCTTTCTGCAGAACTGCCAGTGCTATCTGGACATAGCACCCCCAGTTCCATGTAGCACCCCCAGTTCCATGCAGCGCCCCTACTGAGAACCTCCTTGGATTCCCCCTGTTGCTGAGCTGTTCTGATCTTCTGGTGCCCATATCCACTCTGTTTGTTTGTTTTTTTTTTCTTTAAAGAACATTGATTTATTTAAAAGAATTATTTATTTTAAATGGCTCTACTGGTCACATCATTGTGGCATGTGGGATCTTTAGTTGCGGCATGTGGGATCTAGTTCCCCAACCCGGGATTGAATCCCGGCCCCCTGCTTTGGGGGCACAGAGTCTTAGCTGCTAGACCACCAGGGAAGTCCCTCCGGCTCCATTTCTGAACTCCAGTGACCCTCTGCTCTCCAACGAGGCTCCTCCTGCAAGCCTCAGCTTACAAAACCACCTCCTCTGCTTGGGTGTCTGTACTCTCCTAGCAGTCAGCGCTATTTTGTTCCGCTTCGTATGTGTTTAATGCCCATATCCTGTTCTAGAAGGTAGAGAGCAAGTTTGCTTTGTTTACCTGTGTATTCTTAGCGCGAACACAGAGTCTGCCACGTTGGTGGGGCTCAGCAAACCTTTGAGTGAAGGAGTAGCCAGATGAATGAAGGGTCTGTACAGAAGCTCTACCTTCCTGCTCTGACCTCTCTCAGGTGCCCACTGAGCAGAGTTCAGCATCAGATGCCTGACTGTAGTGGGATGGACTGTGCTTTCGGACAAGCCACGCATCACATTGGAGAATCCCATAGAATCCTATCGTTTGGGGGCCAACAGGATGCTTTGAGAGGTCAGCTAGGGAAACTGAGGTGCAGAGAGGAGCGGGAACTTGGTGGGCATGGTGTCATGGCTCACTCCGCCTCTTGGCAGATGTTTCTTCCTCCTTGCCCTTTCTGTTGAGGGGCTATCCATCCTGCTGGCCACCCAGTGTGGCCTGGGGGCTGCCAGGGTGGTAGAGAAGTTTAGCGGGAAGCCTCATGGAATGCTGAGTGGATCTGGTGAGCTTTATTCTACTGCAAGAGAAGCTGGGGCCTTGTGCAGGCTGAGGTGGAGCCTTCAAGCTCAGCATGCGAGAGGGGATCCTCTGAGAGGTCTAGGCTGGTTCTCAGGACCCCCAGGCAGGGGCAGGACCCCCCTCCCCTCCCTGCCCAAAGCCCAAATAGCATCCCAGCCGACAGGGAGACTGTCTGCAGTAACAGTGAGGTGATGTCTGGTTTTTACTTGTGCATTGTAAGCAATGATTAATCTGGCTCCCAAACCAAAATATAGCCCGAGTTCTATTATAAACACGGGTCCTGTGGAGACCCGCCTGCCGAGCAGCCAGAGGCCCCTTGCAGATTTCTGTGGTCCCTGGAACTCCCCTGAAGCCTCTGCTCTCCCCTTGTCCCAGTCAGGCAGCCATCACCCGTGGGGAAATCACTGCCCGTGGGTCCACCTTGCGGTCAGCGCCCGCCCTGTAATTGCTGGGGCCCTGGAGAAGGTAATGGTTTAGGTTCTTCCAAGACCTGGGGCCCTGTCATTTGAAGCTATTTGACTGTCCCCAGCTTGGTAAACACCGTAAGGGTGCTTTCCAGGGAGCATAGGAACCCCACCCTCACCCCAACCCCATGTCTTGGTTGTGTTCAATCTCAGCTGCTCCCAGGGCGCTAAGAGAAACACGGGTTTGTGGCAGTGTTCAAGGCCCTTCCAGGCCCATGGTTTGGAAAAGACCTAGGAACTGTGGCCTTCTGGACAAAGCCCAGCCCAGTGGGCCTGGTGTCGTGGGGAATGGTCTGGGCTTGGCCGTAACTTGCTAACTAGCCTTTGGCGAGTCCCTTTACATGTCTGAGCCTCGGTTTCTCATTGTATCCAATGAAAGAGGCTGTGAAACTGATAGCTTGGGTCCCTTCCAACTCAGACAGGTGCCACAGTGATCCACAAGCTCAGACCTGGGCAGGTGAGTCTGTAAGAGGGTCTTTCCCTTGGTGACCCTGTAACTCTTCCAGGTGAGCTCAGGTCTCGACAGTTAGGACATAGCACTTCGCAGCCTGCTGTATGCCTCTTTACCTCACTAAGCTTCATCAGTTTCCTCCTCTGGCGAGTGGGCATGGTAATCCCTGCCTCTCAGGGATGGTAGCAGGTTGTTGATGAGATGGTGCGTCTAGGCCTTAGTGCGGGGCCAGGCGTAGAGTGAGTCTCCGTCCATGTCCCCGATGGTCATTCACTTCCTTTTCACTGCATCCTGAGTAGAAGATTTACTTGAAATCTCCTCCTGGGATTTCACTGACGAGTCTGCCAAAGCATTGGTTTCTAGCTTCTTTGTGGCTGCAAGGAAGCCGAAGGAGCATGTGGTGCTCAGGGCTCCCTGGACCCCTCTCTCTCGCTTCTCCTGGGATTCCTGCTCCATTATTGCATGGGCTCCATTGTGGCACTGAGGCAGCATGGGATGGCAGAGAGAGGCTCAGAGAAGGCTTAGAGCTCAACCCCTGGGCTGAGTCACACAGCTAGAGCTCGAGGCTCCACTCAGCTCTTCATGGGAAAAGGCTTCGCTTGTTTTTCCTCATCTGCCGGCTTCAAGTGGAGAAAGGATGATGGTCATGCATCCTGTCCGTGACACATCCCTGCTCAAAAGCCTCCTGTGCTTTCCTGCCATCTTTCCACCTGGCACGCTCTGGCTTCCTGCTTCCTCTCTGACCACCTCGTCACTCTGCCCCTCACCCCTCACTCATTCTGCCCCAGTCCCATGGGGCTCATTCTTGCTTGAGAGCATTCTCCTTCAGGGTTTCTGCCCCTGTTGTTCCCTCTGCCTGGAAAGCCTTTCCCCAGAGAGCCAGCCCCGTGTCCAGCTCCCCTGCCTACCACGGTTACCACCCTGCCCAACAGGCCCTGCTCTGTCCTCCGACTCTGCTCCCTTTTCTCCATAGCGCTAGTCGCTGCCACACATGATCCCTTCTTTAGAATTTCATTTTCGGTGATGATGCGAAAACACACCACATGCATTTCCCCATCTGAGCCCTGTTCGTGTGCAGGCCAGCGGCGTCGGGCATGGTCACATTGTTGCGCAATCGATCTCCAGAACCTTTTCATTTGCAAGACTGAGACTCTGCCCCCATGTGCGCAAATCCTTGAGACATTACGTTTTATACTTATTTGTTTTTATATCTATTTAATTAGACTGTAAATTCCGTTAAGGCAAAGGATCTTGTCTTCTTGTTCACCCAAGGCCTAGAATGGGGCCGGAGCATGAAAATGCAGCAAATGCTTGTTGAATAAATGAATGAAATATAAACATCATGCTACTAGCAGCAGCTAGTCTTTATGGGGCCCTTGAATTCAATGTGGTGCTAAGTCTTCACACATTATATCATACAGTCTATAATGCCAACCCCTGAGAACTCCATTTTGCAAGATGAAACCAGGGCTCAGAGAGGTGGCCCCAGGTCCTCCAGCCAGTAGGGAAGCAGGATAGGGATCCAGATTAATCTGAAACAAGAGATCTTAACCACTCTGCACACTGGCTGCTGACTGTGGCCTCTGCGACAGTTTGCCCATTGGGAAAGAATGGCAAGCTGGAGGAATCTCACCCAGCCATGTTGCATCAACCTCATGGGCCGCAGGTCTGAGATGCAATCACAACGCTGAGCAGTCTCGAGGCGTGAGTAGGTGCAGAAGGAATGCTCGTAAACTCCCCAAACCTCTTGGATCAGAGCGATGCTGTTTATAATTAAAGAGTGCCGCTTTCTGGGGGTCTGCGGGGGTGCCAAACGTGTGTGCCTGTGGGTGTTTGTGGATGTGCGTGAACTGTACATGCCCAGGGGGGCTGCAAGGCTCTCCGTGTGGCCTCTGGCGTCAGAAGGACCCAGTGGTGAGCTTGAGCCGCTGCTCCTTAGTAATGGGTTCTGGACAAGTGACTTCCATTCTTCAAGACTCGGTTTTCTCCTCTGTAGGATGGAGATGATATAAACAACAGTGGGTAGAGGGGGTTCGCAGGCATCGTGTGTGTGTATCTGTGTGTGTGGTCTAGAGTCTTGTTAATCACCAGCCTGGGGTATCCCTCGGGCTTCTCCCTGCAATGCAGGAGACCCAGGTTCAATCCCTGGTTTGGGAAGATCCCTCAGACACGACTGAGCGACGACTGACACGCTGGGGGAGCCCTAACTCCTAAGTTCCAGAATGCCAGAACTGAAGGGTACTCGGAGTTCTAACTCCCTTATTTGACATCCAGAGAAGGGCCGTAACCCCTCCAGGGTTGCACAGTAAGTCAGAGATGGTCTGGACCCAGCAGGCTCCTGTGAGCGGGGCGTCTAATGGAGATCACCCTGTCTCCACCACACTGTCTGAAACTGAAGCCCCTGCTGCATCTTGTTTCATAACAGCCCAAAGCTAAGGGAAGTTTGAAGTCTGGGGTTTCCCTGCAGAGAGCTCCTTACACTCGTGAAATGGTCCAAGTGGCTGTCTCCAGGGCCACCTGAAGGCGCACGCTCATGTTGATTCTCTTGACCTGGAGAGCTGGCCTTGGACCATGGGAATGAGACCATGGGGACAGGGCACGTGGTTGGTACTGAAATGTCACCAGAGTCGTTCCCCTTTCCCCCTGGAATAGTGGCTGGAATCACTGGGAAGAAGGAGGGTAGCTATTTGGGGGTCACACACTTGGTCAGTATGTGTGAGATCTTTTCTGATAGGGGGTTAATGAGAAGGTTCCGACAGAAAGATCCCAGCATTGTATGGTGGGTGAGCACAGCCCAGACTTTAAGGTCCTCATCAGTCCACCCATCACTCAGACATCCCTCCAGCCCTGCTTTGGACGTTCTTACCTTCTCTCTGGGTTTGGAAAGAAGGGGGGTGATAACAGCATCAGTCTCTCCCAGTTGCTGTATCCTAATTCGGCTCACAAGCCCTGAGCAAGGAGGAATCAATCCCGGCTGTCTTCTGGTCTAAGAACCATTGGTGATGGAGAGGAAACTGCAGGATGCCTGACATCTCCACCCGGAGAGCAGTTCTCAAACGTGAACTAGCATTCATCCCTGCCACAGCGCCTGCAGTCCTGCAAAGGCAGGCGGGAAGGCCGGGCCTCTGCGATCCCCGGACCCAGACGTGTCTTCCTAGGCTCAAGTGGTTTCTTTCCCTCCGCAGGGACAGAAGGGTTATCCTGGACCGACGGGGCACCCCGGAGAACAGGTGAGGGCTGCAGCCTCAGCCCCGCCCTCCTCGCCCTCCCTTGCTCCAGCCCCCCTGCCTGTCCTTGGCCTTCACCCCACCCTGCCGGGTTCCACGAGTAAGCTCCAGAGCCAGGAGGCTCTGCCTCCCATCCGACCCCACCTCTCCCCCAGCCACATCTGCCTGAAAGGGCTGGAGTCCACGCCGGCCCAGTGCTGGCATGAGCCGCTGGACTCTGGTTAACGCCATGAATAGCTGGCCTGTTCCGGGCGATGTTAGGGGATATTATACACGCCGCCACGGGGTTTGCAGGAATTTTGGCTGCCCCGGCCCAAGTCAAACATCAGCCGCTGCCAGCGTGGGAGAGCCCAGCCAGGCCCCCTCAGTGCTTTATTCCTGGGCTGCAAGGACAGGGGGTTTTGTCCCTCCAAGCTGGTTGGACCGGTTTCTCAAAAGGGTGGGCTGGGGGAGGAGGGTGGGTTAGCGGGGGCGCCCAGCAGGCCGATGGCCTCCCCTTCCTCCCCTTTCGTCTCACATTCCTGCCCTTCTCTTTGTCCATTGTAAACCCCAGTCCCCCACCGCCCTGCAGACCTGGAGCTGGGCAGGGTCTCCCCTTTCCTTACGCTTCTCTTGTTCCTTTGCAGGGGCAGCCAGGACCCGAGGGTAGCCCAGGAGCCAAAGGTTACCCTGGCAGGCAGGTGCAGTATATGGCTTCTGGAAGCTCTGTGGCCGTGGTGGTGTGGAGCTGGCCACGGGTGCCCCCAGGCAGAGGGAGGCGGTGGGCTGGGGGCCCAGGAGCTATACCTGCCAGGTGGGCCCGGAGGGAAAGGGCTGTTCAGGGGGCTGTGCTGAGGAGCCTTCTCTGCAGGCAGCAGGGCAAGGATGCTCAGGAGGAAACAGAAGAAAGAGTAGTTCTGGGGTGTGAGGACGTGGCTCCGGAAGCTCTCCCAGCCGCCTGCTTGGGGCCCCGGGGTAGCTGGGGGCTCGTTTGAAGCCCAGGAGTGTAACCCCACTTCTATCATACAGAGGGACAGCTGACGCCAAAGGAGACAGGACTTGGCCGGGGTTGTTGGCAGCAGTAGGACGTCTCCATATGTCCTTGCCCTTCTGTCTTTTGTGTTTCAGGGGCTGCCTGGACCTGTAGGAGACCCTGGGCCCAAAGGCAGCCGGGTAAGTGCGACTTGGCAAGCGCTGCCTGCCTGGGGGCCCGGGTGGGCGTTTCCTGTCCCTCCAGCGGGCCCGGAGGGTGATCGGGGCTGTAAGGCCTGCAGTGTCCACCCAGGGTCTTCTGGGGGAGCTGGGGCCTCAGTCTTCCCGCCTGAGTGCTCCCAAGAGCAGAGGGACAGAGGATGGCTACATGGAGGGAACCCTGGAGCCAGCTTGGTCTCCACGGCCAGGCAGCTGGGCAGCACAGGTCGGCTGGAGGCTCGGCCGCAGTCCATCTGCTATAATCACACATTTGCTTGCTGTGTCCTCCAGCAAGTCCAATCAGTAGGGAACCAAAGCTGGGGCCACTTTGTCTGTCCCTGGAGTCCTCTGAGGCCTCACTCCTGTACCTAGCTGAGGGCTGGGCTATCACCCTTTAGGGAGGGCAGTCCTGACCAGTGAGTGAATGTTGTCCAGCCTGGAGGCTAATGGAGCATCTCCTGTGCCCCTCCTTCAAGGCCCCTGAAACAAACCCTGAGTAGCCAGCAGGTGCCCATCTTTCCCGTGGGAGGGATGTCCATTCCTACCCCTGGCATGGTTAGGGGGATGCTAGGAATTTGGAAGTAAATACTGCTGAAGTGGGCTCCCAGGTGGGTTGTGGGGCAATGGAGAAAGTTCTGGGTGAATTGAATGGGGGTAAAATGGAGTTTAGAAGACTAAGAAGCAATCTAGTGGAATCCTGTCTTCTGCATACTAGGAAACTGGGCTCATGATGGGCCCCAGTTCCCACAGCTTGCCTAAGGTGGGGCTGGGATTGAGGACCCAGGTATTTGGAGGGCTGGGCTGCCTGCCTCTTAAAGAATGCTCAGCAAGTGGGTCACAGAGTCCTCAGTCAGGCCAGGTCAGGTCAGGTATGACGTGTCCTTCGAGCCTGAGCCAAAGCTATTTATGGCTGCAGTCTCAGCCCGAATCCCTGGACCTGACGGGCGGATGTTAGGAGAGCGGCTGGGAGGTGGGAAAGTTCCCCAGGACGTGTTGATGATGTCAGTGATGATGATGATGGCGATGGGGGCGGGGCAGTGATAGCCGGGGGGGCTGAGGAGGCTCCTGTCCTAGGAGCTGGCCCCTCCTCCTTCCCTTTATCCAACTGTTCCCCCTAGCTCTGGCCCCAGAGGTGCCTCCTGAACCGAGGGAGACGGGCTTCCTGGTTCAGCTCCAGGTCTCTGATCTACCAGGAGGACCGGAGGAGCGAGGCAGGCTAATGACACCTGGGGCAGCTTGCTGTTTGCCTTGCTGTGGCATCTAGAGGCCACGCGTGCAGGGGGTTGCTGGTCTGACCCTGGCACACCCCTTTCCAGGGTCACAGGGCCCTGGGCAGCCTGGGTGAGCCAGGGCCGCTCAGGCTGCCCACCCAATCCTGCCATCACTGGCCTTATGGTTATGAAGTAGGCAGAGCACAGACTTGGGGTCAGGGCAGCTGGTTTGGAGACCTACCCTGCCATTAACCAGCTGTGGGAGCTTGGGCACTTCTCTGGACCTCTCTGAGCCCATCACTGCAAATCTGGGATATAAGCCCTGCTAGGAACAATCAGTAAACATCATTTGTTAAGATGATGCTGAGAAAGGGGCCTCGTGACCTCTGCTAGGGACAGAGAAATGCTTGTGAGCCTGCACTGGTTACTTGTTTATGGGAGGCAGTGTAGAAAAGTGGTTAGCGGGGCCCTGGCCCTGGGACTCAGATGACCTCAATTCAAGTACCACATTCTGCTACGTGTGACCCTGGGCAAGTCACTTGGCCTCTCCGGGCCTAAATGACCTCACCTCTATAGGAAGCTGACTAATAATGCCTGACTCCTGAGGGTGTGGAGAGGGCACAGCAGACGCCTTCAATGCCTGCAGAGCTCGGAGAAGTGGGTCTGGCACATACTTTGTGCTCAGTAAATGTTAGCTTATGGTGTTCCGTTGCCCCGTTGTGTCTGACTCTGTGACCCCAGGGACTATAGCACGCCAGGCTTCCGTGTCCTTCAACATCTCCCTGAGTTTGCTCAAACTCATGTCCATTCAATCAGTGAAGTCATTTCACAAACATCTAGAGAGTACAGATATGATAGGAACCCTGGGCTAGGTTCCTGCTCTGGAGAAGTTCCCTGGCTAATGAGGCCATGAAACGTGGAGAAAGATAATGAAGATACAGAAGAGAAAGTGGTAAATCTATTAAGTGGGGTACAAATAGGGGCTTCCTTGGTGGCTCAGTGATTAAGAATCCACATGCAATGCAGGAGTCACAAGAGATGCAGGTTCAGTCCCTGGGTTGGGAAGATTTCCAGGAGGAGGAAACGACAACCCACTCTAGTATTCTTGCCTGGAGAATCCCATGGACAGAGGAGCCTGGTGGGCTACGGGCCACGGGGTTGCAAAGAGTCAGACACTGAAGCAACTTAGCACGCATGCAGGGGGTATAAATAGGGGGCCAGGGAGAGGGGAGGAGGTTGCTTCTGGTTGGAGGCATCAGGGATGCTAGCCAGAGGAGAGAACCTCCGAGCTGGGCTTGAAAGCGTTGGTTCTGCAGTCGTGGGGATGGGAAGGGCATGCCTGGTGGAGGGCATGGCGTGCAGAGAGGCTGGAGGGTAGACGATCCGGACTCCACCCCTGACTCGCTGTGATGCTTTCTCTCCAGAGCCTGGGTCTTCTTTTTCGGTGAGGAGGAGGACGGGCCATCTGCAGGGTCCTTGGGAGGGCTGAACTCAGCGGCACGTGTGCTTGGCAGGATGCCAGCACGCCGGGGTGGTAGCGGCTGTCACTGCTGGCCCCCCTCAGGTGGTCCTGGGAGATGCGAGCCCCATGTGCACAGCCTTGGAGGCCTAGAAGGAGGCATTGCAGGAGCCGCGAGTGCCCGCCAGCCTCCCTGGGAGGGTGGGTAGGGCTTGGTGTCACCCCAGCATCTAACCCGGCAGAGAGCTTCCTTCGCAGGTCCAGGAGCCCCCGACATGGGGCGGGCCTTCCCCTGCGAGTGCCCGCGCCCTTCCCTGGCGTGAGGGTATGTGCCTTTGGACTACATCGTGGAAGCCAGCACCATGCAGTCCATGGGCATATACACTTGCCTCAAGGCCTATGTCATCGTGGAACCACTGAAGCCGCCGCCGCCACCAGCGAGGAAGAGGAGCCGGGCGCCAGAGCGCAGCGAGGGGGGTCTGGGCCGGACCGGGCCAGGCCGGGCAAGCCACACCCCACCAGCCAGCCCTTCTGACCTCCCCTCTGCTCTTTTCCTAGGGCTACATTGGACTCCCGGGGCTCTTCGGCCTGCCAGGGTCCGATGGAGAGCGAGTGAGTATGCCTTCTCTGTTTATCTGTCACCCACCCACTTCCTCTGCCATGGGCTGGAAAAGTTCTAGAATCCCTCCTAGAGGAGGTGCCCCAGAGTTGAACAGGCGTCCACTAAGGGTGAAGTCGAGGCAGATGCCTTCCAGACACAGAGAAGAGCATGTGCAAAGTCAGGGACAGAAGCTTACTTGGCGAGTTTAACAGCACAAAGCTCTGAGTGCAAGGCAGGAATGCGGATGGGGGACGGGCTGGAGGGGGCCCCTGGGCACAGCTATACAGCCCCCAGGAACTGAGGTCAGGAGAGGGACTATTCCGAGAGCATGAGGAGGTCCTGAAGGGCTTTCAGCAAATGAGAAGTGGGCTTATTTCGAATTTCTAATCAATATGGCCCACGGACCAGATCCCACCAGGCACGAGTTATGTGAAGCTTTCCTGGACACACCACGCTCGTTTGTGTGTGTGTCCGGGGCTGCTGGAGTTTCCAAGACAGAGGTGGTGTGCCCCGCCTGCCTCTGGACCGGCTCTGTCCCCTCTCCACCTGAGCCCACATTTGGGGACTCAACTGTAATCTCATCAATAAGCTGGTGAAAGAGAATCGCAGGGAAACAGCAGGAGCATTTATTGAGTATCTGCTGAATACCAGAGTCCTGGGCGCTCTCCTTAGGAATCTCCCCAGCTTGGGTCCTTGCAGGCCCCCACTCTGAGGACCTACATTTAAAGGACCATCCATCCAACATGCACTTCGCCGGCGCCTGTTGTATTTGTGGACTGGATGCCGGGCTTACTGTGACTTCCTCCTGTGGGTGGAAGCGAGGCTGGTTTGGAGCAGCGCTGTTAGTCTCCTGCTGGAATCCTGTCCTGATCTCTTCCCTGTTTCCTTCTACAGGGTCTGCCTGGCGTTCCTGGCAAGAGGGGCAAGATGGGTAGGCCGGTAAAGATTTTCCGTGTCTATTACGCAGATTCTATGGGTGAACCTGACCTCCCACTGGCCCTGTCCACCCATGGCCTGGGCATTCTTCGCTTCTCTCTGCTCTGCCCTGCTCTGCTTTGAGTGTGTGGGCAGGCCTGGGGGGCTGTCTGGGCCTCGGGGGCTGCTGCCAGAACACTTGAGTGGCTGCGGCGCGGCCGGGGCTGGGGGCTCCTGAGGACTCTGGGCCCTTCCGGGAGGCGCTTCTCAGCGCGTCCAGCGGTTGTCCTGCAAGGCGGTTCTGTGTCGGGGGCTTCTGTCGTCTGGGTCGTGAGTGTCCGTGCTGGGGGCCTTGTCTAGGCCGGGTATCTGTGCTCCTGTGTCTGAGAACACTCAGCCTCTGTGTTGTCCTGGCGTCACCTGTTTTACTGCTACACACGCAAGGCCAGAGGGCCCTGGGGTGTCGGGCAGGCCCACTGGAGATGTGACCACAGGACGGGCTCAGCAGGAACCCCAGTTCACCAGCCCTGACCCTGATTGTCCACTGTGGAAGGAAATTATTTCTCCCTTTGTCTGGGCATCTGTGGGGCAGGAAGAAAAAGCCAAGGCCCAGAGAGCTCAAGTAACTTGCCCCGAGTTTCACAACAGAGCCGGGATACTAACTCGGTCCTTGTCCAGGGCTCTGATCTCAGTGTTGGCTCAAGTTCTCTAGTTGGCAATAAAGCTGCGGAAGTGGATTCCTAGAATCTCCGCTTGGGGGAAAGTCATTCATTCCAATCATCTCATTTTTCACAAGGGGAAACTGAGGCTCTGAGAGTCGGGGTAATACATCCAGGGTCCCATTGTCAGGTCGAAGGAGACCCAGGATTGTACCTGAAGCATCTTTCTTTCAGGCCTGGCCTCTGCTGGTGGCTTAAGGCTCTCTGCTGCTGCCCCACAGGTTAACTCCTGGGCTTGGAACCATCTTCATCTCTGGGTCTGGGCCTCCCTTTGTGGTTGATGGAGAAGGGATAGTGGAGGAGTTAGAAGGTGAGAGGCAGCTGCGAGGGAGCCAGGAACACTCAAGGGTGGTCAGAAAGGGGGTTTACTGTGATTCTCTGGGTGACGTGTGTGTTCATGACACCTTACCTGTTGTAGTATAGGAATCTGGGCCCTCTGGGGGCCAAGTCCGGGGGTGGGGTTCGAGAAGAGAAACATCCAGGTCCTGACCTCATGGAACGGGACAGAAGGGGTACCTTACCCTCAGACCTAGACCAGTCTGCGGCTGACAGTTCCTTTGTGCCTGAGGGCTAACTGTTGTTGTTCAGTCACTCAGTCCTGTCAAACTCCTTGCAACCACATGGACTGCAGCACATCAGGCTTCCCTGTCCTTCACCATCTCCCTGAGTTTGCTCAAGCTCGTGTCCATTGAGTCGGTGATGCCATCGAACCATCTCGTCCTCTATCGTTCTTCTTCTCCTGCCCTCAGTCTTTCCCGGCATCAGGGTCTTTTCCAATGAGTTGGCTCTTCACATCATGTAGCCAAGTACTGAAGCTTCAGCTTCAGCATCAGTCCTTCCAGTGAATAGTCAGGACTGATTTCCTTTCCGATGGTCTGGTTGGATCTCCTTGCAGTCCAAGGGACTCTCAAGAGTCTTCCCCAACACCACAGTTCAAAAGCATCAATTCTTCGGCACTCAGCTTTCTTTATAGTCCAACTCTCACAACCATACATAACTACTGGAAAAACCATAGCTTTGACTACATGGATCTTTGTCAGCAATGTCTCTGCTTTTTAATATACTGTCTAGCTTTGTCATAGCTTTTCTTCCATGGAGCGAACATCTTTTAATTTTGTGGCTGCTGTGGGGAAGAGCATTCCAGGTTGAGGGAAGAGCAGGTGCAAAGGCCCTGGGGCAGGAGTACTACTGGGTCTGAACTGCAGTTTTCTCATCTGAAAAATGGGGATAATAGCTTCTAGCTCATGGGGTCGTTGTGCTTGTCACATAGTAAAAACTCAATAGGTAGTAGCAGTAATTGTTTCTATTTGTAGTTTTGTGGGTGACCGAGGATTCCTCTGGGCTGTGTGAATTTAAGCCAATGGCTTTACCTCTCTGGGTCTGTTTTCCCAAAGTTTCAGTCACAGAGTGGGAGCAGTTGGCTCAGGCGGAATGACTCAGTGCAGCCCTGTAAATCACCTGCCAGGGCAGGAGACGCAGGAGACATGGGTTCAATCCCTGGGTCAGGAGAGCCCCTGGAGTTGGAAATGGCCGCTCACTCCAGTATTCTTGCCTGGAAAATGCCATGGACAGGGGAGCCTGGTGGGCTACAGTCTGTGGGGTTGCACAGAGTCAGACACGACTACGTGGCCAAGCACAGCTCCCGCAGGCCCGCTGCCTGCGTGGCATCTGAGCCACTGCATGTGGTTCTCATACGGACTCACCGAGGTAAGGCTGATTATCTGTTTTCCAGGCGAGGAAACCGAGGCTTCAAAGCCACGCACCCAGAGACCCTCTGAGGCCTTGCCACACTTCAACCCTGTAACAGACAACTCATTTCTGTCTCTTCACTCCATGTCTTTGTGCCTTTAACTCTCTCAGATTCCACCCTGCCCTCCATAATGGGTGTTGCCTGGCACTGGGGTGTCAGGCATGGGTGCGAGGAACCAGCCCCCATTCCACCTATGGCCACGCAATACCCCAGAGGGCCGTGAACGTCTGCTTGACCCCCGGTCATCTTGGCCAGCACATGGGCAGGGTCTGCCTCGGAATGATTTAATGTGTATGGAACAGACTTTGTACCCCGGAATCCCTCGGACTTCGTGTGTGCCTTTGCCTGGCCTTGCAGTCTGCTGCGCCCTTGGCCCACACACTCCTCGCCTTTAGGGCCATCCCCCTGTTACGTGCTCCTAAGCCCCTGATCTGTCTGATGGGGGTTGGGGGTTCCTTCTGTGAATGGGTTTTCTTCTAGTCAAAAGCTTTGGGCCAGACGATTTCTAGGCACTTATTACCAAGAGGAAATGTCAGGAGAATGAGCTGAATCCCTTCATGCCAGATCGCAGCTGGCCTCATTTCTGGCAGGGCTGGCAGTGATTTTGCTGTGGTCTGTTTCTCTCCAGCAAGCAAAACCTCAGGCCCATGCATATGGCCTGCTCAGCATCAGGAGGCTGTGTGGGAGTCTTCTGCAGATGGGAGCTGTGAAACGGCAGAGGTCAGAGCACATCAGAGCTGCAGGAACCCTAGTGATGACCTGGCCCCACCTCTTGGTCAGATGCATGAGTAGACATGGCTCAGAGAGGCCAGTAAACTCGCCCAAGGTCACACAGCACTTGGTGGCAGAACTGGGACTTGAACCCAGGACCCTTCCGTGCTCAGCAGGGTGCTCGTCACCCCTCTCCTCTCCATCTTCAGCCTCCAAAAGAAAACTTACTCCACATCTCTTATCTCTCATCGCCTGTGTTGTGGTTTCCCGAGGAGGGGTCCGGATATAAGATGTTACAAGCTTGGCTGGGGTTGAAGAGGTTTCTCCTGGGCTGTTAGGGGCATGACGCAGTGGCACAGCTGGGGACGGAGCCGTGCCTTGCAGTCTCTCACGGGGCCTAGGAAGATGCCACAGTGAATCCTCTTGTCCTGCGCTCTGGCTTCACTGTCGAGCCCGCTGGAATGCCTGGCAAGACCAGCCCCTGCTCACAGCTTCTCTCGTGGCTTCTGGCCAGACCTGCCAGGGCTGGTCTTGTGCAGCGAGTCAGGCAGGCAGACCCTAAAGCTTAGAGCTGGAAAGGTCCAGCCTTGGCTCCGGTTCCCTCCGTGTGTGGCTTAGGGACAGTTGGGACTCGTCCAAGGCCACATGCCTGTCTGGGGCAGGACAGGGCTTCTCACATAGTTCAGTTTTGGCTTCAAGCTCTTTCTCAGCCTGAGGGCAGCAGGGAGCAAAGTGGTTTCCAAATGGAGAAACTGAGGACAAAACAGATGAAGGTTCTAAGCGGTGGTGTTGCTGTGAGCTGGGGGCATGATCCCTAGGTTCCAAAATGGGAACTGAACTGTCCCCAGGGCTGTTAGCAACCCTCTAATCCTGCTGAGAACTCTCTCTGCCTCTTTCCTTCTTCCTCCCGCGGTGACTCCTTGTGGGTGGATTCCCGGGTCGATATCAGAAGCTAGGGTGAAGACATGCTCAGCGTCGTGAGAAAAGGGTGCTGGGATCTTAAGGAGTCTTTCCCTGTTGGAGCACTTGGAGGGCACGCATCTTCTGGAAAAGAATACAGGCTGTTGTCAAACCTGTGCAGGAACTTCTCGACTTTAGCAAATGTAAACCCTATAAAGAGGGCTCCAAGTTTCTTCTGCAGACTTTTCCTTGAGGTTATCATGAGTTCCACTGTTAGCACCTAACCAGCGTGTGATGGCATTTTAGAATTTACCGGAGGCTGAGGCCTAATGTTACCAGAGGCTGGATTGCAAATATCTCACTTCTTCCTGAGCACAGGGAAAGCTGGGCAGGTGCGTTGTCAGCTGGGTGGGGCAGGACTGACCATCTCGCAGGCCAGAGAGCTGAGCCTTCAAGATGTAGCAGGGCTTCTGACCCTGGAGACTGCAGGCATCCCCTCCCCGATGTCTCAGCTTCTGGAGCAGGCCGTCAGTGTAGACACTGGCTGGAGGGAGGGGGCGGAAAAGATGGCCCTCGGAGGCCTCCTCAGCCCCTGGCATCCTGCCACAGATGTGGTTATGAGAACTGTCCCTGTTTGGGTGTCTGTTCCTCTGAATTGCCGTAGCCAAGAGAGAATGTGGACTCTTGCCCTTGATCCTGGTTCTGTCTCCTCCTGGGCCTTGTCCTGCCCAAAGTATGAGGCATTCAGTTCCCCAGGGGGGCCTGACCTGGGGAAGTGGGGAGACCACGTGGCTGGGGCCCGGCAGGGCGCCGAGCTCATTCCTTGGGCCTCGGGCCAGCTTGCTGTAGCCAGGAGCTCAGGCCTGCGGAGGAAGGTCCCGCCATCGGCCGGGCTGTTAGTATGTGCTTTGCACGGGCGGGCACGGCCAGACAGGGAAAAGCAAGCAGGGTGGAGGTTGGTGGTGCACGTTCCGCTCCACTGCCACCTCTCTGGAACCCCTTGGATCAAGCATCAGGGCCCTGGGCAAGTGTCGGAACTGGGATGTGTTGCTCAGCGGTGGAGGGGTGCGGCAAGCTAGTGAAGTGAGGGGGCCTTGGGCAGGTTCTGGGCCTCAATTTCCCCACTGACGAATGAGGTGCTGAATGCTAAGAACAGCTAGGGTCTTTCCATCTTAGACCATCTATGATTATTCCAGTCACAGATCTGGATGCCAGTTCCAGCTCTTTTAAAGCCCTGTCTTTTTTCTGCCTAGTCGCTCAGTCGTGTCCGACTCTTTGGGACCCCTTGGTCTGTAGGCCAGGCTCCTCTGTCCATGGGATTCTCCAGGCAAGAATAGAGGAGTGGGTTGCCATGCCCTCCTCCAGGGGATCTTCCCAACCCAGGGATCAAACCCAGATCTTCCACATTGCAGGCAGATTCTTTACTGTCTGAGCCACCAGGGAAGCCCTTTTTTGGATTATTGTGTTCTTAATTATCCTATATTTCTAGGTCATCTGCTTGGCTCTGAAGAAAGCAAGAAAAGGTGGATACAGGGCTGGGTATTGAGGCCGCTGAGCACAACGGATAACCAGAACCAGTCCTGAGCCTTGGCAATGCCATTCCCTCTTACATGTTAGTCCAGGGCTCTCATGTGCCCTTGAGAGGCCACAGGCTTGCTCTAGCCCATTTTGTGTACCCACTGTTGATTCACAGCCAAGAGAATGGGCTCTGAAGTCAGACTGCTTGAGTTCAGATCCCAGTTCTGCTATTCTGTAGCTGTGTGACTTCAGACAAGTTCCCTAATATCCTTGGACCTCAGTTTCCTCATCTCGAAAATGGGGTCAATAATAGGTCCCCCGTCATGGTGCTGCTTCTGTTACTGCTATCACCACGCCATCATCAGCCCCTGGCTCTCCTCGGGCTGCATTTTCTCTGCATAAGTGCCTCTCTTTGGGTTTTCGACCATGATTCTGATGGTCTAGTCTTTGCTTAAGCCTCAGAGAAGTGCCCTCGCATCGCTGCTCCCTCCACGTGCCTGCAGGGACTCGCCCTCCATCCAGCATCTTGGCTCAAACTCTCAGGACCCCGATTGCACAGCAGAGAAAACCGAGGCTCAGAGAGGCCCGCGGGTGGTGGAGGGTTGGCATCCGGTTGCTTTGGCTCTAAAGCCTCACGGAGGAAGCTGGCCTGGCCCTGGGTCTGAGAGGAGTCCCTGAGCCAGCCTAGCGTGGCCCTGGCTGCAGACCCATGGGTTTAGACCTGTCGGTGGCTTCTACATGCGAGCGTGCTGGGCATCTCAGCCAGGATTGGTGCCTGGGGGGTGCTGCCTCTCTGTCTTGTCTTCCTGAGGTGATGGGGCTGGTGGCAGGATCCCAGGGGCATTCCTTTGCCTCCCTTCCAGGCTTTGTCTAAGGGATGGGCCAAGCTGAAGGGTTCTCAGAGAGCACACCCTCAGCCTGAGAGGACAGTGGGTCAAGTGAGGGTCTGCCTGTAGTCACACAGCCTACCTGGGGGTGAGCCCAGCTAAGTCTCCAGGCTGTCTCCAGACCCTGGATCTGGAGAGCACAGCATGGACTCCCCAAACCCTGCCTTGTGAAGTCAGCCAGGTGTCCAGCTAGATAGCATCCCACCTTGTCGCCTGAGGGATTGTCCTCTGTCTTGCCAAGCCCCCAGCCGCATCCTCCAAGGTCAGAGGTGGTGGCTCAAATGCCTTCAGGAGCCTCTGCTGCCCACTACTTGCCCAGCTGATATCTCCTGTCCCAGGAGGTGAGAGGGCTCTCTGCCTTATAGCATGGCAAAGTGGGGCTGGATTGAAATTTGCCAGGGGGGACCCTAAGGATTTGGAAAGAAGCATCTTAGATAGGGTCAGATGTAGCCCCATGAAAACTCGATCTGGAGGGGCATGCTCATGTGCACGCGCACACACACACACACACACACACACACGCCTGCCTTTACCACTCTCTAAAATCAGTCAGGCACACATTCGAGCAGCTTCTGCATGCCAGGATGTGCCCATACTCAGCTCATACAAACATGGCAGGGTTGAGAGAGGTGGGACCTGGGCTCAACTCTGCCACAGACTTGCTTCTTGTCTTTGGTGAGGTGACATTTCTCTCTCTGAGCCTCAATTTCCCCATCTGTTAAATGGGACCAATAACCTTCCCCTCAAGGGCGAATGTCAAAGGCATGTCAAGTTCTGCATGCAAAGTCACTGGCTTGGCCCAGGTCTCTTTAATATGTCCCCGTTTCCTCCTTTGGGTGTCAGAATGAAGCCCCGTCTCCCACAGGGTCCATATCAACACCTTCCCTTCTGGTCCACTAAGGTTTCCTGGCAGAGGAGGGATTTGAGGGGAATAGTATTCTGGGCAGGGCAAGATGAAGGCCTAGATGCACACACGCTTCAAGGTCTCTTTGCTCAGCCAGTTTAGACTTTGTAATTGGCTTGGGTTTTGTTTTTATCTTTGGTCTTTTTAGTTTAATCTACTTTCTGGATTCCCCCAGTGGCTTCAGAAACCAGAAATAAATTATCCTCCGTGAAGAATCTTGACTGTCTGAACAGCTCAGGCCTCCTCTTGGTCAGAGAAACATGTGCTTTGTTTTTTTATTAAATTTCCCTGGAAAAACAGTGATTTGAATTCAAGGAGAGGAGAACAGGTTTCCCTGAATTCCAAGCTCAGGGACTTTCTTTTCCTTTTGAAGTAGAATGGAGCTGTCCCCTCCTCCTCGGCTCCGAGAAGCTTCTCCACAGCTGATGTTTTTCCAGCTGCCTGTCTCCCCAGAGAGCATGGAGAAGGGGTCAGGGCAGGGGCGAGAGGGCCAGACCTGCCCGCGCCGGGCCGCCTGGTTTTTCTTGGCTGCCGAAACTCACCTGTGGCCGTGGTGCCCATATTCCCTATCCGTGTGACTCTGTGACCTTGACACCTGCCCTTTCAGAGCCTCACTTTCTTCATCTGTAAAATGAAGATCATGATTCCACAGGGTAGCTTTTAAGAGCATGTCACAGAAATTGCAGAAGGTCAGGGCTGGGAAATGCTGCAGAAGCCTCTCCTGCTTGGACCAGTGGGGAAACTGAAGCTCACGGGGGAAGGCATGACTAAAAATTCTGAGCAAGTCAGTGACTGGTGGAGGCCTAGACCTTCCTGACACCCCTACTCCATCAGGACCAGGTCTCAGCCTGGTGGTAGTTCAGTTGCTAAGTCGTATGCGACTCCATGGTCTGTAGCCCGCCAGGCTCCTCTGTCCATGGAATTTCCAGGCAAGAATACTAGAGTGGCTGGCCATTTCCTTCTCCAGGGGATCTTCCCGACCCAGATATCAAACTCGGGTCTCCTGCATTATAGGTGGATTCTTTCCTGACTGAGCCACCAGGGAAGTCTCAGCCTTTACATGCCAGGGAGCTGGGTACTCTTTTCTGACACTCAGCGAGCATGAAAAGAGGGCTCCCTGGCCATGGGCTTCTGTACAGTAGCCAGTCCTTGGAAAGTTCTTTACTGGGGGCTGGCGGGGGAGGATGTTCGAGGGCCCAAGGTGACTCGGGACTCCCGAGCCTGCACAGATCCTGGAACCAGCGAGTAAGACTGCATGGAAGTGTCCTGTGTCCCCTGGAGGTTTGGATCCAAGCCACCCACAGGTATTCACACTAATCTGCAGATGTTTGCTCTCTCTCATGCCCTCAGGGGTTTCCTGGAGACTTTGGGGAAAGAGGCCCTCCGGGACTGGATGGAAACCCTGTAAGTATTTCACATCTTTTTTGGGAACAGGAAAAAGATTAGGGACAAGCACACAGCAGGTTTTAGGACCCTAAGCTTTTAGGTCACCCAGCCGGGTCACCCATGAGCTGGGTGCTCCTGGGTGAACTGCATAATTTTCCTGAATTCCTGGCTTCTGTCTGCTATGGATGGCCTCTGAGCCACCCCACCCCACTCCAGGAGAGCCCTCCAGCCCACTGAGCCCCAGGTCCCAAAGCCCTAGGCTGTGTCCCATCCTCAAGGAGTCAGGAAGGTTCGTGGGTCACTTCCTGCTGGGGAATCCAGGGCCACTACCATCTTACAAAGTCCCAGAAATGTTTATGGGACGGCAGTGGCCTGGAGGAGCAGATGGTTTGCAGGCCCTGTATGGCGGGAAGAGCTGAGTTCTAACGAAATCTCCAGCACAGGCATGTTTATAGAGTTTGTAAATAATCGAGGCCCGTCAGGGAGCCAGGTCAGCCTGCCCTGGGGAGCTGAGCCCGCCTCTCCCTTCCCGTCCGAGGCTCCAGCTCCAGTGGCGGGAAAGCATGCTCTCTGCCTGGAAGTGCACTTCATGTCCAGGGCTCTTTGGCACATCTGCCGTGTGCCCCCATCTGTCCTGGGGCTTCCTGTCTGCGCAGCTGTGCCCAGCCGTGCCCTCAGCAGAGGTGGCTGCTAGAGCCATATTCAGCACCTGATATGTGCTTGTTTCAATTCCACAAATGCTCCTGAGCCTCACCCAACTTGGGGCTGACTCCCGGGCTCCCCGGGGACCTGAAGCCCTGGCCTCAGAGCCAGGTGGGTCTGTGTTTACATACTTCTGCACCCCTTGCCAGGCGTGGAAGCTTGGACAAATCAGTTGCCCTGTCTGGATCTCAGTTTCTTCATCTGTAAATGACAGGGATCCAATGGCAGATCCGCCAGTCTCAGAGAGGTGTTGTGAGAATGCAGTGAGAGAGGGCAGGGAGGTACTGGATTTTCACTGGATGGAGTAGTTGGAAAGAGTGGTTAATGATGGGACCTGTTCCTGCCCTGGAGGAGCTCATGGCCATCTCCCTAGTCCATTGCACGAGGTGAAGTGAGACACGTGGGATCAGAGAGGTCACAGGTGCTATGGAGGTGGGAGAATGAAGCAGAGACGATTCTGGGGGAAGATGGCATTGGAATTGGGATGAGGAAAGAGATGGTAGGGGGGCATTGCAGGTGGAGGAAAGAGCACTGGCAAAGGGTCAGAGGTGGGAAACCAGAGTCTTTCCTTCAGCGTACCAGTCACCGGATTAACCACTGTTAATATAATAGGACATCATCCTGGAAGTGTCCTTGGGGAGGGGCAAGGATGACTCTGTACTTATGGTCCAGAGGGGTAGGAAGAGGACCTGATGACTGGTCCCGGCTCTGCTGCATAATCGAGTGGCCTTGAACAAGTCCCTTCCTTTCCCGAGTCTCAGATCCTTCGAGTTAAAGCCAAGGCTACTCCTCACCTCCTCTTCCTCTTCTCAGTGGCTGTAGTAATGATGTCCCATCTGACTGCACAGATGAAGGAAGACAACCCCCCGGAGGATGTTGGTGATTCATAATCACCATTTCTAGAGCCTATTTTTATTCCCATTCTTGCATTTTTAATTTGATCCAATCCCCTCTACCTGTCTTTTCTGGTGCAGGCAATTGAAGGTCCATTTTTAGAGATCTGGAAAACAAACTTGCCCATACATGGCTGTATCTCCTGACTCCCAGGCGAGAGCTCCCCAGCCTCTCAGAGGCCCTGGGAGGTGAAACCTGAGAGCCTCTTTCTGCTGGGGGATTCGGGGGTTCTCTCAAGGGCCCCAGTATCTTCTGGTGAGAAATGGAGGGAGGCCAGCTGGGTAGGTCTTGGCTTGGTGTCCTCACCCCCTGTTATTCCTTGTCCTTGACCTTGGGACAGTTGCTTGACCTTGGAGCCTAAGTTTCGCCATCTGTAAGGTGAGGATGAAATGAGATCTTCTGGGCCAGGCATCCTGCCCATCTTTATTGCTACAGTCAGGATTCTGCCCATTCTCACACCTGCCACTGGAAGGTACTGGATTAGAAATCCAACCTCCCCACTTTACAGATGTGGAAAGCTGATGACAAAGGAGGAAATTCTCATCCAAACTCCAGGCCAGGCTCAGAAGAGTCAGGAACAAAAAATGTTCAGCTCCAAATGATTCTACCAGGGGCCCACATGGAGGATGGGGTGGAGGGCGTGGCCTGGAGGGACACAGAGCAAGTAACCACCTTGGTCTCTCTTTCTTTGCAGGGAGAACTGGGCCTGCCAGGGCCCCCAGGAGTCCCCGGCCTCATTGTAAGTACACAGATGCCTGGGGAGGAGAATGGCCAGAAGGGAGAGTGTGGGCAATGAGCCTCAAGTCCTGCTGAAAAGGCTCCTCTCTCATCAGACCCCTGGAGGAGCTGCGAGACAGGACAGGGCAGTCGGGGCAGGGGACTAAGGGAGGAAAGCCGTGCTGTGTGGCCTCAGGTGGATCACCAGCCTTCTCTGAGTCCCTTTCTTCATTACTTAAATGCGGAAGGGTTTGGAGCGTGGCCGTGTACTTTGACACCTGCTGCCTGTCTGTTGCTCTGCAGCAAGGTCTAGGCAGGTGGTAGCGTGCCCATCCGACAGATGAGGTGCTTCAGGTCCAGACAAAGGAGTGACTAGCAGAGGGGCTGAGGCCCTGGACCACCCTGGCCAGTCTTTTCCATCCTTTTCAGAACACTGACTTTGGAGCCAGATGACCTGAGGTCAAGTCCCAGTTCTGCCATAGCCAGGCTGTGTGACCTGGGTCAAGTCACTTACCCTCCCTGAGCCTTAGTTCTTCATCTGTAAAATGGGTATGACGGTAGACTCCTCTTGGGAGGGCTGTGAGGATTAAATGAGGCATTCTTGTACTATCTTTGGTACAAGGAGGTCTAGCACTCAGTAAATTTGCAGTTAGTGGAAAATATTGCTTTTATTTTTAAAATGTTGTTTCTTGTTACTATCTCTTGATGTACCTGGGACTGAGAGAGGCCTGTACCAGGGAGATGGGAAGCACTCTGACTTCTGACTCCATCCTGTTTGGGGTAGCTTTGTGGAATGATGCTATTAACCAAAACCGGGGCTCCCTGTTAGACCTCCAGAGGGTGAGCCCTGACCTTTGGCCCAAGCCCGGGGGCCAGTGACAGGCCTGAGTCTAGGAAATAAGTCTAGGAGCTTCCCTAAGGGTCTGATGGCCCTCTCTTCTGTTCTTTGGGATGTATCTTGTGGGGTTTGAGTCTCAGGAGCTCATACAAGGAGACTTGCCTGGTTTGACAAATGGGCTGCCAGCTTTGTCCAGTCACTATGCAGAGACACTCTATTGAGAAGTAGGCTGGTGAAGGCCCTGAAGAATTGGGGACCCCCATTGTTCAGGGAAGACCAGTCCTGGGAAGAAGGCCCAGAGGCTCCCATGGGCAATGTGCTCCTGCTCAGGTAGGTGAGAGCAGAACCAGGGCAGGGTGAGGAGTGGAGGTCCGATCAACCTGTGTACAGATCCTGGCCTCACTTCCTCTGGGCTCTGTGGTCTTCAGTTACAGGCTCACTTCCTGAGCCTCAGGGATCTACTCTGTCAGATGGGATCTTTATGCTCACTCTTGTTAGGACCACATATATACCCAGGTCAGTCTAGAACCAGGTTACCTGGGTTCAAATCCTAGCTCCATCACTCTTTTAATTGCAATTCTGAACACATTTTCTAAGCCTCTTGTGCCTCAATTTCTTCATCTTTAAAATGGGAATAATATCAGTACCTAACTGGGAGAGTGCTGTGAGGATTCAGGGAAACTGGTACATATAAATTGCCTAGTACTGATGCTGGGAAAGATTGAAGGCAGGAGGAGAAGGGGACGACAGAGGATGAGATGGTTGGATGGCATCACCGACTCAGTGGACTTGGGTTTGAGGACAGTCCTGGAGATGGTGAAGGGCAGGGAAGCCTGGCGTGCTGCTCTCCATGGGCTCACAAAGAGTTGGACACAACTTAGCAACTGAACAAGAAGTACATAGTCAGCACTCAAGAAGCACCAGTAATAATAATAATAGTAAATTTAGTGATAATCATAATAATGATTTTATTACTACTATTGTTAATAAATAGTAAAGTAATTATGTTAATAAATAGTGATTCAGTAGTAGTAGTAGTGTTTTATATACACTAGGGCTTCCCTGGTGGCTCAGCCAGTAAAGAATCTGCCTGCAATGCAGGAAAGCCAGATTCAGTCCCTGGGTTGGGAAGATCCCTTGGAGAAGGGAATGGCAACCCACTCCAGTATTCTTGCCTGGAGAATTCCATGGACAGAGGAGCCTGGCGGGCTGCAGTCCATAGAGTCACAAAGAGTCGGACACGACTGAGCCACTTAGCACAGCACAGAACAGCAGCCATTTAGAATGCTGCTTTGAGAAAGATTTCAAAGTCACATTGGAAATCATCGAGAGATAGTGCTGCGATTGATTGGTGATGTCTGCCTTGGCTTGGGCTTAGGAAGTGTCAACACATGAGTCATACATTTGTCATCCCTGATGTCCTTTGTGGAGCACCTTCTTTGGCACAAGGCACTGACCTGAATGCTTTGGAAAAAGAAATTTCTGCAATGAGCATTAGGGAACCTGACTTTACGAGGATCTCAGAAGTCTTCTGGTCCAACCTTCTCGAAGCTCAGCAGGACTCCCTTCTGGAGGATTTTGGTCATATGGTCATTAAACTCCAACTTGAACACCCTGGTGTTGGAAGCTGCCTCCCTTAAAAGTCCATCCGCTTTCACAGAGCTCTCATTGTGCAGGGCTTTCCTGTGTTTTGAGTCCAGCTCATCTCCCTGTCCCTGGGAGAGGCTGTTCAAGATGTAAAGATGGTTGCATCTGTTCTTCCTAAGGCTGCTTCTTCAGGCTATATGATCCTCATCCCCAAAGCTTTTCTGCAGAGATGTTTACATATCTTGGCTGTCATTCTTGGCACACGGTCCTATTTGTCATTGTTGGCGTCCGTGGGTTGGATCCTGAGAGGGGCGAGAGTATTGCTTGGCCGAATGCACGCGGATTCTAAAGACTATGCCATTACAGCCCTTGGCCTTCCTGACTCTTTAAAGCTCTTCCCACCGATACTCCCCTTTGCTCTCCACAGTCAGGGCTGCCAGATAAAATAGAAGAGGCCCAGTGAAATTTGAATTTCAGATACATTATTTAAAACACATTTACACTATAATGTCATTCCTTTGTTTGATTGTTTATCTGACATGCACATTTTAACCAGGCATCCTGTATTTTTATTCACTCAGTCTGGCAACCCTGTGCTCAGTATGTCTTAGGAAAATCCCACTGGGCAGATGGGAAAAGTGAGGCCCTAGGTCAAGGTCACACCCAAGGCAAGAGAAGATGGAGGCTTGATCAGAGGCTGTGCCTCCCAACTCTTAGCTCAGGGCACTTCTCTTCCTACCCTTTCCTGAGGGGCCTGAGCTGGGGCTGAGCCCTGGGTGTCCCTGCATTTCTCAGGCCCTGCGATCTTCATGTTGCTCCTTTTCAAAGAACTGAGTCCACCCCACCCTCCGTCCTCCCCACCTGGCCTCATGTCTTTCTTTGGCCACTTTCAGTCCTGCTTCCCCTGTTTTTAAACTCCCTCTGGTGCCAAGGTGACATTCCTTTCCCCTTGTACCTGGCAGGGAGGGTGGGTCTAGACCTGCACCCACCAAGTCACCATCAGCCTCCAAGCCAGTACCCTGTCCCACCCAAGGCACCCACTCCTGACCTGGATTTTTGGGGACAGCAGCTTCTGTGTCTGGGGAAAAAAAAAAATTGCCTCCCCAAAGAGTTGGAGAGGAAAAGGAATTTTCTAACCAGGAGCTAAAGGGAAGAGGGATTGTGAGTCACCTACAGTTTCCAGAGGATGTGGGTTTCTAGCTGAGCAAATGGGAATTCCATGTCCTGACAATCATGTTCGTGGAGATCCACATTTATTCAGTGCCTTTGGCCTAGTCAGCTGCAGCCATTTGCATGCAGACCGAAACTGAAGCGTCCCCTGTGCCCTGGGTCCTTGCAGGGGAGGAAGGGTGAGAGAGGACAGATGGACACTTGCGGAGCTTCTGTGTGAGCTTGACACGCGTTAGGCTGGGGGCCTCGAGATGCCTGAGGCAGGCAGACAGCAGCCTGGTCACCCCGGTGGGAAGGCTGGGGCCCGAGGTCACCAGCGAGGGGCTTGCCACTCAGACCTATGCCACCCTGATCCCAAAAGCCACTGGGTGGCTCCCTGCGGTCTCGGAGGTGAGTCAGTCTTGAAGCAGCCCCCTTTGAGTAATTGAATCTCTTTGGCTGGCCCTCAAGCAAAGTGTGCCTGATTCCAGAGTCTGCTCAACAAAGAAGATTTCTGTCTTTTGTACTCAGAGTGACACAAAGGGAATCTTGCCTTTTCCATTTAAGGAGACCCAAAGAATATGTGATCTGGCCGAATCCCAGCGTGTGGGATATAGTGGACAAGCCCACCCTGCCCTGTCACCAAATGATCCCCTGACTTTGTTTCTTTGTCTATGAAACAAGGTCAGGAACCCCGCTAGCGGACATCTACCAAACCCTCATGTGCCGGGCCCTGTGCTAGGTATTTAATTATCACATAAACCTTCTGAGCGAAAAGTGGGATTACCATTGTACAGTTAAGGAAACTGAGGCTCAGAGAGGCTGACGCACCTGCCCAAGGTCACACAGCCTTGAAGCTGTCTGTTTCAGAGCTCACCCCCTTTGCCATTGCACCACCCCTCCAGCTCCGCATGACTTCAGGGTGAATGGAGACAGCAGGTGTATGAGAATGTGAACTGGACTGTGCCAGGGGCTCTTCTGGGTGAGAGATGGTGCTTATGAAGACCATACAGGAGCCAGGGCTGGTCACCTGGGTCCCCATCCCCAAGCACCTGACCTCCTCCTGGAGTTTCAAGGAGGCCTTGTTGCCTTCAAACAGCAGTTCCAGGGAAGGTGTTTCCCTGGAGGGTTTGGAAAGGAGTGAGTGGGCTTCTTTTTCACCCACTGACTGAGCCCCTTTTAGTGAGCGCTTCCTCTAGCGCACCGGGCAGTGGCCACGTAGGCACTCATGTCAGTTGTCATTGGTGTAGACTAGGCCATGAGTTCAAGTCTCATCAGGCCCGGACCTGATGGCCTGTGGGGTCAGGGCAGTGAAGCTCGTGCTGAGGACAGTGAACAGCACGAGCTCAGGGCAGAGCACTTGGTGTAGGAAGCAGTGGCCAGGGATGCCCGGCAGCAGGGCAGCAACAGGGAGGGAGGCTCTGCCAGCGCGCATGAGGGCAGGCGCCGGGAGCCCCCCCGGTGTTCTTTCAGGGGCTCCTGGCAAGCGCCAGCCTGGACGCCTGCTGACCTGTTGGGCAGGGGAGTAGGACCCTCACCTGCTTTGGGGTCTCAAGCCTGCCCTCACGTCTTGTCACTCATGAAAGAGAGCAATAAGGAAAGGCGTCGTTGGGTCCTTCTTTGGAGTAAGCCGAGTCAGTCCCAGGCCTGTGAGCGTGGACTGCGGGACCCGACCGACACCCAGACCTCTTCTGCTCCTGCCTGTGTCCCCTGCCTGTTGCTTGGTCTTGGGGAACTTGCTTCGCCTCACTCTGAGCCTCAGTTTTCTCATCTGCGACATGGCCCTAACAATGGTGCTGACCTCATGGGACAACTGTGAGCAGTCGGGGAGCATCTGAGCAGATTTGATGAGGCTGGAGACTGTCTGGTGTGGCGTCTGGCACTCAGGGGCTCTTTCAGTGGTCACGGATGTGGCTGGTCGGTTGCATTCTTGGTGGGAATCTGTGAAGTGAGGGGTGAAGTGTGTTGAGCAGGATCTGGGAGGTCCGGCAGACGGGGAAACAGGTTCCAGATTACGGGCGTGACTCACTGTGCTTTCTTGTGGGACCCGATTTTGTGTGTCACTTGGCCAAGCTGCCCACGCGAGTGCTGAGCACAAAGCAGGCTGGCATCTGTGGGCTCTACTGGAGTCGGGGGGAGCGGAATGTGGCCTGAGATTTTCTCTCTTCTCCCCCAAATGCTTTTCTAGTCCAACATGGGGTCCTGCCCACATGAAGAAGACCTGTCCTCAGCAAGCAGCCACCTGCTTGCCATGTGCCCTGCAGCCAGAGCCCCTTTTCCATGGGTTCTTGGAGGGGAAGCCCACACTGGCCCTGGCCCCTACCCAGACACAGACCCCTTTGGAGAGGGGCAGCGCGTGCATGTGGGGTGCCTACATGCGTTGGTCAGGCTTATACTGAATCCAGCCTCCATGCAACAAGCTGCCATCGGGTCTAGATTGGGAAGAGGGAGCGTATGTTCCCAGAGCTGCTGGCTGGTCCTCTCTGTTCAATACCCCGGCCCCCATCAGAGCCTCTGCATCAGCAGGACCTTGTCTGTGTGTGTACCACCGCAGGGAACTCTGGGTGGCCACCCTTTGTTCCCTTCCTCCAGGAAAAGCAGGGTGGGGGTGGTGCAGTGGGGGAGGGACCAGACAAAGCGTCCAAAGAGCTGAAATACTCTTCTCTGAGCTTTGGCCACCTGATGTGAAGGATTGACTCACTGGAAAAGACCCTGATGCTGGGAAAGATTGAAGGCAGGGGGAGAAGGGGACGACAGAGGATGAGGTGATTGGATAACATCACCAACTCAGTGGACATGAGTTTGAGTGAACTCCAGGAGTTGGTGATGGACAGGGAGGCCTGGCGTGCTGCAGTTCATGGGGTCGCAAAGAGTCGGACACGACTGAGTGACTGAACTGAACCGAACTGAGGAGCTGGCTGTCCTTCCCTCCAGCCTCTGTCGGGCCCACAATCCTGACTTCTTCTCTCCCAAGATTACTTCAGAATTGCTTAGAAACTCTGGGGACAGACTACCCAATGTGAATCCCAGCTCTGCTGAGCTCTGTGACTTGCTCAAGCCCTCACCTCTCGGAGCCTCAGTTTCCTCGTCTGTAAAACGGGGAGATCAGGCAGGTCGTGAAGGGCGGTCGGGAGCAGTAATGGGGCTGAGGCGTGTGAAGTGCGCAGCGTGGAGCCTTCCCGAGTGTCATCTGTGTTGCTGTGATCACCCATTAAACTGAGTGCTCCCTCTCTTAATCAGACTACTGATGGGAACTGAAAGCAGAACTCCTTGGCAAAGGCTCAGCGAGAAGGTTTGGTTTCACCCAGTCAGGCGGGTTCAGGAGGGTGTTGGGTGATGGGGGCGCGGTGAGAATCAGCGTTGCCTCAGCCAGGCCAGCTGCGGTCTCTGAGCTCTGCGTGTTTCCCTCCATCGCTGCCCTTCCTTCCACAGGAGTCGGCAGGAACGTGACGTCCCATTCTCTGCCAGCCTCCCTCCGAGCCAGCTCCAGGCAGCTCCCACAGGAGCCGGTTCTTGAGCCTGGCCACCTGGGGCAGGCTGCATTCCTTCAGTGCTTCGGAGTGCTTGCCAGGGGCTTCCATGGAGCCTGACTCAGGGAATGGGAAACCGAGGCCCAGAGAGATCAAGCACACTGATGGAGCTCACACAGCAGCTAGACACGCACATCAGTCACAGAGGATGGGAAAGGGAGCGAAGAGAGTACTTCAGGGGCTCCCTCTCTCTGGGCGAAGGCTTAATTTGATGGCTGTGGATGAGGGCCATAGTGGTAGGGCAGGGCAGGAAGTGAGGAGCCTGCAGGGAAAGAGGGTGCACTCCCTCACTCTAGACCAGAGTTTCTCGCCTCAACACTGTTGACTCCATTTGAGCCAGATAATTATTGGTTTTTCAGTTCAGTTCAGTTCAGTTGCTCAGTTGTGTCTGACTCTGCGACCCCATGGACTGAAGTACGCCAGGCCTCCCTGTTCATCACCAACTCCTGGAGTTGACCCAAACTCATGTCCATTGAGTTGATGATGCCATCCAACCATCTCATCCTCTGTCGTCCCCTTCTCCTCCTGCCTTCAATCTTTCCCAGCATCAGGGTCTTTTCAAATGAGTCAGTACTTGAATTATGTGGCCAAAGTATTGGAGTTTCAGCTTCAGCATCAGTCCTTCCAATGAACACCCAGGATTGATCTCCTTTAGGATGGACTGGTTGGATCTCCTTGCAGTCTAAGGGACTCTCAAGAGTCTTCTCCAACACCACAGTTCAAAAGCATCCCTTCTTTAGCGCTCAGCTTTCTTTATAGTCCAACTCTGACATCCATACATGACTACTGGAAAAACCATAGCCTTGCCTAGATGGACCTTAGTCGGCAAAGTAATGTCTCTGCTTTTTAATATGCTGTCTAGGTTAGTCATAACTTTATTGTTTTTTAATATTCATTTATCTACTTGGCTGTGCTGGGGCTTAGTTGCAGCCTGTGAACTCTTAGTTGCGGTGTGTGAGATCTAGTTCCCTGACCAGGGATCAAACCTGGGCCCCCTGTATTGGGAGCACTCAGTCTTAGCCGCTGGACCACCAGGGAAGTCTCCCCCAAGCCAGGTAACCCTTTGTTGTGGGGCCTCCACCCATGAGAAGCCGGTAGCATTTCTTCAGCTGTAACTGCCAAAAATGCCTCCAGACTGTGCCAAGTACTTTATCCATGTAAGTCAATTGCTTCTCCAAACTCCAGGAGGTACAGGGTATTAGTCCCTATTGGAGATGAGGAACCTGAGGCACGGAGAGGTTCAGTTCTGAAATCTCACAATGAGTGAGCGAGCCTCGGAGGAGAGATGGGACCGAGTGGTCTGGCCTTGATATGCGCTGACCGCCTCCCAGCCTTTCCCCAGCCCTCAGTGAATGTGGCTCTCGGGGTGAATGAGCCCCATGCCGTGCTCCCACCTTGAACAGGCTGATCTGATGTGATGCTGGGTCTCCAACCTGTGGTCCAGGATTTACCCGCTGATCTCAGTGTCCTACGGGGTCCGTTTGCAACTCTGGTGTCTGTGACTGGCAGCCCCACCCCTTCCTTGCTGCGGTCCCAAGGAGAGGGCCCAGCCTCTGGGAGCAGAAAGTCCTGCCCCTCTCTAAGCTAGAGGAGCTGAAGCCTCTGTGTGTGCTTGTTTTGCCTTTTCAGCAGCTCTCGGAGGGGAGGGTTCATCATCTGCATTTTAGAGATCAAGAGGCTGAGGACCACAGAAACCCAATGAAATGCCCTGAATCCCTTAGCTCAGCAGAACCAACCTCTCCGGCACCAGGGCCTGGGTTTCCTGGAAGAATTTTTCCACGGACCGGGGAGGCTGGATGGTTTCGGGATGATTCAAGCGCATTACATTTATTGTGCACTTTATCCCTATTATTATTGTATCAGCTCCACCTCGGATCATCAGGCATTAAATCCTGGAGCTTGGGAACCCCTGCCTTAGCTAGTAGGGGATATGAAGAATCCAACATGAGGTGAAAAGAGGCAGAGGGAGGGGCACCAGTCAAGAAATGAGCTTGGGAGAGGACCTCTGTGAGAGGTCCTCGGTGGAGGCGAACACGCCTAATTACAAGATCAACCGAGGGATAGGGAGGGGGTTTGCACCCTTGGAATTCTTCCCAGGCCAGCCTCCTGTGAGCCTCTCTCATTGCTGCCTTCTTCTCTTTCTCTTCCCAGGGCGACATGGGAACATTGGGTCCGATTGGCTACCCAGGACCCAAGGGCATGAAGGTAAACAGAAACCTTTCTTTACTCTGAGTCTCACCCCAGCCAGGCGCCCCCTGACTCATTTCAGCTTAGAAGGAAGGGTACCCTGACACAGTGTTGGGGGAGTGTACTCAGAGGGGTGCTGGGGTGGAACGAGGCAGATCAGGGGCTCAGTGCTTCTCAGTCCTGAGAGCCAAACATCGTGTGCATGTCATTTATGCCAGACATCTTTATTGGACAGCAGTCCCCCAGCTGAGCATGAGTCAGACGTGGTTCTGGACCTCAGGGCACTGAAAGTCCAGTGCAGAACATCACCAGGGGGACAGAAACTATGACGGCAAGCCAGTGAGCTCAGGACATCCCTGAGTGGGATGGGTGTGCAGGCGAAAGGTGGGCTTATGCTGCCAGGGCCACGTTCCAGGGACGATTCCATTTGGCTAACAAGCGTGTAACACAGCTCATGAAGGCTGTCTCCCCCATCAGCGCCCTTCTCCCCTGGATGTGTCCAGAGTTCTGTGATTCACAAGTCAGCCGCCCCTTCTTATGGTCCTACATGCCACACCATCGCCCTTTGGGCCAGGGCTCACTGCCCCCTTTTACAGATGAGAAAACTGAGCCCTGGGCTGGAGCATTCAGCACAGGGTCTTGCAGCAAGCCAATGGGTTTATGCCAGGGCTCCTGACTTCTGGGGCTTTTACCCTCCGTCACAGCTGAGCCCAGACCTCTGTCTTGCAGGGACTGATGGGAAACGTGGGGGAACCCGGACTGAAAGGTGATAAGGTGATCTGAATACTCCCTTATTGCACTGTGTTTCATCTGCATGCGAATTCCTTCCGCCTCGGCGCTGCTGCTGATTTCTCGCCAGGTCCACTCCCCTGCACTTCTCCTGCCTCCCCTCTGGCCCTCCCTAAATCTGTGCTCCCCAACTTCTTCCCTGAAACTCTGGGTGGGATTCAGGCAGACCTTCTGGAAGCATGCGGACCTTGGCAGACAGAGTGAGGGGCTGAGGCTGTTGAAACTTGGGTTAGGGGTGAGTTAAGGCAGGTCTCCGAATTTGGGGAGCAAAGCTGAGGCTAGCATCCAGGCTTTGAGGTCAAAGCCACAGGATGCAGAGGGTGGGGATGGAGAGATAGGAGAAGTGGATCTGAGATGATGGGCCCCAGGACAGGGCTGATGGCATAGGAGGAAACAAATCCACATCCACTCTCAAGATTGGAATTGGGAGCCCAATCCCAGGGTCTGAAAATGCAACAGAAAAGCCAGGATGGGCCTGAGCCCCTGACCAGCGTTCCTCCCAGCTGTGCCGGGGGTGGGCGCGGGGTGGCACCCTTGCCATGTGTCTTCCACAGTTTCACTGCCGAGCCAGCCCTGGGCCAAACCAGAGCTGGAGTTGGGTAGGTGGGACCCCAGGGCCCAGAGAGGGGCAGCATCTGGCCTGGGCCCTGCAGCATCCGAGTGAAGAGACCCAGGGGGTAGGGGCCATGCTTCTGTGCTCGGCTCTGTGGCCTTCTTCCTGCCCTCCCCTGCAGCCTCTTGATAAGCCAGGCCTGGCAGAGGGAGCGTAGCAGAGCTTTGGGGCAGCATCCAAGTTTCCATAAGCCTGAGCAGATAAGAGCCGCTCACCTGCTCCGGGGCCGAGCTCCCCGCACCTGTCTTCAGATGACTCTGCTCCTCCTAAGTTCAAGGAACAGGGGCAGGGACCAACACTGGTCCCCCTCTAAGTGTTCTGCAGGGCTTAGCTCTCCCAGCCTCCACCCCTCTACGAGATGGGAAGCTTGCTGAGCACGCACAGCTGGTACGTAGCATCAGGATTCGAACCCTGGCACCTGCCAGCAGAGACCTCCACCCTGAAGCAGGACTGAGGTCAGAAGGGCAGAGTCGATGAGGTCCTTAGAGGTCACCTCCTCCAGTGCCTACCTGTCACAACTGGAGAAACAGACCCAAAGAAGAAAAGAGGTTCTTCAAAGGAAACTCAGTGATCGGTAGGAGCCAGCCCAGAGCCTGGACTCTTAGAAAAACTAGAGCTGCTGGGCTGAAATGAGCATCCCGTGTTGCCCTGCCCATCCCCACCCCCGGTGCCCAGCCAGGCGGTGCTCACCCCAGTCCTGTGTCTGTCTCCACCTCTCCCGTCTCCTCCCTCACACCCAAGCCTCCAGCTGCCCCTCCCTCCACCCCCCAACCCCTCCCCTCTCAGCTTTGACCCCTGGCTCTGCCCTTCTGGTTGCTAAGCCCCCTCTTCCACCGCCTGCCCTCTGGAGATGTAGGGGCTTTCTGTTGGAGGCGGGGGCTTCCCCACAGCTACCTGTTTACTCCGTGGTTTGAGTCATCAGCACTCTGGAAATGTTGTAGTCATGGACAAGGTGAAAGGAAGTGGGGGGGGGGTGGAAATAGGAGTGTAGGCAGGGAGCTTTTTATAGGCCCTTTGCAGAGCTGGCCTCCAGCTCACTGTTTCTTCAGGAACATGGAAATAAACGTGTTACATAGAATTCGGCTGGCTTGCTGACTGGTGCTGCCTGGGACATCGAGAGATGTAAAAGCCGGAAATTATTTTCCTGCTCACAGATCTCAGCAAAATCAAATAAGTCTTTAGAGTTAAAAAGAAAAGAAAAATCTCTTTTCTGCTTCTTTGGCTAGAATAGGGTCATAATATTGGGGGGAGCAGTGTTCTTATCAGCCCCTCCTCACTCCACCCCACCTTCTGGCCCCTCCCTGGGATGACAGAGCCACCCCTCCATGTTCCGCAGTCATCCTGCCTAGAATCCCAGATTGTCATGAACCAGCCTGGCCTCAGTCCTGTTTGCCACCACCTGGCTCCCTCTTCCCCCATGGAGGTACATTCTGGAACCCAGGCTTCTGCTCCAGGCCCAGCTTTCTCCAAATCCCTTGTCCTGATTTTTTTAGGGGCCTTTGAACCTTTTTTTTTAAAAAAACCATCTTACTCCTTCTTTGGACATAAAAAAAAATGTTCCTAAGTTCCTAAAACTCTGGGATATTGTATAAGATTTTCCAAATTGGAAAAACCAAAGTAAGTTAAAAACACACACACACACACACTTTTTTTTTATTATTAAAAAAAAAATTCTGGCTTTTGTTCTCCCAAGGAAGTTCTGTTGGATCATGGCCTTAGCTGCACGACATGAGTTCTCTAAGATTCTCCATTCTTCTTGGGTTTTTCTCCCCATCCATCCAACTGCTGCCAGGGCTGTGAATGTTTTCTGAGTCCTGGGGCCAACGTACCAACATGGAAAGCTGGAAAGGATGAGGGCTGTGTGAGACGGTTCCAGCTCCAAGGAGAAACCTCCCAATCTGGTTCTGAGACAGCTCATTTACCAGGATGTGGTTGAGTACAGGGAGGGGGCAGAAGAGGCCTCTGACAGCCAGAATCAGGGTGACCAAGTCCACGCCATGTGTCATCCTAAGAGGGAAACACCCAGACTTAACTCGAGACCAGTTTACTTGCTGTTGACACGTACTCTTAATGAGCCAAGCTCTCTGGTTTCTCATGCTATAGCTGATTCAAAGCAGTTAATTAGACGTAGACCGAAGCCGATTGCTGGCACAGAAACTCCCTCAGAAGGAAGATGTGACAACTCACAGCCTGGCAGTGAAAAATATCAAGCAACAAATGCAAGCGCTCTGAACCCGTGGCGGTGCGGGGACGCTGTCCAAGCTGCACGCTCTTCCGTGTGACGTCAGTTGATGATGAAGAGGTTGAAGGATCGAGACACGGTTCCTTTGACCCACGAGTGTCTGATCTCCCGCCAAGGCCAGGCAACATGGGGCAGCGTAGTTCTGTTAGTGGAGTGTTCAGCCGCCTGAGCAACCCCAGGCAGACCTGCGGCTAAGCTGGCTCTGTCCCCCGAGGGGCCCGCCTTCCGCACCCAGGCTCCTCTGGGGCTGGGGGCTGCCCTTTCTCTAACAAGGCTGCTGCTGGGCGCATCGACTCGGGGAACGGCCTCGGCAGAGCTGTACCTCGCCACTGGGTCTGGATGTGGGGGAGGCTTCCAGAACTCACCATGGTTTCCATGGTAACCGTCTTTGCTGGTGTGTATTTAGGGTGAACAAGGGGCTCCAGGTGTGTCAGGAGATGCCGGATTCCAAGGAGACAAGGTAACTCCTGCACATTCACCCCCTGCCCCCCGCCCTGCTCTTCTGTGGCGCCGGCTTCCTTCCCAGGGGCCGACATGGGCCGGGACCCACCTGGAAGGTGGCATCCTTTCCCACCATCCTGTCTCCTCCATCTTCCATCTGCCCTCTCGTTGTTGTCTCTTCTCTGGACTTCACAGCAGCCTCTTGACATATTCCCAGGCCCCAGCCACGTCCCTCCCAGCCTGTCTTCCTCACCGGCCCAAAAGTGTGCCGAGGGCCCAGGTCGGCTCCGTGCTCGTCCACGCCTCCTCACTGCCCCAGAGTGGAGTCCCAGCGCCTGGCCCCTGCCCCTGGGCCGCCAGCGTGCAGGCCCCCCACCCTTCCAGCCCTGAGCCCCAGCCCCACTGACCTCCTCACTGCACCACGTGGGCACACACAGCCGCCTCGCTGGGCGCACCCTCCGCCCATCTGGGCACGGCCCAGCCCCGCCCCAGAGCTCCGCGCGGATGCCGTGTTCTCTACCTGCTCAGGAAATTGCTGTGCCCCTCTCTGAGTGCCCCTCACTTGCGGCAGCACGTCTCTTCCCTGGCTTATGGGGACTGGTGCTCCGCCCATGGCCAGACAGCAGGTTCCCCAGAACAAGGCCCTCGGCTGGCCTGGAGGGGCTCAGGTCAGGGTCCTGCGCAGGACGGTGAACACTTAAAAAGGTACATCTGAGTGAGTGGCTGGCCAGGATGACGGAGGATCCCAGGCCGCCTGCCAGGCCGGCTCCTCTTCGCCTGTGTCCGGCACCATGTGGCCACATCTGGAGTTCTCCCAGCCAGTCAATGAGGCCCAGATGTTGGCCAGCTCTCCCTCTTCCTCTCCCCTCCCTCCTGGCTGGCCTGTCCTGACCCAGCCTCGATGTCTCCGGGTTGCGAGCCACGCAGGCCTGGCTGCCTCTGCAGCGGGGCCCCAGTCTCCAGACTTCCCCGGCATCACAGGCGCAGCAGCATGCCTGCTCGGTGGCCCTGGGGTCCCGGGGTCCCAGATGGCCTTGTGAGGACAGGAGCTGCCGTTTCGCCCTTGCATCCCGGGGTCCCAGCCTACAGGGCTGCCAAGCTGGAGCTCACAAACAGAGGGCTCATCCTCCCCGTAAAAGCGGGTGTTGTCCAGGCCTCGGGCCGGCGAGGTGACCCAGCAGCTGTGCATCTGGCCATTACTGGGCGTTGCTAACCCCAGTTCGCTCTGCATCTTTTTCAGGGGAGCCAGGGCTTGCCAGGGTTCCCCGGCGCACGGGGGAAGCCAGGGCCTGTGGTGAGTACCTTCTGTCTCTAGAGCCTCAGACTCATGGTGTCCAAATGGTCATGGAATGTGGCCAGAGATGCCTTCACATCCAGGACCTCATTTCTTCCCCCAGCAGCACTGGGAGGCGAGTAAAGCAGAGTAGAAATGGAGATCTGCCCCTTTTACAGATGAGGACACTGAGGCCCAGAGGGGCAGCAGCATACCCAGACATCAGGCACTGGCAGAGCTCTGGTGAGAATCAGGGCTCCAAGTGCCTTGTAAATAATAGTAATGTTATCAACAATAGCAGTGGATGTCATTTATTTATTGAATGTTCCCATTGGTGCTAGTGGTAAAGAACCTGCCTGCCACTGCAGGAGACTTAAAGAGACATGGGTTCGATCTCTGGGTTGAGAAGATCCCCTGGAGGAGGGCATGGCAACCCACTCCAGTATTCTTGCCTGGAGAATCCCATGGACAGAGGAGCCTGGTGGGCTACAGTTCAATCTCTACCTGCTCAGGAAATTGCTGTGCCCCTCTCTGAGTGCCCCTCACTTGCGGCAGCACGTCTCTTCCCTGGCTTATGGGGACTGGTGCTCCGCCCATGGCCAGACAGCAGGTTCCCCAGAACAAGGCCCTCGGCTGGCCTGGAGGGGCTCAGGTCAGGGTCCTGCGCAGGACAGTGAACACTTAAAAAGATACATCTGAGTGAGTGGCTGGCCAGGATGACGGAGGATCCCAGGCCGCCTGCCAGGCCGGCTCCTCTTCGCCTGTGTCCGGCACCATGTGGCCACATCTGGAGTTCTCCCAGCCAGTCAATGAGGCCCAGATGTTGGCCAGCTCTCCCTCTTCCTCTCCCCTCCCTCCTGGCTGGCCTGTCCTGACCCAGCCTCGATGTCTCCGGGTTGCGAGCCACGCAGGCCTGGCTGCCTCTGCAGCGGGGCCCCAGTCTCCAGACTTCCCCGGCATCACAGGCGCAGCAGCATGCCTGCTCGGTGGCCCTGGGGTCCCGGGGTCCCGGATGGCCTTGTGAGGACAGGAGCTGCCGTTTCGCCCTTGCATCCCGGGGTCCCAGCCTACAGGGCTGCCAAGCTGGAGCTCACAAGCAGAGGGCTCATCCTCCCCGTAAAAGCGGGTGTTGTCCAGGCCTCGGGCCGGCGGGGTGACCCAGCAGCTGTGCATCTGGCCATTACTGGGCGTTGCTAACCCCAGTTCGCTCTGCATCTTTTTCAGGGGAGCCAGGGCTTGCCAGGGTTCCCCGGCGCACGGGGGAAGCCAGGGCCTGTGGTGAGTACCTTCTGTCTCTAGAGCCTCAGACTCATGGTGTCCAAATGGTCATGGAATGTGGCCAGAGATGCCTTCACATCCAGGACCTCATTTCTTCCCCCAGCAGCACTGGGAGGCGAGTAAAGCAGAGTAGAAATGGAGATCTGCCCCTTTTACAGATGAGGACACTGAGGCCCAGAGGGGCAGCAGCATACCCAGACATCAGGCACTGGCAGAGCTCTGGTGAGAATCAGGGCTCCAAGTGCCTTGTAAATAATAGTAATGTTATCAACAATAGCAGTGGATGTCATTTATTTATTGAATGTTCCCATTGGTGCTAGTGGTAAAGAACCTGCCTGCCACTGCAGGAGACTTAAAGAGACATGGGTTCGATCCCTGGGTTGAGAAGATCCCCTGGAGGAGGGCATGGCAACCCACTCCAGTATTCTTGCCTGGAGAATCCCATGGACAGAGGAGCCTGGTGGGCTACAGTTCATAGGGTCGTGAAGAGTTGGATGTGACTGAAGCAACTTGGCACACAATCACACATGCATCAGATCCTCCCTGTGCTGTGTCTCTTTGAAAGACTGTCCACAACCCCAGGAGTCAGAGAATTGTTATTGTTCCCATTTCACAGATGGGAAAGTAAAGTTCAAAGGTGAAGTGACTTGCCCAGGATCCGGTGCCCAGGAAGAGTAGGATTTGGGGCTTGAACAGTAACTACTTGTAGTTGTCTGGGCAGATTTCACTCGTATTCTCCTGAATTTTCCAACCATCCCCAGGCTGGGGCCTAATACAAGGGGTCCGTGGGCCCTCGCTTACTCCTGCCTCCCCTCCAATCTCTTCTCTTCCACAGGGCAAAGTTGGAGACAAAGGATCCATTGGGTTTCCTGGGCCCCCGGGACCTGAGGTATTTAATGCCCTATTTCTCTGTGTCTGACTTACTGCGTGTTGTCCTTGGGAAACCAAGGCTCAGAGATAGGGAGAGACTTGCCTGAGGTCACACAGCAATTGAAAGATGGGATTAGAAATTCCTAGAGCATCAGTCTTTCCTTTTCTTCCTCGGTTTCCTGGCTTCACTGGGGGCTCGCAAAGGCAGCGGGGCAGCAGCTGGCTTCAGACTCCCTCCCCAGCTCCACGGCTGCCTTTCCAGTTTCCAGAAAGAAGCATCAGGAAACCCCTCTGAGCCGTGCTGCCTGGACCCTTCATGGGAGCTCCCCGCATTCTCTACCCCTCTGAGCCCTGGAACTTTTCCAGCTACATACAGCCATCCCGGAGAGGTGCAGGGCTCAGAGCTCACAGGTACAGGGAGCAAGAAACAAGAGTAAGATTCTGGTGTTTGAATGGAGAAGGTGTCACGACAGATAGATTAAGCAATTAACATGGTTACTACAGCTGAGTCAGTAGAACCCGAGAGTTTCTGACACGTGTGATAATGAGCACAGGTATGTTAAATGTCCATCACTGGCATTTCTGTACAAAAGAGCGAGGCAGCTGGGCAGCTGACTGAACTCCTCTTCCTGCTTCCCCGCCCCATGCCTCGCCCCCAGTACAGGGACCAGCTCTGGAGAACAGGGTGGGCAGTGCTGGGGGACTGCCGTCTATCTTAGGGGGTCCAGGTCAGCCCTAGTCCCCACCCCACCCCTATGTCATACCTCCCTAGCCTGGTGTCTTGCACATCCCTGAGGTCTCGGAGACAGAAGTCTGGTCCATCCTTCCAAAGATCACTCCTGGTATCGCCCGGATGGATGAGGGAGTGTTTCCTAAAAGCCACAAGTTCTACTTTCCACTGTGTTGACTTTGGCCTTGACACAGTCCTATCTTTAGACAAATGGACTTGGCCTCTCTTCCATGGCCCTGATTCCTTCCTCTGGTCACTGTGGAAAAAGACTTCTCTGAGAGGCCGGGTTTCCCAGCAGTCCGGCCAGTGCGGGTGGAAAGCCGGCTCCCTCGTTTCATTAGGCACTGCCTCGCGCCAGGAGGCTGCGTCGCACCTTCGGGATGGGAGCTGGCTGGACGGCCATCGCGGCCCGCGAGGGAGACGCTGCCACAACCGCCCTTTGCAGAGGAGGGGGCTGAGTGACGAGCAGGGTGGGGGTGGCCTCCGCAGGGTCGCCCTGCTGCTTGTAGCAGAGAAGTTCTTCATTTTGCCCTTTGGCTCCCTCTTGGGTCCCTGGACAGCTCTGGGGTCTGCCTCCCCCATCTTTGGGTTCTGTTTGGATTGGCGGACTCAGCATCCGGAAGATGGTTCTGCTTAGCTGAAGACAGAAGCCGACGAGCCTGGCAGCACCTTCCAGGGTCTTTGTCACCTTTCCGAAGAGTGGTGCAACGAGCCTGGCAGCACCTTCCGGGGTCTTTGTCACCTTTCCGACCGTGGGTGCAACTTCTACTCCCCAGCCCCGGGGTGAATCAGCGCTTTCATTCATTAGTGGGTCTGATCTGTGTGACGCCAGAATTTGATCAGCGTCCTGGCCTCCTTCAAATTCTCCCTGGAGACAGGCCCATCCCAAGCAGCTTTGTTTTCCCAGGACCCACAACCCTTTGGCTTGTAGATTTTTTATTGAGTGCTTACCAGATGCCAAATACTGAACTCAGCGGTGCACTCACCTCATTCTCTTCAAGCCTCAGAGCAGCCTTGTCTGGTGATCTTTATAGTTAGCATTTTGGAGATGCAGAGGCCAGGGCCTAGACCGGCCTAAAAACCTGCCTGGGGTCACACAGTGAGTCGGTGGCAGAATGGGACTTTGAGCCTCTCGATTTGAAGAAAAAGATGTGGGTCTTCGGCTTCCTGTGTTAACTCCAAGTTCAAGACCAGACTTGCCTTCCCTAGTGAGAAGGGTGAGAGGATGGTGGAGCTGGAATCTAACGAGAGTTACCAAAACCTCAAAAGAGGAAGAAAATAGAGCCACTTACTAAGGTGAAGTCGGGGAGCATCCTGGCTTTAGGGACTCATATTCAAAGGCTTTGGTTTCTGGTTGGCAGGCAACTGAGGGAGTAGTGGGTCTGCCCTGAAAGCAAATGGGGTTCTAGGCTGAATTAACAGAGATATACCTAAAACAAGGGAGGGGATGTTCTTACACTGACTCTGCTGGTCGGTTCACGGATATCCTAGTGATCACCAACAACGGAAGCTAAGCGGTTGGAGGCAGCCAGACTGAGGGCCCCGGGGCCCCTGACTAAGGGCAGTTGAAGGGACAGAGAGGTCTGGTCCTTTCTGCTGGGGAAGGAAAGAGATTCTGCTCCATGTCCCAAAGAAGCTTCCACTGCAGTCATCTGTCGGAATGGTCTGGGAGCAGTGAACTTTCAATGGTGGTGTGGGGCAGAGTCCAAGGATACAGTGGGGATCTGCTTCCGATAGTTGCTGATACTTATAGATCTGTGCTTTTCTAGCCTTTCAAAGTCACAGCAAACCCAGAATATACAGGATCCCCGCAATAAAGGATGGCACTCCTCGGAGCGGAAGACGGCTAGCTGTGAAGCCCTGGCTGCCCCAGGCCTAAGACTTGGGAAGGTCTGGATTAGATGACCTTGCATGTGCTAGTTCCTAGGCCAGGACCTTCCTGCACTGTCCTGCCTCATTTTCTCAGCACCTCTCTGAAGTGTAGGGGCTGATTCTTTGTTTTAGAACCATGATAACTGACCTGCCCAGGGTCATCCCCCTGCAGGATGAGATGGAGACCCAGGTCGGTCCCCCTCCAAGACCTATGGTCTTCACATTTCCCTGCGTAGTCCCCCTGTGTGACCCCAGCTCTCTGCTTCCTTTCAGGGATTCCCTGGAGACATTGGCCCCCCCGGGGACAATGGCCCAGAAGGCGTGAAGGTGAGTCCCTGCCCAGGAGAGCTCCAGCTGGTGAGGCTGACCGCTCTCTGCAAACCACAGGCCTGATTCCAAGCCAACGGGAGTCTCGCCAGCCTGTGGAGACGGAGGTGCCGCCTCTGAGCTCGCCCTCTGTTCCCTCTCACCAGGGTAAGCCTGGAGCTCGAGGCCTGCCAGGACCCCGTGGGCAGCTGGGTCCTGAGGTGAGACCGTCTGACCCTGCCTCCTACCCATCCCCGTCCCCCACCCCAGCCGCTAGCTTGCTCTCCCCTGGGTCCTGGAGACCCTAGCTGAGTTCCAGGGCCCCTCAGTCAGGAGACACAGGGCCCAGGACCACCTCAGGCTTGCCCTCCAACTCATCCTTTGTAGCTCTGCCCTGTGACCCTTCCAGGGTTCTCATCTGCCCTGGCCTGGCTGGCAGGTCACTCCCATCGCGGCCACGCCATTGCCCTGGGGTTTCTGGGAGTCACCGTCACTGCCTCTTCTCACAGTAGCACGGTTTACTGGGGTGCTGCTGTAGAAGGAAGGGCATCTCCGCTCAGGGGAGGTCCTGACTCTCAAGGGGATAGACTATGTCAGCTCCCTGTGGTTAGTGGCAGGCAGCATCAGGATTCGAACCCGAGTCCGCTGAGCCTGAAGCTCCTGGCATGGACCCTGTGCTGTTTAACTTCTGGGCTCCTGGGGGCTGCCTGGGGCCTCCCGGGAGAATGACATGACTTATGCAGCTAGTGACAGACTGAAGATTTGCTTACTGATTCTTCCGTGGTGAAGGCGATTGATGATTTCCTCGGGCCTGTTGGAGCACCAGCTGGAGGGCTGTTGGCCATCCCATGGGCTGGCCCCAGGTTTTTCCCATGTGCAAGGCCCTCCCCTGCACACCTTGGCTCAGGTCCCAGAGCTCCCATGACGCAGCCCTGGGGGAGGGTGCAGGAGGCCCCGACTCACCGCGACCACAGGCAGGCATCTGGCTGACATGGATCCCTTCTCGGGCTGGTCCTGGGTCTGGCAGGGTCCCAATACTGGCCCTGTGAGCTGCCACGTGGGGCTGCTTTCCTGGAAGCTAGGGCAGGGTGGGGGAGTGGGCTCTGGAGGGGGCCTCTTGGTTAGGCCTGGCATGCCAGAGGGGCCAGTCTGGCATCTCCCTGAGCCTGTGGGAGGGCCTGAGGCATCTCCATGGGTGGGAAGTGGGCAGGAGGGTAGGAGGGAAAGATGGCACCAGCCTGTGCTCCCATTGACGCTCACATTACAACATTATCACTGAAGCAGACTCAATATGCTCACCACTTGCTCACATCTCCATTGATTCATCTGTCCACTCGTCCATTCATTCACGCCTCCATTTGTTACCCTCTCTCAGGCCCTCCTCCCTGCCTTCCCAAACCACACACCCACTAGACCCTGGGCACACCCATCCTGAGTGATGCTGGGGGTCGTGGTGTCAAAAAAGAATAAGAGGTCATGGCTGTCCTCCAGGAACTCAGGTTATGCATCAGTGGGTTTGTTTGTTTGTTTGTTTGAACATAATCACAATAGTAAAGATGTTTATCAGTTTTCACAATCAATAGCCAGACAAAAAATAAAAGATAATTACATTTGCAAGTCATAATGGGGCTTCTCTGGTAGCTCAGACAGTTAAGAATCTGCCTGCAATGGAGGAGACTTGGGTTCGATCCCTGGGTTAGGAAGATCCCCTGGAGAAGGAAATGGCAACCCATTCAAGTATTCTTGCTGGGGAAATCCCATAGAGAGAGGAGCCTGGCGAGCTACACTCCATGGGGTCGCCAAGAGTTGGACACGACTGAGCAACTAACTCTAACTCATGGGAACATGATTAACCTGACTATAAAATAATGACATACAATTTGGAGGGTCAAGCAGAGGGGTACTCATCAGTGTTTAAGATGCTACTCTCTGTCCCGCTCCATTTTACAGATGGGGAAACTGAGGCATGGTGCGGCTAATGTCTGCCACTGAATAAACGGCAGAGCTCAGAACAGAGCCCGTATCTGTGAGCTGCAGTCTGGGGCTCTGCTCAAACAGCATATGATAGGGTTTGGCTTTCCTGTCCAGCACTACTGCCAACCCAGACTGACCACATTCACAGGACAGGGGGAGCCCCATTCACCCAGAAGCCCACGTGTGGTCTGGCCTCTAGGCCTCTGCCCTGGGTGGGGCCAGGCAGGGGGCCCAGGTGTACCATTTCTCAGCCAGGGAGGGCTCTCCTGTGCCCACCCCTTGCCCTCCTGATGGGTCAAGTTCTCCAAGACTCCCACTGAATTAACCTTCTCCTTTTTCTCCTCTCTCGTGTCTCCTGACCCTAGGGAGATGAGGGACCCATGGGGCCACCAGGGATCCCTGGCTTGGAGGTGAGTGTTGCTGGCCTGGGGGCGTGGGATTTGTTGGTCCTGAGCCAGCTGGGTGCAGGCGGGCATCATCTGGGTGGTGCTCTGGAGAGAAGTCGTCTATGAGAGCCTTGGGCCTGCCAAGGTGGGGGTGAGGACAGACCCCAGAGGAGAGAGACAAGGAGCAAGAAGCTGCTGTGCACCTACTGTGTGCAGGGGCCCTGCGTCCATTTTCATTCACTGATTCTCCCTGAGAGAGGCACTGCCTTTCTTAGTATCATTCAAGGCCCTCAGGCTCAAAGAGCATAGCCCAGGCAGCTTCCCTGGTGGCCCGCTGGTCAAGCATCCACCTTCTTATGGAGGGGATACGGGTTCCATCCCTGGTCAGGGAACTGAAACCCAAGATGCCAAGGGGCACCTAAGCCCGCACACCACAACTAAGACCTGTTACAGCCATAAAAAAAAAAAAAAAGGTAGAAGACTTCTCACGGAATCTCACAGCCAGGAAGCCAGGATACCCTCCCTGGAATCTGAATCTGACTTCTCTCTACTGCTTCAAGCGGTCTTCCAGAAAGAAGGTGCATGCCCAGCCACCTCCAGTCTCAATTGCATACATTGGCAGTTTGTAGATGTTTTTGGTCTTGGGACCTTTTGACATTCTTGGAAATGATTGAGGACCTTGAATGCTTTTCTTTACATGAGTTACATATATCGACATGAGTACTTAAAACCAAGAAATTTTAAATGCTTTTAACAATTTATTCAAGATTAACAACCAACTCTTTCCATGTTAACAAAAATAATAGTTTTACCCCCCCCACACACCAAAGCTATATTTTCCAAAACAAAAATCATCTAATGAAAAGAGTGGCATTGTTTTACCATTTTTTGCAAATCTCTTTAATGTCTGGCTTAATAGGAGTCAGCTGGATTCTTCTGTCTGCCTCTGCGTTCCATCTGTGGATAAAACCATGTGCCATGTAGTCTCTGGAAAACTCCACTTGCATTCATGAACATGAGTGACACAGGCAGATGACATCTTAATATTCTTATGGAAATAGTTTTGACCCTGTGAATTTCCTGTGAAAGGGTCTCAGGGTCCCCCAGAGGGCCCCGGGACAACAGTTTGAGAACTACTGGCCTAAACTCTCCATGCCCCTTTATCTTCTGTTCCAGTCCCTTCCTTTTCCTCACTCCTTGAAAACAGTTTTCATCATTCCCATTAGTAAACAAACCAGCCTGGGAGGGGAGGCTTCCCAAGGTCACACAGCTGACCACTCTCCCTGACTCCCCAAGGACAGCTGGCAGCCTGGTGACCTTGGGGCTCTGTGTCCCTGCCCCTCCTGGCTTCTCTCACTCACTTCTCCCTGTTGCAGGGTCAACCCGGCAGGAAGGGGTTTCCTGGAAGACCTGGCCCGGATGGCTTGAAGGTGAGGGGACCTGGAAGTGACGTGGCAGGAAGGGGGAGGAGGGAACACCTGGGGAGGAGAAGAGAGAGGGGGAGCCAATCGAAGAGGCCCTAGGATGACCCCTGAACCCCCGACCTGTTGTGAAAAGCAAGGAGATGGTCTTCATCTATCACTAAGTGTGTGTGAGTAACAGGAAAACGTGGACAGAATCTCAGAGTCCACCAGGGGACCAGTGTTCAAGTCACGGGGCACAGCGCGTGTTCTGGGAGGACTGACAAGACGGGAGGGTGTCCGTGTGCTGCAGGGGTGATGGGGGCACGTGGGAAGCGGGTCACGCGGCAGAATGGTGCAGCAGGAGCCCGTGGCCGGGGCTGGCCAAACCGCGTTCCTGCAGGCTCAGCGCAAAGGCTGCAACGTGGATGGGGGTTAGCTTTGGGTGGTGGGATTATCAGAGATTTCCATTTCCCTCTCTGGGCTTCTCTATTTTCCCCATCATCTCCCATAAATATGCATTTCACTTATTAACAGTTTTTTGGAAGTTATCAAAATGAAAAAGAACTGGCCCCAGTAGGAGATTATGTTCCTCAACACACGGGCAGCTTAATGCCTTTGCAGGGACTCCCTTTGAAGGCTGGGTTTCTCTGGCCATCCTGGGCAGGGATCACTGGGCCGAGTTGACAGCTGGGCAAACACACAGAGGGTTAGGGTGGAACTGGGGGGGGCCAGGCCGTCCAAGTGCCCTCCTCTCAGGAGAAATGGCCCCCGAGTCTGTGTCTGCCTGGCTCCTCTGGGGGTCTCAAGCCTGAGGTCTGGGGGCAGACCTGGAGGGGAGGCTAAGGTTTGACCCAGGATCGCTGTGAACCCCATCCGTTTGTGAGCCCAACTCCTGGCCGGTCTGAGCCCACGGCCTGCCCTCTGAGGCCTGGGCCTTTCTCCCTCAGATACCAGCTGGGTTTCTGTGGTGGGAGCGGTGACGGGCACCGGGCAGATTCATCCCACGGTTCTGCTTGCCAGGGCGGCTGTGGCTGCAGAAGGAGTGGGAGTCACCCCAGCGTGGGGTAAAGCCCACAGAAAGCTCTCGAAAGGCCACCCAGTGTGAGGGTCAGGGCCTTCCCAGGTGGCGCTAGCGGGAAAGGACCCGCCTGGCAGTGCAGGAGTCGTAAGAGACGAGGGTTTGATCCTTGGGAAGATCCCCTGGAGGAGGAAATGGCAACCCACTTCAGTATTCTTGCCTGGAGAATCCCATGGACAGAGGAGCCTGGTGGGCTACAGTCTGTGGGGTCACAGTCGGACATGACGGAGGTGACGTAGGACACAGCGCACGTGAGAGCTCGCAGGCAAATGAGTTCGGTTTTCCTTATTTGTGAGTGGGGGCGCCGATCCCAGAGCAGAGACGAGACCGTTCCGTGTCATTTGTGAGCTGGTGGCAGAGCGCTGGGAATCCAGTGCCCTGATTCCCCAGCTCCCCGCTCACCCTGGTGCAGCATGGGATCTCCATCGGTCAGACCCAAGTTCCAGCTCTAGCCCTACTTCCAGCTCACTGTATGACCTCAGCAGGTCACTTCACCTCTGTGAACTTCAGTTTCCATCTCCTGCTGAATGCCGTGGGTTGATGGGGGTCCCAGATGAGATATAGACCCCATGCCAGGTAACCTGCCCAGGGCCACTCCAAGGGAATGATGACTAGGATCATCCCTGGGGCCAGAGGAGGTTTTGTCCCAACGTCCCTTGTCCCTACCATTTGTTCGGAGTTTCCAAGGCCAGACTGCAGTTGAGTTTCTTGGTTCATCCCCACCAGAGGGGACTAAGGCCAGCCGAACTGAGTGTCTCCTGGGACGCCTGGACTCCTGCCACCCATTCCCAAGTGACCCTTCTCTGTTTCTCTGCAGGGCGAGCCAGGCGATGCTGGACGGCCGGGGCCTGTGGGTGAGCAGGTGAGTCACCGCCGTCTCAGACCCTACTGGCTCCCTTTACTGAGGGCTTAGCTGTGGGAAGCGCGTACCTGGAGCTCATTCATCCCCAACCCCAGCTGGAGTGGTCGGGTTAGGGTTATCTAACCCTAAACGGCTCCTCTCCCCGCTTCACTGACATGGACAAACTCTGGCTCTCAGGGAGGTGAGGTCACTGCATGAGAAAGCCACGAATCTTAGTCCCCACGGTTCTTCCCCACAGCCTGACTCTGCAGATGTTCTGGGGGCATTCGCCCAAAAGACGTTACGTGACTTTGTTCCCAGAACGTGCAAAGTGGAAGAGCCCTTTCATAGTCACCACCCGTGCTCCATGTAACGGGAGGGCCGGAAGAGCAGAGAAGCAGAGTCGCGTGCCAGGGCTCTCGGTCCAGGCATCCCTAAATTATAAAGAAAACAAAACTCACATCAGTGGCTCTGGCTATGCTGGAAGTCAGTCCAGGGTCTGAAGCGGAGAGGAGGTTGCACGTGATCCTTGAAAAGGAAGTTGGAGAAACATAACCTTCAGTGCTGAGGTCCAGGGCCCTTGGCACTGGAGGCTGATGAGTGGATGACTGGCCTTAGTCCCTCCCCTGCAGCCCGGCGCCTCCTGAAAGCGTAAGCTCTGGGCTCGTAGGTCAGGTCGGAAGGTAGCAGTCTCATCCACTCCTTTAAAGAAGGACCCCATCCTCTGAACCCAGCGAGGGGCTGCCTCGGGCTGGAAGGGGAACGGTGCTGGGGACCCAGAAGAATTTGTCTCTGCTGAGAAACGCCATCAGCGCCGTGAGAGTCACGCACACGAGGAGCTTCCTCAACAGGCCTGCAACATCTGTTGGGGGGAAGAAAGAAATTAAAGCAGGAGAGGACTGGATTTTTGAAACCTTTCCAGTGTCATTCGAGCGCATTCTGTGGGAAGCCCGGGAGTTTGGAAGGGCTGCCGCGGCCTGGATCTATTTCCTGATTGGAAAAAAAAGGCAATACGTTCAGCAAATTTAATTTCATAGTTATGCTCATGGTAGGGCCCTTGGGAAATAGATACTTGGAATCCTAGGATGGCAGAGCACAAAGCCTCCTTTGAAATCCCTCTATCCTGGAGTCCTAACCTTTTATTTTGTTCCTTAGACCCCTTTGGCAGGCTGGAGAAGATCATAGACCCCTTCTCAGAATTTGTTGTTCAGTCACTAAGTTGTGTTTGACTCTTTGCAACTGCGTGTTCTGCAGCACGCCAGGCTCCCCTGTCCTTCACTGTCTACAGGGGTTTGATCAGATTCATGTCCATTGAGTCAGTGATGCTATCTAACCATCTCAGAATAGAGAACTTCTTTAAATGCACAAAATACAAAAGACTACAAAGGAAATGAATTATATTGAAATACAAATGTGAGATTATGTTAAATTGTGATCTCCTCAAACATATGCTTCCTTATTCTTGCCTTGATAACGAGATCTAATGGCAGGTCTGATAATGACCTCAGTTTTGAAGTGGTGACCGGCCTCACTGATACACTGGGAGCTCTCTGCAGCAATGACTATAATGTGACGTGTAAAGGTCTGTGACCGTTACTGGTGCTGTAGATACGTTGCCTGCACGCCTTAAGCTCACGTTTGAGGGAAGTGCTCAGCTTCAACTAGAGGCTGGCGAAAATGATAGTTGTAGTTTTTCCCATTTAAGTTCATGGGCCCCTGAAATGCATCCATGGAGCCTTACAGGGACCCCAGATTGAGAACCCCTGGATCCTCCTTGACCACACTAACAAGTCTGGGATTTAGGGAGGGGAGTGGCCCAGTGGGTAAAGAATCCACCCGCCATGCAGGAGATACAGAAGAGGGCTCAGTCCCTGGGTGGTGAAGATCCCCTGGAGGAGGAGACGGCACCCCACTCCAGTATTCTTGGAGAATCCCGTGGACAGACGAGCCTGGAGGGCTGCAGTCCAAAGGGTCACAAAGAGTCGGACACGACTGAGTGACTAAGCAAGAACACATGCACACACACACGCACACACATGCACACACACATGCACACACGTGCACGCACACATGCACACACGCACGCACACACACATGCGCACACATGCAGAGGTTTAAGTTAGATGACCAAGTAAGCAAAGGAATGGGCAGGAGGAGTGGGAACCTGGCCTGGGGCGACCGCAGGCACACTTGTTCAGTAGAGACCTCAGCTGGCTGCCCAGTCAGCTGAGCAGGGAAGACAGAGACCTTTCTGTGTTGTGAGGGAGGCCTGGAGCTGAGCCTGCTGTTCCCTCAGCCCCTTCCCCGTGTGGGAAGAAGCAGGCCTTTCCCGTTCATAGCAGAATCAGAGGATCTCTGGGAAGAGTAGAAGAACCTCCTTATCTGCTACATTTATCAGGCACCTGTTAGGGAACAGGCTGTGTGCCAAACACTCGCCATACCATCCCCAGCAGTTCCCTAGCAATCCTTTGACAGTATGTACTACTAACCCCATTTTGCAAGTGAGGAAGCCAAGGCTCTGAGAAGTTAAGTACTTAACTTGATCACTTAAGGTGATCTCCCAGGGAGTGCCGTCACTGTCAGAGCCCAGGCTGACACCCAGGCTTGCTGGATTCCCATGACCTGCCCTGAAGACACTAAAAACCCGTGACCTTCTGAGTCCTTGCGGTTTTTTAACAGAGTGCAGCCAGCCTTCTGGTCCCTGTCCTAGGTGCTGGGTGCACAAAGATATTTACAAATCATGGGCCTTGCCTTTAAGAAGCTCTGTACAGGGTGAAGCCAGGCATGTCAGCACCTAAGCCTGAGATGTCTAGTCCAGCAGAGCATCCATGACTGTCTGGTTCCCAGCTGCATCCCCCAGCAGAGGGTCATGAGAGCAGGGAGGGAGGGAGAAACACTCCCATAGTCGACAACAGGCCTTTATCTGTAGGCTGTGTGAGGACATGCCAGCTTGCTCCCCAACCCAGGGGACTCGGAGCCCACCCATGCAGTGTCTGCTGTAGGTGGCAGTACCGCACCCTGCCCCATGCCAGCCAAGAGGAGCCAGCTGTGCCCACAGCTGTCAGGGCTGCTGCTCCACCAGCCCCGCCAGGTGGAAGCCCTGGGCCTCGGGGGCAGGCTTCCCTGGACCAGCCTCAGCTCCATCCGTGGGAGAGGGGGCCAGGATGTTCTGGAACAGTACTCCCGGTGGGGAGGGGGGCCTGTTCTGGGGTGGGGGCAGGGAATGAGGCACTTGCTGTATGGCCCTTATTCATTAGGATTTTGGCGGGGGGGTGGGGGGCTTTTTATTTGAAGTTTATGACCTGCCTGCCTTTCAGGACCCAACAACTCATAAATTTAAAGTAGCTATGAAATTTTTGTTTCTCTGGGCCAGTCAGGCCAGGGCTTTTTAACAGAGCAGTTTTTATTCCTTTTACTCAGTGTCCGCTAAACGTCTGACTGCTCCCTTGTGGGGAGCTCAGGCCTCTGTCTTAACCCCGTGGCCTTTTAAAATAAATTAGAATAGGATGGGAGGGAAGTGCCATTTATAGAGTGCCTACATGTGCCATGCATTATCACCAATACTCAGAACAACCCCGGGAGGAAGGGTAAACCATTTCTTGTAAGTTCCCTCACTCTGCACACGAGGTTGAGAGGCTCTGCACTTTCCCCAGTGTCCACAAACCTAAAGGCTGAATAGTGATGATGTAGATAAAGTGTCAGTTACAGGGCTTGGCCCTGAGTGACAGCTGTTATTACTGTTGCTTTCACCTTGAAAGTAGGTGAAATTAGTGGTTGTTCAGTCATGTCCAACTCTTTGTGACCCCGTGGACTGTAGCCTACCAGTCTCCTCTGTCCATGGAATTCTCCAGGCAAGAATACTGGAGTGGGTTGCCATTCCCTTCTCCAGGGGATCATCTTGATCCAGGGATCAAACCCATGTTTCCTGCATTGCAGGCGGATTCTTTACTGTCTGAGTCACTAGGGGACCCCCTATCACCTTGAACATGATTTAATTTTTTAATATAAATTTAATTTTTAAAGTAGGTTGTTGCAAAAGACAAATACTTGGTCATTTTCTCTGATTTATTAGCTGTGATCTCATACCTTGAACCTCATCCCTCTCATCTCATACTTCAACCCTGAAATGGTGATGGGGTTGAAGTACCAGTGAGACCTGTGCCCTGCTCATGGCCACATGCGTTGGAGTGACAGGTGCATGGGCTTCGGGGCCACACAGACCAGCATTGCATTCTAGGCTGCAGCTGCAGGACACACACAGTCCTGGTCTGAGCTGACACTTTAAGCCTGTCTCTGAGCTCCACGGGGCTGACCCTTGGGAATCCGGTGCCTTTTCTTCTCTCTAGTTGCCTGACCAGCTTCACTGTCCTAGTGAACAACTGGCGATCTGCTTCTGATCAGGTTTTAAGGTCTCATTTTTTTCTGGATATGGTTTGGGGACAGGGAGCAGATTTTATGGGACCAATCCACTCATCTCTCGGTCTTCCCTAATTCTCCCAGAAACTCTTGGCTGCAAACCTGGGATCTTCGAAAACAACTTTTGCAACCCTTGTACCACACTAGACCTCCATCTGCTGGAATTTTCCTGAAGAGAGTCGGGTCTGGACTGACAATTGTCTGACTCCCTCCTCTAACTAAGCCCTTCATCCTTGCTGAGCGTGAGCGAGTTGCCTGCTCAGGGCAGCGAGCGAAGCCTACACCTAGAAGAGCCTTGGAACACAGGGGCCAGTTATCACCCAGTGAAGTTAAACAGAGCCACAGGAGCTACAGTGTGTGTGTGCCCTTGCAGAAACGAGAGGAAGCCTTTCACAAGACAGTCAAAGGGCCTCCACTTCCCAGATTTCAATCAGGTCTTTTGGCAGAGGCTGTTAGGGTGTTTCTATTCCAGCCAGCAGGTTTGTTTCTCTCTTTGAAACAACCCCAGAACCCTGAAAGATAGGGACAGATTTCTCACAAGCACCACTCTTCCCAGCACCGCTTAAGGACCTTGCCCCTGCTCCCCCGCCCACTCCCCCATCCTATCCCCTCCCCACACGTGGCCGCCTCCCAGCTTCTGGTGAGGAAAAAATGTGTGGTGCTCCCAGGGATGCTGGCAGCAGCCCCACAGCTTGGCTCTGAAATCAGAACCATCTGGTGGAGTGGAGGAAGTCAGGACGGTGCCCACAGAGACAGCTCTCTCCTTGGTGGCAGCCCCATGCCAGCTGGATCACTGGGCATGGGGCAGGAGACACGAGGAGATGGCTCCAATGCAAGGGAGATTTGGGCCAGTTGTCTTTGAAACTCAGCGCATCCCTGAATTCACGTTGCTTCCTTCTTTCTCTTGCTTTTGTACGTTGTTTCTTCTAGGGACTTCTGGGATTCATTGGTCTGGTCGGGGAGCCAGGAATCATGGGAGAAAAGGTAAGTCACGTTGGAGGGAATATCTAAGCAAATAGAGCTTGTGTTTCGAAATGTCAAAAAGGTGAAGGGGCCAGTTGCCCTGGGGATTTCAGACCTCTCTCCCTGGCCTTTCCCCCTTTCCCTGGCCTTTCAGACCCTCAAAGAACCATTGCCACTTGTCCCAGCATTTCCTGGGGCTTCTCCCCTGCCCTTTGGCCAGTACCCGCAAGGGCAGCCAGACGTCTGTGAGAGTTATCCCTGCTCACGGCTGTAAACTGACCCTGCATGGGGCAGGCAACAGGGGGAGGCAGATTTACCTTTTAAAAAAGCATCCCAGTTCTTTAAGTTGCCTTATGAATGCCAGCAGGTGTATTTTACAGACCAGATAACCAAGGCTCCAGTCGGAGAAGTGACTTGCTCAAGGTCACCCAGATGGGAAGTGGCAGAGCTGGGATTCGAACCACATTAAGTGCCCATGGCCACACTTTGCTGGGCGTCTTGGCTTCTGATGACTCTGGGTGATGTGGCCATAGAGCTTGGACAAGTCTTTGTCCCTCTCTAGTCCCCGGAGGGCACTCTGCACCTGTCCCCACAGAGCCGCCCACTGCCGTGACCTCCCTGAATTGCTGTCTCCATCACAGGGTGACCGGGGCATGATGGGACCCCCAGGCGCGCCCGGACCCAAGGGGTCGATGGTAAGGAGCAATCTTTATCCCCTTGCCCTCTCCTGTCCCAGCCACAGTGACAGCTCTGCTGTCGTCTGCCCGCCTCTGGGAACCCCAGGCCTTCACAATGACCAGATCCTTCCTCCCGGGGTCCTGGCTGCTGCCCGCATAGCCCTGGGCTGGGTCGGAGCTGGCCGAGGCAGGACTACAGATGGAAGAGGAACCTTCCAGAACTGATTCCTCCTTGTTCATCTCTTTCTTGGTAGGGCCATCCTGGAACCCCAGGTGTGGTGGGAAACCCGGGAGAGCCTGGACCTCCGGTAAGCAAAGCCTTCGTGTTCGCTGAGCTCAGACTTCACTGTTGCGTCACGGTGGAGTCTAGGTCTCAACGCCAGGCAGGCCTGGGTCAAATCCCAGCTTCCTACTATGTTGCCAGAGCAGATCGTTGAACTTTTGTGTGCCTGAACTGTGCTTATCTGAAAACATAGATAGAATAATCTTGGTCACGATAGTGCGAGCACGCAGGTGGCTGGAAACCAGGCGGCTGCTGTTCATTACGCGGGGACAGCCACTGCGGGAGTATCATGGCCGAGTGCTGCTGCTGCGCTCTTCCTGCACTCGGGAAATACCGTGTCACATGTCCGTTCCAGGGGTGCCATCAACAGGGCAGAAAGCTGTCCTTGCCCTTTAGGAGCTCGTCTTCTGGCATGGGGAAAGAGAAGGCGGTAGATAAGTGACCAGTGCTTTGGAGAAAGCAGGGGAGAAGATGGAAATGCTGGGACAGATGGGCAGAGGGTCCAAGGAGGCAGGTTCTGGGCTTCTCGTGATGACTGAAGTATCAGGGATGTTGTTGAGGATCCCAAGGCAGGGAGGGGTGGCAGAGGCCGTGCTGAGTGCTGAGGAGGAATACAGAGCGCCAGCCCAGGGGCAGGAAGCCTGGGTACTAAGCATCATCCAGAGATCGAGGTTCTGGGCAGCAGGTGGCCCTGCCAGTCCTCTATAGCTTTTTTTTTTTTTTAATTTGGCCCTGCCAAGTCTTAGTTGTAGCCTGTGGGGTCTTTAGTTGCAACGTGTACACTCTTGGTTGCGGCATGTGGGATCTAGTTCCCTGACCAGGGATTGAACCCAGGCCCCCTGCACTGGCAGCCACTGGACCACCAGGAAAGTCTCCACAATCCTTTTGAGGCCGGGGAAAGCTCATAGTGCAGAGCTAGGATCAAAAGCCAGCGCTCTGGGCTCTTGATGGCATGGTTTCCCCCTGTATGTGAGAAGGAGGGAAAAAGTTACACCTGGACTGGGGCTGGAGAGACTGGTTAGCAGACTGAGGCATCCGTCTGAGGGTCCTAGCCCACCCAGCCCAAAGGCTGCCAGCCCACCTTCCTTCCCAGTGCTCAGAGAACCCGAGGACCAGGGCCCAGCAGGTGCTCCTGGAGATGGTGTGCTTGCAGTTCGGGAGTGTGGGAGGTGCTCAGGGCAAGGCCGAAGTCAGACAACAAGGATGCTGGGACTCTATCATCAGATTCCAGCTGTGTCCCTGGGTCTGGACCTCCCTGAGCCTCAGTCTGCCCATCTGTCCAATGGGAGGAGGAAAGTCTGAAAAGAATTGATGGGACAAAAAGGAAGGCCAGAAGGAGATGAGAAAACAGCAGGGCCTTCCGGCCAGCGCATAGAAGGAAGCAGCAGGCCTCCTCTGCTTTCCCCACCTCCATGGCTCTCTGGCCCCTCCCCATCCCATTTCTTCAGTGCTTCCATCTGTTCAATGGGTTGGCTCTGACTTAGTGAGGTCAGACAGTGAGTTGCTGCCTTCAGATCCCAAGGTTGCCACTGATCTTCCTCTGTTACAGTGTGGGGCTGGACACTTGGGTCTCTTTGGACACCCAGCTGCCCCCAGTGCCCCTGGGGAAGTATGATGGCATGGAAGTCCAGAAAGCTTTAGAATTAGACACTTTGAGTCGAATCCTGGCTCCCTCTTTGTTAGCTGTGTGATTGTTGGCAACATTTATAGCATCTCTGAGCCTCAGTTTCCCCATCTGTGAGCAGGCATAATATCACCTTCTTGATGAGACTGTTGTGAGACATAAATGATACCACGCATGATGTAATGTTTAGCAAACTACTTGTATATAGCAAGTGCTTAATGAATGGGAACAATAGTAATTACTATCCCTATTTGTTAGATATGATAATTTCTACTATTATTAGTAAGACTATTACTATGAAGCTGACATTTCTGATAATACTGTTCATAACTGACTGGCATTTATCACTTTTCTAATCTCTGTAACATCCATGTTCTACAGTCCACTGAGGTCAGCCAGGGTTACTACCTCCATTATTTGGAGGGGGAGTAGTCAGGCCCTGGGTCCCTCAGTTTCTGACCTCTTCCCACTTTGAGAGAGCTGACAGCAACCTTTTACTGAGGACCTCCAAGTCATTTCATCTTCCTAGCAACTATAGGAGGCAAAAACTCTCTTATACCCATTTTATAGATGATGAAACTGAGGCCCAGAGAGTGTAACCCACTTGCAAAAGGTCACAAAATTAGCAAGTGGCAGAGTCAGGATTTGAACCTAGTTCTCTGGTGGAACAGTCTGCTCTTTTAAGTATCCTACTGCCTCTGAGTTAAGACTTGGCTCCTGAAATTTCCCAGTGACGCAATTGCACGCCTTCTGCAGTCTGGGATCCCTCTATAAAATGGTCCGTGGTTCTCACCCAGTCTTCATGTTCTTCATCATCCGGAAGTCTGATATCTCTTTTTATGGGGCCAAGCCTGGGTCCACACCCTGCTTGCTCTGCTGACAAGGGGTCAGGTTGGCATCCAGCCCCTCACCTTGGCTCTAGCAATTGGGTCTGCACCCCTCAAGGCCTGGGAAAGAGAGCAGAAAGAAGAGCTTTTCCTGAGGCCCCAAACTGAGCTGGGCCTCTCCCTGGTATTCAGCGTGGGGGATGAGGCCACCTCTTCTTGGAAAGGGAGCACGCCCAGTCTAAGAATCGCCGCTTGAGCTGGGAGGCTCTTGCAGCTGTTGCAGGGGTCCTTGGCCTGCACGGGGTGAAGAGGCAGCCTGACAGCCTGACATGTGTAGCCGGGCCTGGAACCTCGGAGGGGCTGGGGGCGGGGAGGAACCAGGCAGCGAAGTGGCCTTCTTCCTCTCTTCACCTTCCATCCCTCCCTTCCTATCCTGTCTTCTCCAATCCTTCCCGAAATCCTTGTCATCGGCCTGCTCTGGGCCAGGTGCTGGGAATTCCAGGAACAAGGCCAGCTCTGTGTTTTCTTTTCCTCCCTCCCTGTCTCTTCTTGTCATCCCTTCATCAAGACGAGATAACCCGGGCCTCCTCCCTGGGCCAGACCCTGCTCCCTCCTCTATGCCTCCCCCACGCCCCCTCACGCTCAGCCTCTCCCCTCCGCCCCTCCCCGTTCCCTGCCTGCTTCCCGTTCACCCTCCCTCACCGCAGGGCCCTGATCTGGCTCTGCCCCCTCTTGCCCCTTGCCCTCTGGCTCTTTCTGCTCTCTTCAGAGCCTTCTGGATGCTTTCAGGTAGTATTCCAGGTCAGGGTAGGAAACAGGACTTGGGACCCCGTTCTTCTGACTGACGGAGAGCGGGAGTGATGTGGGCGTTGGGAGGCTTTGGTCAGGAATGTCTTCCTAGCTGCTGGTTGTTGATTTTGAGATAAAGAGGAAAGTGGTGCGTCCGCCCAGGGTGCCTTCTGCCAGCTCCTGGGTCCCCAGGCCCTGACTCCTGCTCAAGGTGGGAGCCCCTTGACTGACTCTCTGGGTGGGGGCGGGGGTGGCTGTGGGCGCGGCAGCCCTCCCTTCCCACTGGGCTGAGTGCTTAGTGTTTCCTTCTGGAATTGCTGGGCTCGGGAGGGGCCGCTCCTGAGCAGTGCCTGTCTGAGGTTGCAAGCCTGGCCTTCCGTGTTATCCCCCAGTGTTAGTTTCTCAGTCGTGTCCAACTCTGTGTGACCCCATGGACTGTAGCCCGCCAGGCTCCTCTGTCCATGGGATTCTCCAGGCAAGAATACTAGAATAGGTTGCCATTCCCTTCTCCAGGGGAATCTTCCCGACCCAGGAATTGAACCCAGGTCTCCTGCATTGCAGGCAGATTCTTCCGTGTTGTACTTGCTTCCGAAAAGAGGGCTTCTCCAGACTCTTTCTCCTCCCACAGGGTCCTCCAGGATCTCGAGGCCCACCGGGCATGAGGGGAGCAAAGGGACGCCGGGTAAGTGGGGGCCAGCCCCCTGGGGCAGACGCTGGCAGGGGCCACGTGCTTGGAGAGATCCCTCCTGATCCTCCCCTCCCCCGACCCCAGACCTGAGATCTGTGACTTTCAGAGCCCCAGCCAGGGTTCCGGGCTCCTGCTGGGTGTGGCTCTCAGTGTGGGAACCCCGCTCATCTTTCGCAGCCCATTTCTGAGTACCAGGCCTCGCCATCCAGTAGGCACATCGGGGCTCTGTGGCACCAAGGCTGTGTCTGTTCTTGCATTTGTTCATGCGTTCATTTGCTGCAATTAGGCACCTCCTCGGGGCCAGCCACTGTTAGAGGTTCTGTAGATATCATGAGAATAGCACCCGCAGGACCCCTGCTCGCCTTTGTGGCTCCATCAAGGCCAAACAGACAGCAAAGGGTCATTAACACATTGATGGCAGCCTGGGAGCCTGGAGGAGGCATCTCACCTGGCCAGGGTACCAGGGAACACTTCAAGCAGAGGCAGATGCTTGAACGGATGCCAGGTTCCAGAAAGAAAGGAAGCCCTGGGGTGAGCTGGAGTGGCATGTTTAGGAATCCCCATTCCTTAGAGAAGCCAGGGAGAGGAATGAGACCGAGAATTAGAAGGTACCAAACCAAGTGGGCCTCAAACACCACAGCTGGACCTATGGGCAATGCTTGAAGGGCAGTGGGAGCCACAGAAGGTTTTACACAGGGCTGGCCTGAACATGGTAGCCAGAGGTGATTCTAATACTTCCTCTGTGCTGAACACTATCTGCCACACGCCTTGACCCAGTTAATCATCAACACGACCCTATAATTAAGAATAGGTGCTAGTCTTAATTTTCATCGTACAGAAAAGGAAAGTAAGGCTCAGAGAGGTTGAGTGACTTGCCTTAGGTTGCACAGCTAGAAAGTGGCAGGACTGTGTTTTGAACCCAGGGAATCTGACTCTTTTGGAGACAGGGAGGGCTGATGGGGTGGTTTCCTCCCCCCAGTGGATGTTCAGGTGCCAGGACAGCAGCTTTGTGAAGGGAAACAGGAAACAGGATGGCACGGGCGGAGCAGGCGGCCCGGCCTGTATTCAGGCTTATTCAGGGCATCTGAGACGGCTCTTCTCTTCCTGGCTGAATTTCAAGTAGTTGAACAATTTCCCCTGAACCAGATGGTCTGAGCAGTCAGCCTGTGAGAGGTGAGATTTAGAGGCATTCCTTGGACCCAGCAGGGCCTCTCCCTGTGCCATATCCTGGTCTCTGCCAGTGGCTGAGGCCCGTTGGCAGCCGGGTTCCACCTTGGCCCTCTGCACATCCTCTCCTGCCCCAGGATGCCAGGTTAGCGGGAGGGGGTGCTGCCCTGCCCCCCACAACCTGCCAGATGCACAGGCTCAACTCATGGAGCTCCCTGCAGCCGTATGACCATCTTTCCCAGGGGTGGCTTGAAGAAGGTATCTCCTTGAGAAAACCCAGGTTCCCGACCACAGAATCTCCAGGGCTGGAAGGGGAACTTCAGGGGCACAAGCCCCCTCCCCCGACTGGGCTTGGTGGAATGCAAAACCTGTGGGGCCCCGTGTACTGGGTCCCCTGCTTGACAGGCCACGTTTGGCCACTTCATAGATAACGTGGTCCCTGAGGGTGGGCGGGGACTGGAGATGTGCCCGCTGAGCCAGTTAAAGAGCTCAAATCTGGGCCAGCTCCCTGTGTAGCTCCTGGCTTGCCCTGTGACCCTGGCAAGCCCTTGCTGCCCTCTGGGCCTCAGTTTTCCCAAATACACTCTGGGATATGAGCTTGGACGCCTGCAAAGCCTTGCCTATTCTCTGCCTGCGTGCAGGATGGGCCCCGTTACCCACCGCCGGTCTCCCCCACCCCCTGACGCCCCTACTCCCCTGCCTGCAGAAGAATGAGCACTAAGAGGTCAAGTTCATGGCCAGGATGGGGACTCAGACCCTCAGCTCTTCTTGGTAGAGCTGCTGATTAGGGTCTGGGTCCATGGGTCACATAGGGGCACATTTCAGGCTTTCCAGTGACCAGCTCAGGGACCTCACGCCAGCTTCTTCCCCCACCCCCCGTTTATTTGGCTGCACCGGGTCTTAGTGTAGCATTCTTTGCCAGATGCAGACCTTTTTTTGAGGCATGCATTATCTTTAGCTGTGGCATGTAGGATCTAGTTCCCCAACCAGGAATCAAACCTGGGCCCTCTGCATTGGCACCTCGGGGTCTTAGCCACTGGCCCACCAGGGAAGTCCCTCACACCAGTTTCTCTGTAAGGCTCAGTGGCTGACATTAGGTGGAAGTTGTAAGGAGCCAGAATTTGAACTCAAGTCAGCCAAATGCCCAATTTTTCCCCACTACTAACCGGTCACTGTTTATCAGTGTGGGGATGAACTCCCTGTCTCAGGGAGTATCAGGTGAGCGCCTGGGGCAGGATATTGCAGAAGACAGTGTCTAAAAGTCCTCTTACCTGGGAGACTCTGCTATCTCTCTCCAAAACCACTTTGACAGAGTCATGAGGATTCTGCGACCCAAGAGCCTGCACCGAGCTCTGCTCGTGTGAGCGGGGCTGAGAGCTCAGCAGATCTGGCTTTGAATCCCGGCTCCTCCTCCCCTCTGACCTTGGGCAGCTGACTTACCCTCCCTGAAGCCCCAGCTTTTCCTCTATAAAAGGGGTCAGCGGCAGAACCGAGCTCTTTGGATGGCCGTGGGGATACACTTCCTCTGCCAGCACCGCCCGTGGTAAGCACCTGGCAGGGCAGCGGTGCGTAGCGAGTGCTGGGCACATGTTCACTCCCTTTTCATCCCTTATTCACAAGAACTGTGATTGGCCAGATTTTCTGTCCCCTGGGGCTCCTATCCGCCAAGCTAGAAGCCCAGCCTGGCTGGGAGGCAGCCCCAGCTGTGACTGGGAACCTGTTCCTGGGGAGTGGCTACACGGGAACCGATTTGTGGCTCTGAAACCTGGACCTGCCTCCCGTGTTCAGTGTTGCTCTGGGGAAGGAAGGGGCAGGTTTGGGCCACCCGCAGGACATAGGATTAGCTGCAGAGAGGCCCAGAGCAGGGTTAGGCTCGCCTCTCCCTGCATAGGGGAACTGGGGAGGGGGGTGGCTGGGGCCGCTCTACTTTCTCCTCTCCCCAGACAAGAAAGCGTGGTCCTATTTCCCCCAGCCAACCCCAGATGCTCCCAGAGGATAGCAGTGCCTCCCAGGTAAGAGGGATTTTAGATATTGTCTCCTGGGACACTGTGCCCTGGCCCTGACTTGCATACCCCCTGTGATTGGGAACTCACTCCCTCACTGATAAATAGAGACAGGTAGTGGTGGGAAAAAAAATGGGCATCTAGCTGACTTAGAGTCACATGCTGGTTCCTCCACCTACTATCAGGGCTGCCACAGGCTATTTCTGTATATGTCAAATGAGGAAAATAGCTTTCACTATGATTGCTGCTGCTGTTGATGCTATTATTATTATTATAGATCTCATAACTTTTCTCGCAGAGAGACTTTGATTTCCAGAGTAAAGAGGGTGCTGTGTGATTCAGGCCAAGCCATCAACACCTCTGGGCCTCCGCTCTGTTCCTAGAGCTGTCCCTTTCCAGGAAGGTTTATGCTCAGGTAGAAACAGAGGTCGGGGCTCAGCAGCCATCCCTGGAGGACCCAGAGGCCTGCATCAGCTCAGCCTCTGCCTCAAGTCTCAGGACCTGGGATGCCCCGCATCTCCATCTATCTCCATCTCTACCGGGTCCTATGAATCAGGGGTGTTAAGTCAAACAGGTGGTCTGACAATATCCACCTGAGACTGAGGTGCAGAGAAAGGAAGGGGCTTCCCTGGGGTCACACAGCGAGCCAGCAGCAACACCAGGACTTGCACCCACACCCTCTAATCAAACCTCGTCTTGAACCCATGAACATTCTCAGCCTGATATAAGCTGCCTATACTAAGGAGGGGCCTGAATCCCACCATTGCTCTGTGCCCCTGCCCCTGGGGAGCCTGCAGCCCCCTTTGGCAAAATCAGATCTTCTGAGAACTTATATGCCAGGTGCTGAGCTGCCCGTGTGTATTACTTCCTGCCTTGAGGGAGCGATTTCTTATTCCCATTTCAGAGATGGTATAACTGAGGCTCAGTCAGGAGCTGTCACTTTCCCCTAGACACAGCATTTCCTAAGTAGCACTGTGCCTGGTGCCGGACCCCTGGTGGTTCTGGGCAGCGTGGAGGCCTGAGGCACCAGGAGCAAAGACTCCCAGCCACGGGGTCTCCTGGCCCAGGTTGATTCCATCTGTGAGCACTATTTAAGGCTGCGACGTGGAGCTGAAACATGGGGAGCCCCAAGTAGCTGATGAATGATAACTTTTTCTGGTTCCATTATTAATTGAAAATATCCTTGTCCAGTATTTAAATGATTTCTGTTTTCTCATCCCTCATACCCCCTCCCCTGAGATGCCTCCCTGGCCCCTTTTGTGGCTGGTCTCCATACCCCCAGACTAGGGTGGGCCAGCCTTCTTCACAGCCTCCTCCTCCTTGTCTTCCCAACCCCCAACACACCCTTTGTGGCCCCTATGGAACGAACACTACACTGTTCTCCATGGGAAGCCCAGGGCACCCTCATCTGTGTTCCTATGGGAGGCCCATATAGCCCTGCAGGGAGTATCAGCTGCCTATATGCTAAGGGACCATAAACAAATTCCCTCCCTTTCAGGGCCTCAGTGTTCCCATCTGTGCAGTGAGCGGTAAGGAGAGAGTCTGCTTGCCCCCAGGGGCCTCCCAGTTCTCAAAACACCAGACATCCTGTCTCAAGGGTCAGATTTGAGCCCAAGGTTCCAGCCACAGCTGCCCTGTGCCTGCCCCTCCTCATGTGAGCTGGGCCAGAGTAGCTGCTCATCTGGCTGGAGAGAGGGCAGCTCCACACATCCGACCATGTGGAGACCCTCCCCAGGGCGTCCCCTGTCAGGTTCCCCCGAGGTCTGTGGTCCATAAGCTGCTTCAACCCCACGTGTGCTCTGGGAAGAGCAGGGGACGGAGTCTGAAGACCTGGCTGCCGGGACGTGGCCACATGTCTCTTGGCTCCGCCCTCAGTTTCCGAATCTGTGAAATGGATTGGCTGGCTGATTCCACCCCGCCTCCCTGCCCCCGCTCCTCCCCCTCCAAGGTTTCTTTAAACAGGATTTAAATTTACCACCAGGCCCACTCCAGAACGGTAGGGCCTCTGACTGCGTCCGCCTATGCCAAGCCCTCTGCAGAGCTGTGTTAGCAGGCACATTGCCCTGGCTGACCCACCTGCGGGTGGGGAATGTGTGGGAGGCAGGGAGGAGGAGGGAACCCCCGCTTGTACAGGGAAGGACTCAAGGCTCCGGGCAGCCCCGCCCTCCTGGTTCCCAGCCCAAGGGAGACCCCTGCTGTCCACTGTGCAAGCCCCTTTTTCCTATTCCAGGGACCCCGAGGACCGGACGGACCAGCTGGGGAGCAGGGGTCCAAGGGTCTGAAGGTACTGACCCCCACCCTCTTCCTCTCGTCTCCTGACCCAAGATGCTGGGTCAGGAATCCAGGCTCGCCGCCTCCTCTGTAACAGGCCCCTTGGGGACAGCAGGGTGTCCCTGAGAGGCTGCAGGGCATGCTTCTGAGAGCTCATCTGGCCACCCTTCCTGGGGGTGGCATGCCCCCAGCGTGGGGGCAGGGAAGGGAGAATGAGCCATCGGACGGAGAGAGACAGAGAGCACGTGAGTGAGAGAGACAGAGAGCACATGAGTGAGAGAGACAAAAGAGACAAGAGTGAGAGAGAGGGAGGCGAAATCAGGCCTGGCCCCTGACTCCCCAAGCCCTTCCAGGATTCCTGATTGCTGAGACGGCTTCTGCCCCCATTGGGACGCAGGGGTCCATTGTTTTCGACCCACAGCTCCTGGCCACTGGCCATCCATCCACTCCTCCAAGTTTGCCCACCTGCACACTGGGGAGGCGGGTGTATGTGGTGGCCCCCAGGGCTTCTTCTATTTCCCATGGAAGCAAGAGTCCCTTCTCCGGGAAGAGTCCCCCCAGCACCCACTGCCCCTCACGCTTGGCTTCCTGCAGGGCCCGTCAGGACCACAGGGCAGACTGGGCCAGCCCGGGCAGCAGGTACGTGAGGCCGAAGCTGCCAGCCCCTCTCCCCGCTCCCTGTTCTGTGATATGTGCTTCTAACAGCCCACGTGTGCTTCCAGGGCGTGGCTGGCGAGCGCGGGCACTTGGGCACACGAGGCTTTCCTGTAAGTAGCACCGCCGGTTCGTGAAAGTCTCTCTGTGGGACTTGGCGGGGAGGAAATGGCCCTGTTAGCCACCTTTCTCATCCTGCTGTGGAAATCCCGAAGGTTCTAGCTGCCCACTCCCGCCCTGAAGACCCTCCAGCCTGTCTGTTCCCCTCTGGGACTCACGCTCCCGTGTGTCACGTGGCAGGACCCTCATTCAATACGACAGCTTGACTGAGACCTAGGGGCCGGGCTGGGCGGAGAAGGCCAGCAAGGGACTGAGGTCAGCTTACTTTGTCCCTGCAGGGCCTCCCGGGTCCTTCCGGTCCCCCAGGTGCCAAGGGCCTCCCAGGAGAACCGGTAAGCGCCCATTCCCTCGCTCTTTGCATCTTTGCCCCTGGCAGGCTGGTCTCAGCGGAGTCCTCACCTGCCAGGGGCGGTGCGGGGCTCTACCACCCCCATAGATAGGCCTCGGGTCAGGGAGAGGACACTGGCTGGGAAAGTTCGGGGCTCTAGATTGGGTCTACCTCCCGTGCCTTCCAGCCTCAGTTTTCTTGCCAGTAAGATGGGAATAACGGTTCCTCGCTTGTCATCCTGTGGCGAGGATGAAATAAGGAAGCATTAGAGAGTGCTTAGCAGAGTGCAAAGTGGAGAGCACAGCGTCCTTCAGGTCTGCGAAGGAGAGAGGGCAGGATGCGGATAAACCAGCACGCGGTCGGGGCCCTGCAGAGTCCAGCACGGCTGGTGCGGCCAGAGCTGGACCTCGGGGAAGGCGGGCCAAGGTCACAGGGGCCGGTCACCCAGAACCACGGATGGAGTTAGTTCTTTGTCCCAGAGGCAACAGGAAGCTGTTGAGGGGACAGAAACCGGGGACCTTTTAGGAGGTCTCCCTGGAAGGGGAGGTATACCCTGTGTTGAGGAGCCCCATGAAGAGGCTGTGGCTGTACTGATGGTGATGAAGAGAGCGCCGTCTTAGGGCTTGGGAGGAGGGATCCGGGGGACAGGGGGAGGACTGGAGATCGAGCAGCCCACATCTAGAAGCTCGGGCAGATGCCCTTTGGGACAACGGGTGGGCGAAGTGGCGTTCTAGGCCAAGGGCACAGAGTGAGTGAGCTCGGGAGCCAGCCTGGAGGCTTCTGAGCAAGGGAGGCCACCCTTTGGAGATGCCTAGGAGAAGGTGCCGGTGGACGGGCGGGGGGTGATGCTGGATGCGGCTGAGGAGGGAGCTCGGGACCAGGGTCCTCAGTGAAGCGGGGGTGGGGGTGAGACCCGCAGAGTCCCGGGCTTCATGGTCCTCTCCCTCACCTGTCCCTCCAGACTGCACTACCAAGCCTCGGACCCCAAAGAGGGCCCAGGCTGGCTTCTCCCGACTGTCTGTGTGTCTGTCTATCTTCCAGGGCCCTCAGGGACCCCAGGGGCCAATTGGCCCTCCTGGAGAGATGGGACCCAAGGTGAGTGCCGGAGGCACTTGTTCGCCCCGTGGTCTTGCTGGGGAGGAAGCAGCCCTTCCTGGTCCTTCTCCTCGGGGCTCCCTGTCCTATATCCTGCAGGCACTGGTGTAGAGGTGGCCTGGCAGAGAGGTAGATCCACCGTGACGCCAGAGGGGGTGGGGTTGGGCTCCCCAGCCCAGGAGCAGCGGGTGGGATGCAGGCATGCCAGGACCCTCATGGGGGGTTGGCAGTGTCTCTTTTTTGGCACCTTAGAGAGCAGCAATACCCCCCATCCTGACCCTGCTGGGACTTCACCCTGACACGGAGGTTTGACTACCAAACCAGTCCTCCTAAGGCCTTGCAGCAAGGAGCTTGAAAGGGGTCTCAGGCACCCCTGCCTTCTCCAAGGGAGAAAACGGAGCCCTAGGGTTTATGCAGGGGCTGTGGCCATGCTAGTGATGATGACTCGGGGATCTCTCCCACCCTTTCATCCTGGCCTGGCTGCAGAGACAAGCAAGGGCTGGAATCCCTCAGCCCTGAACGTAGCATCTGTTGGCTCCCTCCCCTGTCGTTATGTGAATCATGAAATTTTCCTCTCCACGCTTGCCAAGGGCTCCTACTGTGGTCAACCACACTCGTGGGGGGGGGGCGAAGGCTCCCGCAGCCTCTGGGTAGCCCCAAGGCTCCGCAGTCTGGGCCCAACCACCCCGCCCCTTGCCTAGTCCCAGTTCTAAGCTCCCAAAGGCTGCAGCCTGCTCCCGGCTTGGGTCCCTCGGGGTGTGTGACCGCGGGCGTGTCCCTTGCCCTCTCTGAGCCTGCCTCAGTTATCTCCTCCCTGGGCGACCAGGGAAGCCAGGGACCAGCCCTTGCTCTAGGATGGACTGATGGCATTTTTTTCGTTTTGCAGGGACCACCAGGTGCAGTGGGAGAACCGGGCCTTCCTGGGGAAGCTGGCATGAAGGTAAGAGGGGGATGAAAGCAGAGAAAAATAACTTGCTGAAACCAACTCCCAGCTGGCGGCCACGTCCTCTCCGTGGAAGAGAAATGAGCCTTTCTTGGGCCCGGGATAATGGGTTCTCTGTGCTCCTGGCTGGGGAGCCGGGCCTGGCCGTGGCCACAGCAGATGGCCCAGCCGGCCTTGAGCCCCCGTCACTGCCCCCCCGTCTGGCAGCGTTTTCTCTGGCACCTGCCCCATGCCGGGGCGGCCGGACCTCCTGGCCTCCCGCGATAGCATCTGCATTTCAACACCAGTGCCCCTCATTACCTGCGGGGAAACAGGAGCCCATTGATCCCTGAGCTCTGGGGAGACCCCATCGCCGCTCTGCTGTTGGAAGAGGACCTGCCCCCTGTGCAGGACTGGGAGGCCTGGAACCTTCAGTCTTGACTTAGTTTCAGAATCTTTTGCTGGAATAATGCAAGAAACTACCCCATGTACAAAACAGATAGAAATGGGACGGTTCTGGTTGGGGCCGGGCTGGGGACTCAGAGCTCCGCCTCCTCCTTGTGCCAGCAGACACCAGCAGGGAGGTGTAGCTTGGAAACCTCCAGATGAGAGAGACCCTTCTGGGGGTCTTTTGGAGGATGTGGGGGACGTTTAGGGCTTCCCAGGTGAGTCACTGGTGAAGAATCCGCCTGCCGGTAGATACAGGAGACGTGAGTTTGATCCCTGGGTTGGGAAGATCCCCTGGAGGAGGAAATGGCAACCCACTCTAGTATTCCTGCCTGGAGAATCCCACGGACAGAGGATCCTGGCAGGCTGTAGTCCATGGGATTGTAAAGAGGCAGATACGACCGAGTGACTCAGCTCACATGCATGCACAAGGGACATTTGCTCTGGTTCATTTAGGGCCTCTTCCTCATTTGGGTTTCTCTCCAGGGCTCTCAGGGGTTGGGTAAAGGTGATCAGCCTCAGAGTTGCCATCTCTGCATCTAATGCTCCCTGGAGCCAAACTAACTGCTTGGGTTTGGATCCTAAAGCTGTCACTTAGTAGCTTCATGAGCTCGGGCTGGTTACTTAACCAGCAGTCGCTGTCTCCTCATTTGTAAAAGCAGACCCCTTCCCTGGCAGGGCTGTTCTGACAATTAGCTGTGTGAAATAAAAAAGCACTAAAACAGGGCTGTGTATGTGTGAGCTAAGCCGTGATGGTGTGGTAGTGGTGGTCCTGAACATGCCCAGGGCTTACTGGGGACAGGGTCTCTGGTTGGCATTTCACAATTTCTCTCTAGTCCTGGAGAAGAAAGAACTTCCTTGACCCCACCCCTGCTTCCCCCACATCAGAACTGATGAGAACAAGAAAGTGGGGAGAGAGCTGGGGCTGGTCCTGTCCTCCTCCCCATGGACTTGCGTTTGGCTTCTCCTAGGGTGACCTCGGGCCTCTGGGCATCCCTGGGGAGCAGGGCCTCATTGGGCAGCGGGTAAGTCAAAGCAAATTGATTCTCCCTGGAAAGTCCCCCTCCCCATCCCCCCTGGTATTTGGTGGAGGGAGGGCCTTTACTCAGCTTCCCTGAGCCTCAGTTTCCTCAGCTGTACAAACAGACCATGAATTTCTGCAGCCTCATCCAGCCTGCCTCTTGGCAGGCCAGCATTTCTGCAATGCAGAGGTGCTCTGCAGAGAAAAACATTCAGTGGTCAAAATGTTTGAGATTCTGCATGCTCGGTGTTCCCTCTTACAGGTTAGCGGGAGCATTTTCAAGGCTCTGAGAAGGCCTGCAACCAAGAAATTAGGGGTTCTTTTTGTGGGGATCCAGAATCTCCAAACTTATTTGACCTCCAAGTGTTTTTATTGACAAACACCTGTTATCACCCTGTTCCATGGAAAGTTACATGGAAGGTTATCTTTCCTTTTACCAAAATAAACCCACAGAGCTTGGCTTCCTTTGAGAAGCTTTGGGGCATCTCTGCACCCACCTGTCTATGTCTTGTGGTTGAATTATAGGGTCCCTGCCTAACTGTGGACTCTGGGGTGCTATGAGGGATAGAGAGCAAGCATCCTCTAGCACCTTACGGATGGGGAAGGTGGGGCCCAGGAGTGAGGGAGAGTTAGTGTGGAGGGCTTGGTTAATGCAGGCACCAAGCACCCAATCCAGTTTCTCATTTGTCCCTTTTTCCAATGCCTCCTATTACTCCCTGCCTAAAGTTAAGAGGCTCCACAAACTGAGCTAAGATGTAAAATGAGGGGAGAAGGCCTCAGGGCACTAGAGGATGAGTGTGGAGCCTGAAGCCTTCAGATGGCAGTCTTGTCTGTCAATGAAAATTGAGCAGTATAGTTTCTTGGAGTGCCATGTTAAGCAGGATCCTGAGGCTCCACTTGGGCTCACTAGGAAAGAGCATGCACTCACTTGATGCCCACTGTGTGCCAGGCACGTCACAGCAGTGAGTAACAGAAGGCCCTGTCCTCATGAAGCCTCATTCTAGTAGATTGATTAGTGATGTCTGCCGTGGACACAAGAGGAATGGCTAATAGGTTGACTAGTGATGCCTGCCATGGACACAACAAGGATGGAATCGACACCCTTGTCCCCTCTGTGCCATCCCTGCATTTGATGACTTCCGAGGCCCCTTTCAGCTCAGATGCTGACAGCTATGAACAAGCAGAGGGAGACACAAACTTAGTTTGACAGCCTGTTAGAGACCTGAGACATCAAGAGGCATCTCTGGAGCTAGAAAGGCAAGCAGGGAACCTGGCTGAAGGTCAGATGGGGATTCAGGGGCTTGGTATCATTCCCAAACTTTCTGGCAAGAAAGTCTGAGAAATGGCCTCACTTTCCTCATCTGAGAAATGGGATTCCACCAAGGTGTTTTATGAGGGCTCACTCCAAATTCCCAGAAGAATATATCTAACAGCTACCATCTGTGGGATGCTTATACTGGCTCTCATAGGAACCCTTAAAGGAAGTGTGTCAGCCCATTTTCAGATGAGGAGACAGACACCCATGGGGGCTAAGGAGGTTGCTTGTGGCCAGACCACCAGGAATGGGAAGCCCAGTGGGGGGGTCAAGGTCTGACATCAAAGCCTGTTCAACCAGTAGGCTTCACTACCTCCCCAGTCCAACCAGCCCACCTGGACACAGGACCAGTGCTTTCTATCCTGGGTAGCCCCTGCCCCACCCCACCCTGCACACAGGACAGGTTGTGGCTTGGGGGTCTGCTCCACTGCTTACTTACTGTGCCAGGCACTCTAGGGCACTACTAGAGATCAGGGGATGGGGTGTTGCCCTAGTGCGGGGGAGGAAATAAAATCACACTGGAACCCCCTCCCCAGTAATGCCTCCTCATCTTTCCCACTACCCTTTCCAGGGAGAGCCAGGCCTCGAGGGTGACAGTGGCCCTGCAGGGCCTGACGGGCTGAAGGTAAGTGTCCTTCTGGTGCACAGGCTGGGGGAGAGGGAATATTCTGGAACTGCCTTCTGCCTCTGGCCCCACTGCCCTCCCATCCAATACCCAGGTATTCCCCCAGAAGCACTGTGTTCTCATAAACTCTGAGATCAGTCTTCCAGCTTCTAGGGAGCGCAGGCTGTGTAGGGGTGAGCCCTGCCCAGCACCCGCTCCCTACCCTGCTCAGGTGGGACTGGGGACTAACCCCACCTTCTACCCCTCACTGCCGCCTTTCTCCTCAAAACTGCAGCTTCTCTTGGCTCAAGGTGGTACCAGGCCAGCAGCTTTGATATCTGTTATCTTCCAGACATCTTAAAAGATTAGAAGAGTAATCACCACCCATGACTCATAGCCACTATTTCCGGAGGGCTAGTCACAGGCTATCAGGGACTACACTAAGCCCTTTGTATGTATCACTTAGATCAGTGCTGTGGGGTAAGTCCTGTCTTTGGATGAGGAAACTGAGACTCAGGTTAAGCAACTTATCCACGAACTCACGCTAGTAACTGGCACAGGCAAGACCTGAGACTCGGCTACCTCTCTGCACCATGCCACCATTCTAAAGGTGAAGAGACTGGGGCTCAGGCTGAGGTGTATGCGCCCAGAGTCTATGGCTCTGAGTGAAAATCCAAAATTCAAACCCCCGGCTCGTTGGCACCAAAGCATGTGGGCCCATCTCAGCCCTGCTGCTGAGATACATCTGTCAGCCACAGATGCTGGGGCCTTAAGAAGGTGCTAGGGCTCCCCCAAACCCCAGGGCAGGTGGGCATCGCTCTCTGACGTTGCAGCCCCCACCCCTGACCTAGCCCTGAACTGTTGTTAGGTGGGTTTTCCCAGGGCTGACCTGTCCCAGCCCAGGCTTCCGAGTGTCACATCCCAGGATTCCCTCGGTCACCGCTGATTCTCCTATGACCTCAGATAAGCACCCCCTTCTCTGGGCCTGCATTGCCCTGTCCCCAGGATGCCTAGGTGACAGGCCCCTGGCTGGCTCCCCATCTGCCTGCCTTTTGCTCACAAGGTTGAGAGCGCCCCCTGTCTGCCATCCGTCTGCCTTCTCTCACCTCCAGCCCAGCTGCATCCTAGGGTCTGGCTCCAGAGACCCAGAGCAGCTGATGGCCTCTCCACACTCGTGCTTGCATGGATCACGATGATGCTGATGAACATTCTGGCCAAAATGCTTTGTATACTCAGTACGCTTGCGTCACCTGCCTTCAGAGCTTTAGATGAATTAACCCATTTTATTCTCCCAGCAACCCTCCGAGCTGGATTCATTACCGCCTCCATTTGACAGATGAAGAAAGCAAGGGATGGTGTGTGGGGCCCTCCTTCACCTCTGGGCAGCGCCTCACATCTCCTTGGAATCTTTGCTGAGGTCGGGTGGGAGGGGACCGTCCAGGCTTGGGCGCCTCACAGTCATTCCCGCTCACTTGTGAGGGCTCCTGGGCCCTACTGCTTCCTCTTCCACCCCCTCCAAAGCCAATTCTACCTAGGGTTGGAGTAGTTGTGCAGATGTGTGGTGTCTGGGCTTCCCTGGTGGCTCAGATGGGAAAGAATCTGCCTGCAATGCAGGAGACCCTTGTTCAGTCTCTGAGTCGGCAAGATCCCCTGGAGAAGGGGATGGCTACACACTCCACTGTTCTTGCTTGGAGAATCCCATGGACAGAGGAGCCTGACGGGCTACAGTCCGTGGGGGTGCAAAGAGTCAGACACAACCGAAGCAACTTAGCACACACGCACAGTGTCTTCCTGGGCCTTGCATGAATCCAGGAGAGAATCTATTTCCTTTACGGCGTTTGTCCAAGCATCACCTTCATGGTGAAAACAGCCTCTCAGACATGCACAGCACTTTATTGTTTATGCTGATTATCTCTTTTGAGTTTGCTGACGACCAGCTGATGGTGGCAACCATGGCAGGGCTTCCTGCTAATAGCTCACGTTTATCCAGCGCTTGGGCACTAGGCGCTATGCTAAGCTGTTTACATGGATTATCTCCCTCACTCCCCACAGTAACCCTTTGGTGCTTGTTTTGCAAATGAGGAAACTTGCCCAAGTCAACAGCTGTTGAGATCTGAATCCAGTAGCGGGGGAGGAGTATTGTCCCCTGAGCAGAGAACCTTGGAGTGAGAAGAACCAGAACCCTGGGTCTTACCTGTGCTCTGCCGTGAGCTCACATGTGGCGTTAGGAAGTCTCTACCTCTCTCTAGGCCTTAGTTTCCCCATCTGTAAATATCGAGGGTTGAGCTGGGCAACTTGTAAAGCTTCTTCTGAGCACTGACAGACATCCTGGATTCTGGGACCCTAGTTCTTTACCCCCGGAGCCCTTTCTGCATGGGATCCACCACTGGGTGTGTGGGAACCCAGGCTCTGGGGGTCTGAGTAGGTCTTGGAGCCAGTTCGCCTGCAGGGCCCAGGCTAGGGCCCCTCACAGAAAGCCAGCCCGGCCACCTGGAACAGGCTGCCGCCTCTGAAGGCGAGGAGAGCAGGTGGCCAGGATAACAGGCCAGAAGGGGAATCCTGGAGCCAAGAGCATCCACAGGAGGATCGTCAGGGCCAGCCTTGTCTCCATGCCAGGCTAGGCTTGGAATCTGAGCATCTCAGTGGGAAGGGACCTCAGAGACCCAGCTGCTCGACCCTCTCCTGGTGCCCAGATCTGTTCTCCACTGGCCCACACCCCAGCTTGGCTCTTGCCTCCCTCAGCTGTGTCATCTTTGGATCGCTCCTTACCCACACTCATCAGAGCATCCTCTCGGACCAGAGCTAGAAACTGCCCCAGCCATCCTGGGCCCCAGCTGCCTATACCCAGAGCCCGGGGCCCTGGCGCAGCCAGCCTGCAGACTGCTCTCTGCGTTCTGGTTCCCAGGCTCTGGCTGCTTGCCCTGGTGCACCCTGCTCTTTCTGCTGGACCCACACCAGTCTATCAGTGTCCCTCGTAAAGTGTGGCGCCAGAAGACAAAACTGGCAAAGATGCTCTCTGCCTCTCCAACCCTGCCCCTCCGCCCACCCCTTCCTCCCCAGCGTGGCTTCATACCCATTCCCCGGGGGCTCCTCTCTCCGGTCGCAGCTCAGCCACCTGCAGACCAGCCGCAGGCCCCTGCTGCCCTGCTCCTCCCCGCATCTGCCGGTACTGCGGCCCTTGCGCCTGCTCTGCTCACGGGGGCCGAGGGCAACAGCCCCATCCTGGCACAGCCCGGCCTGCTGGAACACGGCCTGAAATGACAAGTGCTGTGTAAGCATTCACTGCCACCCACCCGACAGGGGAAATGTCCTGCAGCCAGTGAGAGCGAGAGCTGTGCGGAGCAGACAGCAAAGGGAGCGCCTACTCTCAGTAAATGGAATAAGACATTAAAAAATACAATAGATGGAGACATGCAGTCCAACCGGATTAAGCCTTTAAAGCTAAATTTACTAACTAATTTCATTGCTTTGGAACAGTTGTTTTAGCTCTCTGAACCTGGTATGTAGCCATTGAAACTATTACTTTTTACTTATTGTAAATGGTTTTGTGTAAACAAGCGTTGAAAACGCAACTCAGAAACATGGAAAGAGTTTGTTCCGAGAGGCTGAATTGGCTGAACTTTTTCCTTTATAAAAATTTCCTTAAGCTTTTTAAGGCTCTTGTTCTCCCAATGTGTCTACAGGGCTGGAGAGAAAGCATCTCATCCTTCCAGCCTGTCCCTCTCCTGTAAACTCCAGGGGGTGGGCGTGGTCGAGGTCCTCTCTTCCCTCTGATTGGCCCGCTTCTTGGCCTAGGCAGGGCCACTGGACAATGTCATGTACTGCGTGCTGTCTGTGCCAGGCTGACCCTTTTGGCTGAGCCATCAGGGGAATCCAGGGTCTGGTCGGCTCTGGACATCCCAGCGGAGCCCTGAGGTTTGGCGCCTCTGATGGACCTGGTGACTAATTTATTCTCTCTCTGTCTTCCTTCCTCATGTCTTTCCACCCCAGGGGGACAGGGGTGACCCTGGGCCTGATGGTGAACGTGGCGAGAAGGGCCAAGAGGGACTGAAGGGCGAGGACGGGCCCCCCGGGCCCCCTGGCATCACTGGCGTCCGGGTGAGTGTGCACAGCTGTGTGCCACCTTTTGTGGCTCCTGGGTCAGAATAATACACTCGTGCCTTCCGGCGGCTGGGTGGGAGGTCGTTGGACAGCAGCCACCAAAGGGTCCCGTGCTTCTATCCTTCCTTCGCTGGAGCACTTTGCAGAGCACAGACCTGACTGTGTCCCTCCCGTGCCTTCCTAGTGCCCCCAGGAATAGCGTCACTCTCCTTGGTCTGTCTGCTGTGCCCTACACAAACTGGACCCTGCTGACCTCATCCTGCTCAACCCCCACATTCAGCCACACTGAAATTAGCAGGAGAGGCTTTGGTGCAGTCCTCCATCAGCAACTTGCTGCGTGACCTTTCACTTGTTCTTGCCCTCTCTGGGTCACCCCTTTGGTATGATGAAGGCTTTGGAAGAACGTGTGCTGAGATCGTTTTTGAGTTCCAGTGTTCCAGGAGCTCTTTCTTAGTGAAATTTTGAGCATCATGACTGTGGAATGGGCAGAAACATGGGGCAGAAATAGCCCCGACCCGGAGCCCAAAGGCCGAGTTCCGGCTTGAGCACCCACTCTCACTCTCAGTCTGGGCGCATCAAACTGCCTCTCTCTGAGCCGAGGATTTTTCATCTAAAGGACTGATGAAACTTTGGATAGGAAAGCACTTTATAAAATGAACTAGAAATGCAGCAAATTATGAGTATGGAGGAGGATGTGACTGAAGCTGGTAGTGGTGATGACGTAGTCATGATGGTGGGGATGGCGGTGACAGTGACGAGGACAGTGGTGAGGGCCATAGTGAGGATGCTGGTGGTGGTCATGGCGCTGGTGACGATGCGGATGCTGGTGGTGCGGATGCTGGTGGTGAGGATGCTGGTGGTGGTGATGGTACAGTGATGAGGATGGCGATATAGTGATGAGGATGGTGTTAGTGTGCTGGTGATACAGTGATGAGGATGCTGGTGGTGCTGGTGACACAGTGATGAGGATGGCGTCGGTGTGGTGGTGGTGATGGGAGTGGTGATGATGCTGATGCTGGTGGTAGTAGTGATGATGGTGTTAGTGTGTGATGATGGAGGGGATGGGATTGACGTTAGTGAAGAGGATGGTGGTCATGGTGATGGTGACGGGGGCTTGATAATGGCAGCTGTGGTCGTGATAATGATGGTGGTGGTGAGGATGGCGGGGCTGATGAGGTGCTGGGACTGATGCGTTGGTGATGCTGGTGGCCGAGGCAGGGGTGTGACGTGGCTCTGGGGATGGTGTCGGTGGTGGTGTTGCCGTGTTTCTGTCCATATTTTGCGGTCACTGCCAGCTCTCATACGCTGGGACTGGAAGGAGGTTCGCCGGGTCCAGGCTGTGTGTGTGTTGGGTGGCAGAGGTGATGAGAAGCCTGTATTTGAGTGTCTTTGGCATTGAGGCCGCAGAACAGAAATCTCCCATTCTGTGGCCTGGAAACAGTGGAGGATTTAAAAATAGAATTTTATGAGCCATCAGGGCCTTTCCAGAAATATATCTATATGGATGGGGGCCCAGCAAATGTCTTCATTCTGGCCCCCAGTCTCAGCCCACTAGATGCTCTCGCCCTTACTCAGGGTTTCCCACACCACTGGGGTGCTCCCAGCTGGAGCTGGGCCTGTCGGAACAGGGGGCCAGCAGGCTGCCCTGTCCGGGGGGACTCCCGTCTCCCTGGCCCTGGACTGCATTCTTTGTCCCTGACTCACTCCTCCTGCTGATGAGGAATCAGCCACTGCAGTCACCTCAGCCCACTGGCAGATGCCACCAGCTCGTGTAATCATGACTCACAATTGCCCAGACAGGACCGGCTTAGGAAAAGGGGTGTCCCAGAAAGGAAGAATCCGCATTTCATTCTACCTAGCTGGGTGATCTGTGTCCGCGGGGTCTCCATCTCCCTGAGACTGTTTCTTTAGCTCTAACGTGGGATAAACAATCCCTTTCTCCCAGCCCTGTAGCCAGAATCGCACAAAACATGATAGAGTTCAGATACAGTACCTGGCCCGTGACTGAGGGCGTGCTGTATTTAATTACTGGAGGAGCAAAGGACCTTGAGATTGTCAGGCCCAGGGCTGTCAGCTCCGCGAGGCCAGTACCACCTCTGCCCCTACTTGGCAAAGATGCAGATCGCAGGAAGTGTGCCAGCGCTCATGGTCACGCGGGCATGGAGTGCAGAATCCGTGTGAGCCCAGGCAGTCTGCCTCGAGAGCGAGGGCTCTGCACATCTGTGGATCTGCCTCAGTTTTCTCTCATTGCTCATCTTTTTCTCTCTTCCCCTCTTTTCCTTTCAGGGTCCTGAAGGAAAACCAGGGAAGCAAGGCGAGAAGGGCCGAATGGGAGCCAAGGTAGGGACCCCGCCTCCTCCCACCTGAATCGGCCATGCCCCCGCCCCCTAGCCCCGCCCTCCCCTCCCCTCTGCGGACACCTGGTGATACCCTGTCTCTCCCCCACTGCAGGGTGCCAAGGGCTACCAAGGACAGCTGGGTGAGATGGGCGTCCCTGGAGACCCCGGACCCCCTGGCACCCCAGGCCCTAAAGGGTCCCGGGGCAGCCTGGGACCAACGGTGAGCACTCTCTGGGTGGCTGGGCTGAGGGTCATGGAGCCGAGGGCAGAGAGGAAAGCATTGCCCGCTCCACTTTGTGTCTGCCCTCCAGACAGATCTTTGGAATCGTGGATCCCTTCGGGGACCTACAGAAGCTCTCGCCCCTCCCCCTGTAAAGTACACACAGCACAGAATTTCATTTGAAGGGAGTCTGGATCTTCTGAAGCCCTTTATAACCCTGAATATCAAGGCCTGCTGTCAGGGTGTAGGGACAGGACCAGACCCTTGGGGGTATTTTTATTGGACAGGGACTTTTCCCATTGGAAATAGATTCATGGGTGGGG